>KN805378.1:205522-250330 GCA_000818945.1 Schizochytrium sp. CCTCC M209059
GCCTGCTCGCCTGCTCGCCCGCTTGCCAGCCCGCGCGCGCCGGAGCCCGCCCGCGCGCCGGAGCCCGAGCGCCTGCGCCACCGCGGCCAGCGGCCAGCCGCCGGAGATCGCGGGATCGGGTTTGAACGTACCGCTGTCTGCTTGGCTTGCCTGCTTGGCTTGGCCTGCCCTGCGCGGCGTGGATCCGATTCGATTGGCGCGCCGCGACGCCGCGACGCCGCGCGCGAGCGAGCGAGCTCCGCGCGCGCCAAAGGCAGCGGGGGTCGGCGCGAGGCGGCGCCCTGGTCGCGCGCGACGGACGGAAGGCCTGCCTGGCGCCGGCGCCTCTGATCTGCGTGCCTTGCCTTCTCTGCGTACATACATACATACCACATACATACGGACGTCTACAGCGCTCGTGCTCGAGTTCGAGTTCGAGTCCGAGTTCGAGTTCGAGTTCGAGGCCAACCTCGAGGCCAACCTCGAGGGCGAGGCCGGCCTCGAGGCGAGGGCGAGAGCGGGGTCTCGCTCGGCGTAGGGACCTCGAGCGGACGGACCGCCGAGCGCAGTCCCTGCCTGCTCGTTCGTATCTCTGGCCTCTGCCCGGGCGAGCGCGACAAGCACGTGCAGCTCGGCTTGCGCAAGGACGAACACAAGCACGAGGAAGGCCTGCTCGGAACCCGACCTGCGAGCGGAGCGGAGACACCGACGGAGAGACAGACGCGCCGGCGGGCAGACAGCCGGACAGGCACGGGGAGACGGCCGCAGAAACGAAGGAGCAAGCGAGCGAGCGAGCGAGCGAGCAAGCTGCGAAAGGACTGGCGCGGGGCGGGATCGCCCCGATTTGGCGAGGCGAGGTTGGGTTGGGTGGCGCGAGTGGGCGACGCGCGCGCACGCTCGTGAGCGTGCGGGCCGCGCACTTGCCCGTCCACCCTGGCCAGCCACGGACCGGAGCCGGCAGAGCGGACGGGCACACCCGCAAGGTGCCCGCGACGCGACCGGCAAACCAACAAGAACATGCTGCGGAACGAACTCGAAGAGGTGGAAGACAAGTTTGATCGGGTCTCCATCCGCAAACGCGCGCGCAACGTCTCCTTCGTGGGCAGCCGCAGACACTGCACGCCTCGCATCGGGTCAGATGCCGTCGTCTCGCGCTCCCCCGGCACCCTTGGCTCGCACCACAAGGCAGTGAGCTTCAGTCTCAATGACAGGGGCTCCGTCGATCTGCGCAAATGCCTTCTCGATGACCAGGCCGACGAAGTAGAGGGTCTTCTCGAGTGCTCCCCGGGAGAGCGCTTCGGGTCGCTTCGTCTCACCCCTCTCATGATCGCCGCGCGTGCCGGCGAACTCAGCATCGTCGAGACGCTTCTCGATCGCGGTGCAAGCCCCATGGACTCCGACGCACGCGGCTTCGATGCGCTCATGTACGCTGTGCGAGACGGGCACGCCCTGGTGGCGCACCTGCTTCTTCGGGCCATCAAGTACGCCGTCAGCCGCTCCGGCGAGACCGGTTACTCCTTTTTCAACAAGCATGGCCTCACCCACATGCTTTACGCCGCCACCAACGGCCGCACAAACTGCGTAGAAATTCTGCGACGCAACGGAAGCCGCGTCGACCTCCCCGACGCTACAGGCTTCACACCTCTTATGGCTGCCTGCCAGAACGGGCACGTGGAGACCGCAAGATGTCTCCTAGACTATGGTGCGAAAATAGACCGTCGCGACCGAGTCGGCATGACTGCACTCGCCTGGGCCGTGCGCGAAGGCTCTGTTTTTTGCACCGATCTTTTGCTGCACCATGGTGCAGACGTCGAGCTCGCCGACAAACGCCGCCGCCCACCCCTCTTTTGGGCAGTCATGGAGGGCCACAGCGTCATTGGCGAACGTCTCTTGCAAGCCGGCGCGACCGTATGTGATACGGTTCGCTACGCGGTTTTGCATTCGCACCAGGTCGCCAGCCAGGCGCGCCACGAGTCTCGCGGTCGCGCTCACCATCCCCAGCAACTTCAACAGCAACAGCAGCACCAGCACCAGCTCCACGAGCAACAGCAGCAACAGCAACAGCAACAACACCACCAACATCAGCACCAGCACCAGCAGCGCCAGCAAAACAACGACCAAGACTTCCAGCACCAACGAAACAACGAGCATGAGCTTGTGCGTGGCGCTCGCCAGCAAAACCCCCACGAACAGCACACGGGCCAAGGCATTGGGGCAGGCGCCTGCACAGGGTCGCAGGCCCAGCTCGACGCCGACGCACTCCACCTCAAGCAGCGCATCCAGCAGCAGGACAAGGAAATGCTGCGAGGACAGCAGCAAGAAGACCAGGTTGATCAGCTCGACGCCAGTCTCAACTCCTTCGATACCATATTTGAGGCTGACGAAGACAGCGGAAACGATGACACGCGCGCCGAGGACTCCGAGTCCGACGAATTCTCCTCGGACCAGTCCCCTGACCATATGAGCATGTCGCGTCTCGAGCTGCCTCGCACAGGCCTGCCGCTCGCTCCTCGCCACGCACAGCAGTCTCGTCAGCAACACCGCCAACCTGACGACGAGGATGACGGCGAGAACGATGCTGACGATGATGAGGATCACGATGATGGCGCCGTTTTCGATCTAGACGACGATGACGACATCATGACCATGTCACGTCACATCACGCCCTCGTCCTCCATGCCGGCTGCCCTCCCCTCCGTCATCCCCACGCTCTGATGATGATGATGATGATGATGACTGTTACAAGAGAATTTGAAGAGAAAAAGATAAAAAAAATTGCCTTGATATCACCCATTCCTTTGTGTATACTGACTTCGCATCTCATTTTTCTTCCCCTTTCTTTTGAAACGGGGCCTCAAGAGTGACGATTCGCAGGTTGATCGCCACCCGCCTCCACCATCACATTTTCGCCACGCGAAACTTCGCTTCTGTCTGGAGCGTCAAAATCTATTCGCGTTCCACCAATCATTCACACCGAAAACATTCAAATCCGAGATAGCAACACACTTTCTCAGTCATTTTTTCTTTGTCCACATCCGTCGCGTCTCACTCGCGTGCCACCATCACTTTATATCCTTTTGTCGCAGTCTAAAATCGTTGCTGCTCTTGTTTACGTTTACTATATCATATTCAGGCTTCGTTCCATTCTGCAGCTCATGCACCTTCACTGTCGTCATCGTCCTCGCCGTCCTCGCCAGCGCCAGACTCAGATTCTGCCTCGACACGCTTGTCTTCTGCCGTGGGGCGAAAGAGCGCGAGCATCTCCTCCTCAATAACATGAGTTTCGCCTACAATCACAAGCGAGTGCAAAGGGGGGCCAAACTCAACTTCAAGAAGTTCTTGCATTGTGCCAGCGATGATCTTTTGCGAGGCCTGGCCGACGCGGGCAACGCCTACGCATCGCGTCGTCTCGCGCGAAAGCACGCCTTGCTTACGCACCTCCTCCTCAATGTAAAGCAGCTGCTCAATCGCCTCTTTGATGGTCATGTACCGGGGCGGGTCGTAGACGAACTTGCCCGTCGTCTCTAGTTTTTCGATATTCGGTTCCTTCACCTTGATGTCAAGCAAGCACAGCGAGTGCAGCTTGGCCTTGGCATTCACCTCAATCTTGTCGTAAAAGCTGTCCGGCTTCCAGTTGCCCTGAAAGAGCGGAATCGACACCGTCTGGCCAAAGTTGTAGAGTTGCAGACCGCAGCTCCCGATCGCATTCATGATCGACGCATTATGAATGACCTGCACCTTGATGCCCTTTTGCACAGCGCGCAAGTACATGTCCGTGTGCGTAGTGGCCCCAAAGGGATCGCCGACAACGAGCAGCGCAACATCAGTCTCCTCGGCACCCTCAAGAATTTCGTCTGACCCGCTCTCAACGAGCTCGCGGTCTGCGAGTCGCACTGGCTTGCCGTAGTACGCCTCGAGTTTCGCTGTGTCCACGCCCAGGATGGACGTGTAGTGCTCAAGAAAGACGCGCTCACAGCTCTTGACGGCCTCGAGACCCTTGACAGTGATGTCTGTCTCGTCGCCAAGACCGAGCCCAATAATGTACAGCATCTTGCCTGCTTGCCTGCGTGCCTGCTCGCTTACGCGCTCGCTTGCTCGCCCACTTGCGCGCTCCTTGTCTTGTCTTTATTTATTTGGGCGGGGGCTCAACCACTCATCATCACTTGTCTTGGAAAAAAAAAAAAAAAAAAAAAAAAAAGAGGATAAAAGAGCAACTTGAAAGGTACACCGAAGCAAGGAAAGAGGGGAACCAGAGTGCAGAAGCCATCAAATAGCACAGAGGAAAAGAAACGAAAAGAAAGAAACTTCGATCGAAATGAATAGTATCGAAGTAAAAAAAAAAAGAAACACAACAGCATGACGACTACAGAGCACTCAAGGAACAAGGTTGCCAATGATGGAGGAAAAGACCCGCTCAGTTTCCGGAGACGCAAACTCCGCGTTGATGCTCTCCGGCGTGAGATCCTTGAACGCAGTGTCGAGGCGGCGAAAGTCACTCAAATCCACCTTGCCTTCCTGCTCCAGACGGTACATGATAAACTCCATCTTGGTGAGCACCTCAATCAGGTCGCGCTTCGTGTAGTGCTGAATGGCCTCCGTGTCGGTGACATTGCGCATGGCGATGATGCCAACGCGGGCGGAAAGGTGCTCGCGAATTACATGCTGACGCTCCTCGCGCTGGGCACGCCACCGGAGCTTGCGAGATTCCAGAATAACGTCCATCAGACTGCCGATGAGACGAAAAAGCATAAAGACTCCAATCGTGACCCAAAAAATCGCAAACAAACGACCCTCGTGCGTTCGCGGCGCAAGATCTCCATAGCCTACCGTTGACAGCGTCGTCACCGTAAAGTAAAGAGAATCCACAAACGAGTAATCCTCCACGTAGACGAAAAAGATTGTACTGATCAGCATGAGAAGGAAGACAATGAGGACGTTAATGACGAGCTGTTTACGAGCGCGACTCATAAAGCGCTTCGTCTCTTCTTCGTTGCCCTCCTCCAGCTCCTCGACATCAATGGAAAACAAAAAGTCAGAGACCTCGAGAGCGTAGCCCAGAAGGAAGAGGCTCACCAGCACGTAGCCGGCCGTGAACAGTTTCGTGCCGTCATCATAAGGGACCACGTCTCCGTACCCGACCGTCGAAAGGGTCACCACGGCAAAGTAAAAGGCGTCGTTGAACGTCGTGTCGTACGTCTCATCAAGACCCTGGCTTGTGTACAAGGGATTAATGTATTGGAACGCCAGGGCGCCGACTAAAGCGTATAAGAACACGCCGAGTATCAGGCCCATGATGATCTTCTTTTGCTCCCACGGCGTCGTCATCTTGGCCCCTCCATACGACGATTTCTGAAACACGTACACCATGGTCCCGCGGCGCCTGCGCGTCTATACTGCCTTCTGGCCGACCTCCACCGCGAGCAGCTGTGAGCTCGCTCGCGCGCGCGCCTCCTCTCGCACAATCAACCAATGTCCCCCGGAACACCCGCCCGCGCACGAAGCCGCTCGCTCGCTCGCTCGCTCGCCTCGGCCTGCGTGCTCGCGTGCGCGTGCTCGCGTGCGCGTGCTCGCGTGCGCCTCGCCGTTCTGCCTCCTCGCCCCGCCGCCGCGCCGCGATCGGGACTTGCGTCGCCAAGCTGACCGGGCAGGCCAGGCACGCGAGGCCAGCACAGCGAACGTGCAGAGAGTGCACAGTCAAACCCAAAGCCAGCGCGTGCAGCGCGTGTGCATACTACTAATAGTACACAGAGAGATAGCGGTAGAGGCAGAGGCAGGCGGCCTCTATACCACCCTGTAAGTACACACCCCCTTTCCCTTCTCTGCGCGTTTACAGCACTTGGTTTCTGTATACTACGTACGTACGTATGTCGATTGCTGGACATGGATGGATCGATCGATTGGGATCGAGCGATTGCCCGCATCGACGTGCACGCGCTGGACGTGGAGCTGCAGCTGGAGCTGGCGCTGGGGCTGCTGGCAGCGGTCAGGAGGAGGAGGAGGCGGCGGCCGCGGAGGCGGGGGCGGAGGCGGCGGCGGCGGCGGCGGGGGGCTGGCCGGTCTTGGGCCGCGGCGAGAGCGCGCTCGAGGAGGGCCAGCGCACGATCTTCTGCAGGAGAGGGCTCGCACTGGGCTGGCCGGCGTGGCCAAAGAGCGCGCGCCGCAAGACGTCCGAGGCGTCCATAAAGGCGCGCTGGATGGAGGCGATGCGGAAACAGTTGCGGCCGACGTTGTTGCCAGGGCTGAGCGGGTCGTCGATGAAGACCGGGTCGAAGCGGTGCGAGTCGAACGAAGACGCGTCCGCCTGCACGGAAGACCGCGTCTGCGAAGAGGTCGGCGCCCCAAGACGCTCTCGCAGGTGAAAAGAACTCGTACGCCCCGGCAGGCTCTCCGTGTCCGAGGACGCGCTGGTAAGGTAGTTCTCCGACTTACGCGGGAATATCCCCTTGGCCAGCGAGACCCCCATCGCCGCTGCGTCAAAGTGACGCCCGTAAAAATTGAGAAACCCGAGGAGCAAATGCCCCAGGTGCGCGTTGACGGTGGTCGGATACGCGTGATGCGAAAACTGCCCGTGGCTGCTGCTCCGAATGCGCGTCCCATTCTGCCGTGGAGCAGGCATCGCAAGAGCTGGATTCCCGTTTTGCAAATACACCACCACGAGCAAGAGTAAGCCATACGAGGAGAGGCCACCGGCATAGCCGTAGCCAAGGCCGCGATCGGCAAGAAACTTTTTCAGAATGAGAAGCAGTGGCGTCAGCGCAAGGTGTTGCTTGCGCAGGGTCGCCACGAGTTTCACCGTGGCCAGCCCATTGTGCTGATCCGTCTGGAAAGATATGTCTAGCTGGACTCGCGCCGGCGCCAGCGTCGTCAGCTTGATGATCGGGACAGGCGTCAATATGGTCTTCACAGTGTCCCCATCGATCCACTCCGCAAAGCGAAGTGCCTCTGCAAGATTTTGCTGCCAGCTCATCTTGATGGCGTTGCGTCCTTCCAATGGGCCCGGCTCGTCCGCAATGTCGTCCTGCATCACCTTGGGGAGGCAAATAACAAGGTCCAAATCTCCATCGGGAAGACTCAGGCCACTTGCGCACGAGCCGTACTTTTTCACGGTTGCGCGGGGCCATAGATGCCGCACAACTCCAGTCACGCGCTCGACAATCACGCCCTCTGCAGAAAGTCGCTGCTTCCGGTGCGTCTGGCATGCCTCGACAAAACCGGCAATCTCCAGGTCCAACCTGTGAATACCTTCCATCGACGTAGGCGGAGTACCTTGCCAAAACGCGCCGGCGCTACTTGTTCGAAACATCTGTGCAGACCCTGCACTCTGCGCTTGCTGCGCCTGCTGATGCTGGTGATGCCGCAAATGTGGGGGCGGGGGAGGTGCAGGGTCCACCATTTGACGCTGCTGTTGTTCCTGCTGCTGTCGTTCCTCTTGGTCTTGAAGCTCTTGTTGCAGCTGCTCCTGTAAGGTCTGCCCGTGCCATTCGCGAGGAAAGGGCACGCTAGGCCGCCTGCGATGCACCATCGGGCCGTGCACGGCATCCATGGGGAACGGATAAAACCAGGGATCGGTAAAAAGGACGCCAGCTGCGTTCGTATTGTAGTACATTGCATACTGGCTGGAAACGGCATCAAGCATCGGCCCTGGTCCAAAATGACTGCCCTCTTGCTGTTGTTGCTGCTGCTGGTGAGGTAGATAAAAGTCTGCCAATGGGGCCTCGATTTGCGAGAGCTGCCGAGGGCGTGCGAGAGGAGTTTGCGGCGCACTCCGAAGACCATTCGGTACCGGCGACGACGTCTTTCCCGCGCCTCCACTTCGCGAAACCCCCGTCTTGGTGCCCACAGCGGACGACGACGACGACGACGACGACGACGACGACGACGACGACGACAATGACGACGACGATATTGGCGTCGCAATGGATGCGGCGTGACCTCGCTGTTGCACGCTAGCAACACTCATTCCCGCACTATTCGAAGTGGAAACCACCCGCTTTCCCGATGCAGGCCTTCGCGCCGACGTCCCAGCTGCTGCGGCAGCAGCATACGACGTGGAATTTAGCGAGGACGAGGCCGTCCCAACTAGGTTGTTGGCCGTCGCTGCGCCATTCACTGGCACTTGCGACACGGGCGCCATCGCAGGAGTAGACACGCTCGACTTTACAGCGAGCACGGCATCCAAAACACTTGTGATGTGATCGAGCTTGGCCTCAATTGACCTGCGCCACTCCGCATCGGCGCGCTGGTACGAGGCTATTTCCCGATCCTTGGCCAGACACGATTCGCATGCCTGATCAGCTACTGCTTCATCATTGAGGGTCGATCCGAGAGAAATTGCGCTTTGCGATGAATCAGAGCGCATGAAGCGCGTCTGACGCTTCGCGGCATCATCAGTATATGTTTTCTCATGCTCCATGATTGCCGAAGCCGCGCCGCAGCTCCCATTACGTCGCTTTGACGTTCTTCGATTCATTGAGCGGCTCGAGCGGGATTCTGCTTCATTCGCTGACGCAGTGGAGTTGCGCCGATGCCCGTCCGCAGAAAAAGGTCTTCGTCTCCATCGCTTCGAGATCGTCGTCCACTCGCCATCGTCACTGTGACTTCCGTCTTTTAACTCTGTTGTGGATGTCACCATTTCCGTGAGAGCAGTTTCCGACCCAGCTGCCGAGAGCTGAGGCCTATGCTGACTTTCGTGAAGTGAAGCCTTCTCATTTTTTAATGATGAAGCATCTTCAGCTTCCAGAGACGTAGCCTTTCCGGTCTCCTTTAATGTAACAGCTTCGCTTTCTAGCGGCGAAGCTCTTCCTTTCTTCAGTAACGAAGCACTTTCGTTCACCAATATTGTACGTCCGTCCGGCGCGGGTTCACGTTGCTCCAGCGCGCTCTTATTTACAACTGCTATGTCGTTTGAACTCGTCAAACATGCAGTCTCGACATGCGTCGCAGCGTCACTCGTCTCAGTCCATAGCCCATCGTCTCGCCCAGGACCATCATGAGACTCGGTCTCGGACGATCTGGCGTCATCTGAATCTTCATACGCGTCATCATGATAGAGGTCGTCGAGATACTTGTCCCCACCGTTAGGAGAAGCTCTGTTTGCCGTCAGCATGGATTGGCGAGAAGGTCCTTCGTCATCAGTTGTGAATGAGAAATCCTCCGAAGGCGGCGCTGAACGGTCTTTCCTGTCCGCTTCACCATGGCGAGTAATGGCTCTGGATGAGATTTGCCCATCGTCATCGCTCTCGAGCGTCACGCCTGCATCAACGGCGCCGGCCCACAAATTCGAATGACGAACACGACTGTTGCCGAGGTCAGAGTCTTCAAAATGAAAATTAGCCTCCTCGCGGTGACTTGCCGTTTGCGTCGCGCGGTCACTTGTGCGCTCATCAAGGTCGCCCAAAAGATTCGCAATAAAGCTACGCCCATCATCCACTGATGAGTGCGAGCCCATGGGATTTGACCATGCAAAAAGTGGCACGTCCACGTCCGAGGTGCCCCAGATGCTGGCAATGTGATTGTGGGCGCTTGCACCGAGATTGTACATATTCTGATCGCGTCGAAGACTATGATTCTGATGTTCCGCAGAGCCTGCGTGCAGCGAATCGGAAGAAAATTCGACAATCGAGTTAGACTGGCCCGCATCGGCAGTTGGAACTTGCACTGATGTTGATCCTGGCTCTGGCGCTGGCGCTGGTGACGGCGCTGACGCCTGACCTGGCGCTGGCGGCGGTGCTGGGAGGCCGTCAAAACCTGGTGTCGATAGTTCGTCGACGCGAGGAAGTGGCTCGGTCACAGTGGATCGCGAAGGGCTGCTACTTCGGCTACTACCATTGCTTTTGATATTGTTCGAACTGCTGGCAATGCCAAAACGTGTGGCGTGCATATTCCTGCTCTTGCTGCTGCCGTTATTGGTCTGCTCGTCGTTGTCACTATCCTTTTCATAGTTACCTTCATCGATGCTGCTGCTCGTACGCTTATTACAGTTGTCAAAACCTTTTTCGGGAAATGCACCGCGTGTATCTGGTGTCCTTTGCGAGCCAGCGATCTGCCATCCTGGAGATGACGGATTAAGCCTGACCTCCTGCGTTGGCTTGCTGTTCAAAAGAGTAGGCTTTTCCAGGACGGGAGGCATGGGCGACGAGGCCGAAAGGGAAGACACATAACGACCATTCGTCGGCGAACCAGAGGCAGCATCCTCGTGGGTTCGTGGCGAGGGCGAGGGTGAGGGCGAGGGCGAGGGCGAGGGCGAGGGCAAAGGGGGTGGCGCGGACGAGGCGGCGGCGCTACGAGACTTGTTCTTTTTTCGTTTGCGCTTGGCGGATTTCTTAAAAGGGGTCTGCGACTTTTCGGTAACATTTGAACTGTCAGATGCCCCTTCGCAAAGATTTTCAATCAACATCTGACGCCAGGCGCTCTCCACGGCAGTCTGTAGTATCAAAAGGAGCTCTGACCGAAGTGACCCAAGAGCAAAGAGACCAGGTTCGCGAGGCTCAAAGTTGGCCTGCGCAAATGCAGCAAGCGGCTCAATGACTCTGCGAAATGCTGAGCGTCCCTCCGGGGCCGCGCGTTGAGCGATGAGAAGCGCATCGGCAATGTCAAAGGCAAGATCGCCGTAGGCGCTCGACGCAAACTTGGATAAGTGCATGGCATGGGCCCCAATACCGCGAAGGTCAATCTCCGTCCGTGCGCACACGTACTTGATCTGAAGCCGTTTCCAGGCTTTGCACAGAGCATTGCCCGACACCCCATTGCTCCACAGCACTGCAGATTGACGCTCGGAAGGCAACGTTTGGAACCATCTCCATGCCTCTTGTGTATGCGCATGGGCTGACTGAGACGTTTGATCCTGCCAGCGGACACGCGCAATTCGACGCGTGGCAAAGGCGTGCCATATTTGCATCTCGATGCGGCTCGCAAGGTAAGCACCTGCGGGGATCCACCCAGCGCCCTCAAGCCAATCCGCCTGCTCAACATAGTCAAGTTGCTTCGTTTGTGCCACTTTGGGAATGCTCTCCGTAGAAAGAAAGGCTCCGAGGGACACACGCTGCAGAAGCGCAAATAACGCTTGCGGGTCGCGCACGAGACTGGCGTTGCAGAACTCGATGCGATCCGTTCCAACCAGTCGAAAAGACTCAAACAGCTCTTCGGATGCAACATATGCATCGAGCTCGACCGGAGAAAGGAGAGGAACAAAGCATTCCCAGCGATTGGAAATCATCCTCGTACGACGAAAGACGAAATCGATTTGCTTGCGCGAAATCAAAAGCGAAAAGCTCGCCGTGTTGGGCCGGCGTCGGAGTTCGCCTCGCAGGACGAGAGGCGACTCGAGATCGGAGGCGCGTGCGCCCAATTCCCAGGTTCTGTCCTTGATCATTTGCACCATGTCGCAAAGCGTCTTGACCGAAATCTCGTCGGAGATTGCGAGCACGGCCAATCTCTCCTCCACCTTGAGCCCTGTGAACCAGGCTCTGGCGCGGCGGCCTGCCTCCCCGATCTCCTCGTAGCCCGCGTCTGCGTCGGAGTTCGCCGCGCCCATTTGGCCCTGGTTGGCAGGAGGCAGAAAGGCATATCGAGAGGCACGCGACCTTACCCGCGCCGTGCGCGAACGAAGCAGCAGCGCGTGCATGAGGTCATCGTGCGGTCGCGAAGGGTCCATCGCCGCCGCTGCGAGGCGCTGCGCTCCACCGCGAGGCGCCCTGCGGCCCGGTCTGCGTTGAAGACCCTTTGGCTTTGGACTCACTTGGAGCGCGTGTCCTAAGAGTGCCTAGATGAATAAAAATAAAAATAAAAGAGGCAAGGAGAAGAAGAGGGAGAATGGAAAAAGCGGTAAGTGCGCAACGCAAAAAAGGAAGCACTTTTGCGTTGCGCGCTCTGATCCGTTCGCCTGGCGCCGAGTGACTCGGACTCGGGCGGTCCATGCTCTTTTACAATTTGTACTCCAAGGCCACCGATCTTTCTTTATTCCTCGGGGGAAGGAAGGGACAACTGTGAAGAATTTGCAGAGCCTCATTTCCTTGTTTTGGCGGTGGCTCGCAAGAGCTTTGTCAGGATAGAGGGAGTATGCGTCGCTGGCCGTCGACCCGATGGAGAAGCGAGGAAAGCGTTCTTGCCAGTAATGGTCCTGCCGTCGACGATGAAGAACACAATGAAGCAGACCGCTGGGAGCGCAATGTGCAGACGCTTGAACACCCTGAACATAATCCTAAATCGAACAAGCACAAGTCAAAGCAAAAGACAGGGCATCGTCTCCTGGAGAAAAGCGACAGCAAGCCTCTTTTCACTCGACTCTTGAGCTTGCGGCAATTGAAGGGCGGAAAACGCAGCAGCTCGCAAAAACGTGCACGAGTCAGCCATGAATGGTACAATAACGCAGTCGAAAGTTGTGGAAGTGAAGCGAGCAGCGTTGGACGACGAAGCTATTCATCCTCGGCCGCAGAGGCAGATGACGAGTATGAGTCGATCTGCACCGAGGATGAGATCAAAGATACACGCGGCCTGCCCGAAAACGAGAAATTTGACATTCTTCGTTTGAAGCGCTTGTGCGACCAGTACAGCCTCACGCCGCGGCACATTCGCCGCTTATTCCAGCTGTTTAAGCGTTTGGACAGTGACAGATCCGGAACCGTGGACAAAGCAGAGCTTTTTGCTTGGCTTGATGAGCCCCTCACTCTGTTCTCTCGAAAACTATTCGAGCTGGTGGATGTCCCTCGCAAGGGTCATTTGGATTTCGTGGCCTTTTGCAAAGTTCTCGTCACGTACGCCCTCTTTGGCAAGGACGATATTCTACGTTTTTGCTTTTATGCATTTGATAGCAATGCCAATGGCTGCATTGACCACAATGAGCTCCACCAGCTCGTCTCACTCTTGCACGGTGACGAGGAACAGCGATTCTACAATATTGAGCTCGTTTTGCAAAAGTTTGACCAGAACTTGGACGGCGTCATCAACTTTGAGGAGTTTCAGCAGATCAACCGACAACATCCCTATGTTCTTTATCCAGCCTTTCGTATGCAAAAGCGAATCGAGGAAAAGACCTTTGGTTCACGGTGGTGGTACCGACAGCGCAGGCGACTTTTGAGAGAAAAGAGGGGCGCTGTGTCTGTCTTTGCTACGCTTGGGAAGATATATAAGCAATGGCTCACACGCTCGACGCAAGTGAGCAACGGCTAAAAGGCGACGGCAAGAGCGTAACGATTTGGCCGGAACCGCATGCGCGAGTCTCGCTACGCCAATATATTTCCAATGGAGAGATGAAGATGTAATACTATGCATGCGATGAGCATTTTGCGCATTAAGGAGACTGACAGTCGCAGACAACAACGGAGCAAACAATTTGCATACCATTTTCATATTATGGTGCTTAAAAAAAAAAATGACATTAACACACGAACGCATGCAGCCACGAGGCCAGGTATCTATCTGGCTTGGCCTTTCTCGCAAGAACGTCACAAGCTTTGCTTTTCCAGCGCGTATTCCGCCGATCGATTACACGACACTTTCGACATTCATTCGCGCAATAAGGAATAAGAAATGAAAAGAATTGTGAGGCTCCCTCTCTTCCAATGCCTCGCAACAAGGCTTCGCAACAAAGCAGGGACTCCGTCCGTTCGCAGCCCGCTTGTGCCGCGAATGAACCTGGCCTGGCATACCTAGCTTGAGGTGGTGGAAAGTGGAATCTGCTGTGTTCTTTCGGCCTTCCCGAAAAAGAAAAGGAGCAGTTTAGAGAAGATCGTCGTCGTTGTCGTCGCTGTCGTCGTCGAAATAGGATTTGCGCTGGATGGTGACCTTGCTGGCAGCAGCCTTTAGTCGACTCTCTTCTTCAAGCATAGTCTTGACACGCTCTTCGTTGACTGCCTCCTGAATCTGTCCGGAGCGAGCGGCATTGAGCAGCTTCATCTGCACCTTTTCAGCAACGTCGGGCTTGACGATGCCAACACGCTTGAGACGGTCCAGGGCTTCGGGCTTCATGATGCGCGAGAGCATCTCTTCCCGCATTTCCTTTTCCTGCTGCTTGCGAGCCTCAAGCTCTTGCATGTTCTCCTGCGTGATTTGCTTGCCGCCGAGCTACAGGTGAGAGAGATCGGGGCGTTGCGTGCGCGCTGGTCAGTGGACAGAGTCCGGCATTGTCTCATCAAGGGAATAGAATCTTTCAACATACCTGTTGCTGCAGCTCTTGAATCTTCTTTTGCGCTTCCTCGTCCATTGTGCCTGGTGTTTGAGCGCGCGCCGCGCGTCTCCCTGCTCTTCTTTCACGTGCGAGCCCGTGTGCACCAACCTGAAATCTCGATCAACGAACGAGCTTGCGTCTCGCGTCTGCCCGCGTGTCAGCACGCGCGTGAGCGTGGCAACGAGCGGGGGCTCCGGTCGTGTGCACGGGGTTGCGACAGAGAGGTTGCTCGGTTCTCTCTCTCTTCCTCGCGCGTTGCGTGAGAGCCGCTACGGCCTTGTTGTTGTTTTGGTTGAACGGTTTTTGGTGCTTGCTTCGGTAGGCCTAGGCCTAGACCGTGGTGGGCCGTGACAGGTAGAAAGGAGACAAGGAGGAAGGGGACGCATGACTCGATAGAGTCCAGCTTGTAAACGCCGGGGCCACGGCGAGCTGGAATGGCGAGCTGTGTTGCATAGAGAACCACGTCGAGAGCTAATGAACTGCAAGTCATGCGCTCCGGGTGGTTTTCGCACCATTACAACTCGCCATCATGCATAGAGAACCACGTCGAGAGCTAATGAATCGCAAGTTATGCTCCCCGGATGGTTTTCGCACCATCACAGCTCGCTGTGATGCATAGAGAACCATGTCGGGAGCTAATCAATTGCGGGTCATGCGCCCCAGGTGGTTTTCGCACCATCACAACTCGCCGAAATGCATCGAGTACCACGTCGAGTGCTAATCCTTTGCAAGTTATGCTCCCTGGGTGGATTTTGCAGACAATTAGGCCTATTGAAGACAGCGAATGGAATGAAATGAAATGAAATGAAATGTTGCGCAGCGCAGTACCATTCATCTATTTATCACCACACTGCTGATCTGGCGTCTGAAAAGGCACAAGCCCCATAAATTTGAAATTGACGCGTGCTTTGGGGGACCACGTTTCGTCTTCGTGCTTGCGTTTGACAAAAGTCTCACCGTCCGTCTTGTACTTGCTTCATTCCGCTGCCGCGAGCTGTGAGGACGGCGGAGAAGACGACGCTGCCGCACGCTCGACGGTAGTTTGGGATAAAAAGTTAAGCTCGCGAAGGAAATCGCTTTGCAAAGGATGTGCAACGCGCAGTGCTCGCGAGCCCGGGCCAAGAGCATCAAAAACCGCACGCACACGAAACAAGAGATCTTGTCTTTTTGTCGAGCAAAGAATAGGTGTCCAGACAAAACCGCGAAGACGCTCGAGGGCTCTGCGAGGCTCACCAATGGCGAGGTCAAGTTCTGCTTGCCGCATAATAAGATCCGGAGCGTTAATCTCATGTGCCCAACGCAGTGCCACCTTTGAGAAGAGAAATGTCCGTCGTTCGTTCAATGACGCGTCAAGCTCTTGCAAAAGAGTGTCGAGCTCAAGGAGAGCCATTGGACCACAATTGGTAAAGGCTTGCTCAAGAAAGGGCCGCGCCTGCTCAGCGTCCCCGACAAGCTTCCAATACAGCAACCCCACGAGACGAAGGGTTTGCGGCGCCCGATTCGCGGCGAGGAGCTCTCCACAGAGATCTCGAGCTGCTGACATGTTCGATTCGAACCGGTCTTGATCATTTTCGAGAGAGTCCTCCTCGTAAGGACGAGTGACGCAGCCCTGATACTCGGCAGCTTGCAAGAGTAAACGTCTTGCTCGACCAAAAAGGGTATAGTCGGCCGGTGCAGTACTGAAGCGAGCGCGATCTATTCCCCCTTTCATGACGTGACCCTGTCGTGCGTTTGACTGAACTGTGTCATATTCTGCGTCAGGGCTCAAGTTTCGAATCATGGTCCAGCAAAAGTCCTTTTGTGCTGTCTCGGCCGAGAGCACAAACTCAGCTTGGCCGAATGAGTTTCCGCGAAGGCCCGTGAGAAGCTTTGCAGTCGGTTCGTGAGCACTTCCTAGGGAACGAAGTCTGCATCGCGCATCATTCGCGACACCCGGGAGAATGGCAACGAGCGCAAGACGCGAGGCAAGCCCGGTGGTATCTTCCCACCCAATCGCTTGAGCCGGCACCGCAGGTTGTTGTTCTTGTTGATGTTCATAATCTTTTTCAGCCTCCGTCGAAGCCAGGGCTGTAGGTTCTGTCTTTTCCTCAGAAAATGGGGAACTTTCGTGCTTTGGAGAGGCACGCGAGAGGCGGCCACGTCCACGACGGCCAAGTAGTGGCGACTGCTTCTGGAGGTGAGTGAGATCGTGTTGCTTGCCTGCGTCGCGCTCGCGTACCGATTTAGTGGGCTTTTGCGCCTCGACACGTAGAAATCGCTTGGGTGTGACGGATGAAACTTGCAAATCAACGAGGCTTGGAGGAGCGGATGGCTCAGAGTCAAGTAGGGGAAGCAGCGACGAGATGTCTGCTTCATGCACGGGTGGCAAAATCCACGACGAGACGGTCGAGGCTGGCACCGCGCACGAGACACAGAACTCGGACGCGTGCTTGACAACACAGCGTTGAAAAAGAGAAGGCTGGCCTGAACGAAGCTCAAAGTGCACGATCCACGCTGCATTGCCAACGTTGACCCAGCAACAACCCGCTTGGCTGCCAAAGTCAAATTCAACAGCCCGAGATGCGTCCGGGTGAAAAGGAGTTGTTCCAGGACTGAATTGAATGCCTCCAGCGACCCAGCCAAATAAATTTGTGTCCCCAACACGTACGGGATAAACTGTTCGGGTGGGCAAGACAAGATCTGTGTTTGTCTTGCAGTCAACTAATGACAGTACGCGACCACCAAGCGCCGGGCAGATGGTTGCTCGTAGAATGCCATTCTCAAGGATGATGACGTCGTACTCTCGCATGACCGCATCGAGGCCATCGTCGTGACCGCCATGCAGCGGATCGCGCAAAATTTGCTTTCCGAGAACAATCGGCCAAGCATCTGACGAGAGCGGTTCCCAGCGTGCGCATTCAAGCACAGCCTTATTCTCGCGAACAATGCATTGCTCGGGGAAAGGGTTGTTTTTTTCTTCTTTTTGGGTCTCCTCAGCGCTCTTGTGCTTGCTCTCGCCGTCGCCACCTTCTCCCATGGTTGGGCGTTTCGACGCTTGCAGCAGCAGCAGCAGCAGCAGCGGCGGCGGTGGTGGCACCTTTACGTTCCGTTGCGTAAGTGTCATTCTCAAAAGTCAAAAAAAAAAAAACATAATTCGTCTTGTACTAGCTAGGCCTACCATCAGCTCAGGTATAAAGCATTAAAGCAGAAGGAAATGCAAGCGACGATGCTGGAGACCGCGTGCAGCACTATAAAAATGCCCAGTCTCGGGCTCTTCGGCGAGGCCCTTGATTTATGACAGCATCAAAAGACCTGCATGACGCCACGACATTCGAGTACGTTATTTAGTGGGTTAGTGGGTTCTTTGGTGGAAATTTTAAGGGAAGCCGGGATAGTTTCTGATGCGAGAATTGTGGTTTTTTAAAGGCAGCCACGAGCATCATCATTCAAACAAAAAAAAGAAGTTTTGAGCAAGCCACCAATACGAGTAGTATCACCGTGACAGCAGAAATGCACGTTTCGTACGCCGGCATTTGCTCATTTTTTCGAGGAATGACATCGATGTAGCATGAAAGATCACACGGTCCGCTCCATGATGCATCGAGAGAACTGCAGACATCACTGCACGAAAAGGTGGTAGTTACGTCCGCGTAATGGTGAAGCTGGTCCGCCAAATCATAGATATCACCGAGGTCACCATCGAGAGACCCATACGTTGAGGGAATAAGAGAATTACCAACGTAAATGGAAAAGACAGGATCAGACCTGAACCGAGGCTCGTAAAACCTGATCATCTTTTCACCTTTTACGTCCCAGTAATGAGTCGAGTTCGCACATGTTGCAGGAGATGAAGGGCAAAGGGAAAGTACTGAGGTACGGAGGCCACTGGGCGTCAAAACATCGATGCCTGCGGCAGTAAGAGGAAAGATAATGGAGAAGAGCGGTAAGACTATGAGCGACGTTGTGAAGATACTTGTGCACATAACGCAGCCGAGAGCACTCCAGCTGGTCGACACTATTCTGGGCAGAGGCTTTAGCTCTGCCGACCGCCAAAGCTTCACCTCGAAATATATTCCAAAGAGAGTGTCAATGGGGAGGAAGATGGCGAGGATGAAGAATCCCGTGCTTGCGAGCCCGTTACTCGGAGACGTAAAAGTTGTTGCAAACGGATCGAATGGTACGGGCGGGCGAGTCGTCGGCGACATGTACAAACCAAAGTGAATGGTAAGCAAGAAAAACGCAAGCGCTCGCATGGCAGCAAAAACGGTCATTCGCGTCAACTCCCATCCTGGCAGCACGTTCCTGGCGTCCACCATGCCAGTATTGGACGGGTTGCATGGGATCTGATGGCAACACGCAAAGAATGCGAGCCAGAATAGAAGCGTTGAAAAGAATGCATGCTTGTAGCCCACGTCAGCCCAGAATTGCCTGGAGCAAATGAGTGCTGCTCCGTCGTTTCCATTCAGCGTCACGGTGGCATTGCTTGTCAGCGAAAGTATGGAGATGCAAGAGAGTTGGGTGCTACTGGAGCTGATCTGGAAGCTCTCAAGCGAATTCATCTCCCAGAGCGCATTCGGGATATACGTCGCAGAACTGGCTTCAATGGTAAGATTTTTGAGAGTTGTAGACGATGTAAGTCCAAACGGAAAGATCGACATTACCGCCTGAGGCCCAGTCCAGACAAGCGTGAGATTCGGCAAATTGCCGAGAACGTCAAGCTTGCCGTCGAGAGGGACATCGTCAATGAGAAACTCTTGCAGAAAGTCCAAAGCGCTCAGGTTCGGCCATGTTTCGTCGCCGCCGCCAAAGACGGTGCCCCCCCTCATTGTGGCAGCTGATGCTCGTCGTCTCCGCGGGAAAGCTTTGGGAAGCGCCGGGCGTGCATTCGCTCGAGGAGGAGTTCAAGTACTCGCACGTGCAGAAGCCTTCACTCCCGAGTGCGAGTGCGAAGAGAGTGAGCACAGCCAGTCAGATCATCGTGTCTGCGTGGGAAACAAGTCAGTCAACTCTCTCTTGATGGGCGGGTGGGCGGTCTCCAGCGTAGCGTGTTCGGGTTCTGCTCGCCCTTGTCGTCGCGCAGCTCGCTCGTTCGCGCGTCTGCTCGTTCGTCCGCTCGATCGTCTGCCATTCTTGGTGTCCACGGGAGAACGCCCCGTGGGACCATCCAGGCACGTGCAGATGCACGTGGGCGCACACCCACAGGGCGCGATCTTCCTAACCCAGAACGATCTGGTACCATTAGGCATGCACTTCCGCACAGGCGAGATCGCCGCAACCGGAGAGCGCTCCGCCGGCGGCCAAGCCAGAGCGTGCGTCGTTCGAACTTCCGGAGCTCAACTTCTTGATGTCAAGTCCGTTCGGTTGATTGTCGCGGGGGGAGCGGGTCCTCCAGCCACTGGCACGTAAAATTTTCATACCATCAATAGAAGCTAGAAAAGAGTAAAAGCAGAGAATCGTCATGTTATTTTGCGTGGTATACTGAATGTTGATTTTCAGAGCTCGATTGCACCTTGGTTGTTCACCACTTCAAGTGTCCGTACACGATTTGGCGAGTTCTGCACGCTCACTTGAAAGAGGCGCTGTAAGCGACCAGTGCTGGCCGCCTTTGTCGACCAGGTAGCAGAAGCGTCCCCCTTTCCGATCTGTCGGTTCGCAGTCCACTTGAGAAGCCCCGGCCCTCATCTTGTCGAACATAGTATCCACATCCTCGGGCTTGTCAAATTGGAGATCAAGCGTGACAAATGTACTCCCCGTGTCAACCACCTTGCGCGCGATGGCACCATCGGGGTTCTTTTCGCGACAGGACACGTCCACAAGAACCACATCCTGGCCGGCAACACGCATACGGCCGTACATGAGGAGATTGTGCTCCTTGGTGAGCATCTCATGAGAGATTTCAGCGTCGAAAAACTTCTTGTAGTACTGAAGCGCCTCGCGACCGCTCATAAGCGTGATGTACGGAAGTATCCCCGTAGTAGAGGGCCCAGACGCGGAAGAGGGCGGGCCTTGCGACTCATCCGGAACCTTGGAATCCGCTGCAGCGTGCGCTGACGGCAGCTTGGCCATAAAGCACCAGCTCTGCCCGTACTTGTCGATCACACATGCGAAGCGCTCGCCAAAAAACATGTCCTGGGCCTCACATACAATCTTGATGTCGTCTGCTGCGGTCACGCGTGCATAAATTGCGTCGACCTTCTCGGGCGCATCAAAGTGCAGACAAACGTCTACCGAGGTTGCACCCAAGTCTGCTACCTTGCGGCCAACTTCGGCATGCGGAGTCGGCATGCACACGACTTCGTTCGCACCAAGAATCTCGCGACCGGCAAGATCCACTTGCGCCCACATGAGTGCCCCTGTCTCCGAGCGCATTTCTTCGCCGACGTTGGCGCCCATGGCGCGATATGCCTCAAGGGCGATGTTGGCACTCTTGAAGGACACGCCCGCCGTCAGACGAGTCGCCATCGGAACACCTGGGGCCGCCATTCCTCCGCGATCTCCTTGCCTCTTTGTTTCTCAATCCGAACTTTAGGAGCTCCTCTGCGGTCTCCTTGTCTCTCTCTTTCTCTTCTTGCTTTTGCTTGGGAGATCTCGTCTTTCGAGCTGGTCTTCGCTGTCGTTGCGGTTCTGGTGCTGTAGCAAGTCGTGAAGATTTGCGAGGTTCATTCTGCAAAGCACGAAAGGTTCTTTCTTCTCCGCGACGATCTCGATCCTGATCAAGGCCCTTGCGTTGCGAGTGCGTTTTGCATCACGAGTGCGTTTCGCTCAATCTTCTACATCATTGTCATCATCTACCTCTTCTTCTTCTTCTCCTCTTTAGCAGAAGAAACTATCATGACCCTGGGTCAGACCTGGAATGGCGTCTGCATCGCGGGACGCAGGAAGTTGTCCAAGGCCGATCAGGACTCCGGAATGGGCACACCAGAGCTAAGCTGACCCAGGGTTGGTTGTTTGCTCGAACAGCGAACACGAAAAGAAAAAGGGGGAAAAAAATAAAATAAAAAAAATGGTGAAAAAAGAAAAGAGCCATTCGTGAATTGAACACGAGACCTGGTGAGCTGCAATCACCCGCTCTACCACTGAGCTAATGACTCACATGTTGACTCTCAATGGCTAACCCCACTTACTAGCAACACTCGCTGCCAAGTCGCCAAAAAAAAAACGTAATAGTGAAAAAAATAAGAGAGCCATTCGTGAATTGAACACGAGACCTGGTGAGCTGCAATCACCCGCTCTACCACTGAGCTAATGACTCGATCATGGGCTCTTGCCCGCTCGATGAGGGCAGAAGTGCGAGCTTGGTCATAGCCAGCTTCCCAGTATCGAGCAGAATCCGTGCAGCTACAGACTGCTGCTACTGGAAGCGATCGCAGAGCGTGCCTTCGCGTCAAGCAACCCCGAGCGAGGTGGCCGCAAGACCAGTGACTGAAGGCAGCAGCGAGTGATTTCGCGCTGGCGAAACGTAAGCAAGATAGCTGCGTTTGGACTTCAAAGTAAAAAAAAAAAGCAAAAAAAAGCAAAAAAAATAAAGAGCCATTCGTGAATTGAACACGAGACCTGGTGAGCTGCAATCACCCGCTCTGCCACTGAGCTAATGACTCACATGTTGACTCTCAATGGCTAACCCCACTTACTAGCAACACTCGCTGCCAAGTCGCCAAAAAAAAAACGTAATAGTGAAAAAAATAAGAGAGCCATTCGTGAATTGAACACGAGACCTGGTGAGCTGCAATCACCCGCTCTACCACTGAGCTAATGACTCGATCATGGGCTCTTGCCCGCTCGATGAGGGCAGAAGTGCGAGCTTGGTCATAGCCAGCTTCCCAGTATCGAGCAGAATCCGTGCAGCTACAGACTGCTGCTACTGGAAGCGATCGCAGAGCGTGCCTTCGCGTCAAGCAACCCCGAGCGAGGTGGCCGCAAGACCAGTGACTGAAGGCAGCAGCGAGTGATTTCGCGCTGGCGAAACGTAAGCAAGATAGCTGCGTTTGGACTTCAAAGTAAAAAAAAAAAGCAAAAAAAAGCAAAAAAAATAAAGAGCCATTCGTGAATTGAACACGAGACCTGGTGAGCTGCAATCACCCGCTCTACCACTGAGCTAATGACTCGCAACATCGCAAGAAGCCATTTCTGACTTGTGTTGGCTGTTGAAGGAGCAGTGCAATACCTTGTATATATAGTAGGCGTCTTGCCCGGTGGCCCTGCCCGAAGCGAGATCTCTCAAAGCTCAATCGTCCTGTCTGCGGCCGTTCACGCCCGCCGAGCGTAAGAGGCGCGCGCGCGCGTGCGTGCCTGCGTGGAGTGCGTGCGGGAGAAAGAGCGGGCGTGCGAGGCTGATTTTGGATACGGCGCCGACGCGGGCTCAAAGAGGTGATTGATTGATACCTTTTGTCTGGGCTCCAAAAGACTGTCTTCGTTTGGGGAAAGGGAACGAGGACAATGTGCCTCGTGCCGGGCATGCTCGCGCCCGGGCCTTCGCGACCATCGGCGTCTGCGGGGAGATTGGCAACAGGACTTCTGGTTCTTACTTGCATCCAGCTCATTGCTTCGTTAGGCCTGATCGTAAGCTTCTCGGTGTGGGCCGTTTTGCTCAACCTTCTCTTTGTCGTGTACGCCTACGCTGCAGTTGTGCGTCCTTTTCGCCAGGACGTGCCGCTTGTATTTGTAGAGAACATCATTTGCTTTAGCATCATGTCTGCAATCAATGGCATCCTGAACATCTTCACCATGGTTGACCTCGCAACGCGGAAGCAGGTACTTTCGGAGAAGCTGAAACCATGGCAATTTTATGCCGGTCTCACCTTTTTTGGACTTTCTACGGCATGTTTTCTGCTCATGTCAGTGCTTTCTCTTTTGCTCTATCGGGATCTGCGCGAGACTACAATACAGCTCGACGAGGAATCTGCGCCTTTTATCGTGGGACAGCGGGGCAATGGTAGAGCTCCCCGCGGTGCGCAATCGTCTTCCTTTGGTTCCTTTGGGTATCCTCCGACAGGAACGTATGCGTCAGGCTCTGGGTCTCGCACATCTACCACGACCGTGGGAGGGTCTGCTCCTTCTTCTGCGGCAGCACCGTCTCGAGATCGTTTTCCCGGCAAAGGTTACAAACTGAATGAATGATGTAAGATATATACAGGATGTAGAGAGATGTGCTTAGTATTATTTGTGGGAGAACAGCAAAGGGCTGGAGGACGACTTTTGCCTGGCGCATCTTTCAAGGAGTAGGCGTAGCATATACTATTTTCTCCAACTAGAAATCACCGCAAAGAACGATGATCTTCGCCGAACTCAACATCGACGACAGAACTGGCTTGTGTCTTTCTCGCACTAGTGAGCTGATGATCGTCTTGTAGAGCTTTCTCTCTCTCTGCGTCTTAGGTCTCACGAGTAAGGCGCAGTCTTGCAAAGTTTTTCGAGAGCTGCATCCATCTCGCGTATGTGAGTGAGATCCGTCGAGGCCTCGCGGCCAGGAGCGGCGTCTGGGTCAGCACGTGCCTTGCCATTTTTGACGAGATCAGCAGCTAAATCGGCATTTAAGCCGTATTGAACATGTGCTAGCAGGGTATTGGGCTCGGCATCTTGCGGTCCACGCGAGAGAACTCGAAGGCGAACCTGGTCGCCTGGCTGTACGAGCAAATCGGCCTCGCCAGGTGGCTCGAGACTTTCCACGCCAAAGACGCGCACAGGAAAGACTGCGGATTTGTCTACAAACGGCCACACGCGTAGTCCGAACCACCAGCTCAAAGGCGGTTCGTGCCAAACATGGAGAACGGCGGGCTTTGGTCCTGACGCGGCAGAGCTTCGCGGCCTAACATTCGCAGGAAAATGCTCGGTGCCAACAGCAGCGACGCGAGCTACGAGCTTTTTGCGCGCACTCAGGTCAGCCGCCGTCACCTGCACGTCCGGATATTTGATTTGGCGCCCGAAACGCGAGCGCTTCACCAGGATAAACGCGGCCCCCACGAGAATGACCTCATTTGCCAACCTAATCTCGCGCCAGCGCTCTGCGACCAAGTCACTCAGCCATTCCATATTGTGTCTTTCGGGGCGCTCGCTCCACGATGCGCCGAGCGCCCTCCCCTAGCCCGTCCCCCTCCGCCCCCCTTCCGCCCTCCCCCAGCCCGGGTCGCGACGCTTCTCACACTATGCGTAGAACTCAGCTGGTCTCGTTCGTGTTTTGCTTTGGTCAGTCGTGGCACGTTGAACTGCAAAACGTCATCAAGATCCAGAAATTAGCTTACATAGTCATCATACCCACGGACGAACAAGAGAGGAAGGAAAAAGGAAACAAGCAACCAAACAAAACAGTGATGAGGATCATTCATTCGTGGTGAGATGCCCAACTAGGTCCGGCGAATCATGCTTTCCAGCGCATCCTTGGCATTCAAAAGGATCTGCCGCTCGTTCTCAAGTTTAAGGATTGTGTCCGCGTCCTGCTCTTGAATATGCGCGGGCGCCTTGGCGTACCGAGGGCTCTCTCGCCGACTTTGCCACTTGTCAAGCGTCTTTGATATCTTCTCTGCCTTCTTCGCCAGACGCCCCACCTCCTTGGCAATTTTGTCTGCATCACCAGCCTCAACCTCAACCTCCAAACGTGCAACAACGCCAGACTGGACAATCATTTCGAGCGAAGATGCGTTTGATAACGGCGAGGACGAAGCCATCTCCACGCGGACATTTGCTGCTCGAGTGAGATGCTGCACAAGTCGTTGACCCGCTGGTTGCGCGAGGAAACAGTCCTCGTGCGTTTCCTCGAGAACGAAGCAAATCTCGCGAAAGAGCTTGCTCGACTCCACTACGCCCTTGAGCTTATCACGAAGAGCCCGCGTCGCATAAACCGCATCGATGATCAAGCCGACCTTTTCTTCAACAGTCGTGTCCCGCAGGCCAGCTAGCTCGTCCGCGCTAGGGTACCTCGTCTCGGTAATGCTCGTTGTCGTGTCGAAGCCTGGGCTCACCTGCGCATGAAGACGATGCCAGAGCTCCTCCGTGCAAAAGGGCGCGACAGGGTGGAGCAGACGCAGCGAGGCGTCGAGACTACTAACAAGGGCATCCGGATCAGGCCGTAGCTTGCTCGTCTCAATGTAAACGTCACAAAGGTCGTTCACGACAAAGTCTTGCGCTGCTTGTGTAAAGTCCGCAAAGTTGGCGCTCTCCAACGAGGTGTTGCATCGCTCCACCGTGCTCGCAAGTCTGCTGCGGATCCATCGCGTCATGATATCCCGAGCGGCGTCAGCAGCAGCGTCGGACTCCTTTTCCTGTTCTGCATCATTCGCAATGGTCATGAGCACGAAACGCTGTGCGTTCCAGAGCTTGTTGCAAAAGTGCTTCCATACCTCAACACGACCAATGTCCAAATTGATCGCACTGCTTGCGTTCATGTACGAAGCAAGCGCAAGACGCTGCGCATCGGTCCCGCATGCAGGAATGCCCTGCGGGAATTCTTGCTCGAGAGACTTGAGGGCGCGCTTTACCTCGCTCGCAGCCAAATTGCCCTGGCGTACGCCATCTTGCAGTGTTTCGAGACTCACACCATCCATCACATGCAGCGGATCAATCACATTGCCCAGAGACTTGGACATCTTCCGGCCCTGTCTGTCGCGGATCATTGGATGCAAGAGCACCCGAGGAAAAGGTAGACCTCCATCGGGCCTGAGCTCGGAGCTTAAGAACACCATGCGGGCCACCCAGAAAAACAAGATGTCCGCACCGGTTTCCATAAGTGACAATGGATAGCGATCCAGTGCGCTCATTTCCTTGTCAGGCCATCCTTGCGCCGACATGGCAAAGAGGCCCGACGAGAACCATGTGTCAAGGACATCAGGATCTTGTTCAAGCTCCAAAATATCCAAGGCGCGGCCCGTGTCTCGCGAAGCAAGTGCTGCCGCTTCCTCGCGCGTTTCTGCCACCCACCACCTGTCCTCGAGGTCGCCAGCGATGCGATATGCGGGGATGCGATGGCCCCACCACAATTGCCGCGACACACACCAGTCATGGATCTTGGACAAAAATTCACGCCATGTCTTGGCGTGCCATGCAGGTTCGAGCTGCAAGTCGCCCGTCTCCACGGCCTTGAGTGCACGCTCCGCCATACGATCGCAATTCACGAACCACTGCGGCTTGAGAAGAGGCTCGATCACATCGCCTGAGCGCGAGCAACGCGCCAGTCGCATGGGGTTCGCGCGCTTGCCGCGGTATAAGCCAGCCTCATCCAGCGCTTTGACAAGCTTTTCTCGCGCCTCAAATCGGCCCATGCCCTCCCAGGTGGGACCGCACGTGGCGTTGAGAGTGGCGTCATCATTGAGCATATTGACGATTTCGAGGCCGTGCCGTTGCGCACATGCAAAATCGTTCTCGTCGTGCGCTGGAGTGATCTTGACGGCTCCGGTGCCTTGCTCCGGATCGACGAGATCAGCATCCAGCACGATAGGTAACGTTCGTCCCGGGAACATGGGGTGCTCCACGCGTCCGCCGTGCAAGTGCTTGTACCTCGGGTCTTCAGGGTGGATGGCCACGGCAGCATCACCAAGCATAGTTTCTAATCGCGTCGTGCTCACGACCAATTCGCCGCCGCCCTGTACCGGGTACGCGAAATCGTGCATGACGCCAAACTCGACGGCCTTGTCCTGGCCTGGCAACGAGAGCCGTGTTGGTTTTGCGATCTCCTCCGAGTCCACCTCGAGGTCCGAAATCACAGTACGTAAATGCGGGCACCAGTTGACCAAGCGTTCGCTACGGTACACAAGTCCCTTCTCGTGCAACTGCACAAAGGCTCGTGTTGCAGCGCGATACCGTGTGTCGTCCATGGTAAAGACTTTTTGTTTCCAATCGAGGCTAGCTCCCATGCGACGCAACTGGTTGTCGATGCGTCCATTGTAGTCCTCGTACCATTTCCAGACCTCTTGCAAGAAGCGCTCGCGGCCCAGATCGTGTCGCGTTACACCTTGGGTCTTGGCGAGACGACGTTCCACTGCGCTTTGCGTTGCAATACCTGCATGATCAACACCTGGGATCCACTGTGTGTCGAACCCTTGCATTCGCCGCCACCGCACAAGTGTGTCCTGCACCGTCACGGTTAGCGCATGGCCAATGTGCAGCTGGCCCGTCACATTTGGCGGCGGGATGACCATGGTGAATTTCTCGCCCTCACCTCGCGGCGCAAAGCTCCCGCGGCGCTCCCACCACGCGTAGACTTCTTTTTCCACCTCGCCCGGCACGAACGAGGACCCGTACGTCCGCGCGTGGCACGGGTGCTCTTCCCGAGCGGCCTGCTGGCCCGGTGGCAGCGTCGACGGCTGCTCGCGGCCGGCATCCTGGCCTCCACAGGTCGAGCTGCCTGCGCACCGCGCGCTGCGGCCGGGCCTGAGCGCTACCGCGAGAGGTCCGCGTCGGGCAGCTTGCGCTCCGAGTTGCACTCGAGCCAGCATGGTGCCCTGTCTCGTGCCTCGCGGGGACGTCCCTCGCAAGGCACCTGGCCCAGCGCTCGCTGCTTCTTGGGTTTTGGGTGGTGCTTATCCTGGCCTGTCTCGACTCATCTTGTATCGTCTCGTACCTCGTCGTGTCCAACAAAGAACATCAGCCGTCACTTTGAGGCAACGAAAAAGGATACTTCTCGTTGGGGCTCTGCGTCTCGCCGTGCCCCTTCAAGAATGACGACATCAGAGCAGACCTTGAATCTTCTTGGGCTCGCTGCATGGCGATCTGATCGTCCTTTGTTTATTTATGTGAGAGAGCAGAGCAAAAAAGTGTAGTACACACTTTTTGATCCTTCTGGCGATTTGCGAACGGATCTGAGCTGAGCATGGAATAACAAACAATGGCAACAAAAAACATGATGCTTGCGCCGCGGCACCCAGCGAGGAGTCGCGGCGACGGCCGTGGACTGAATTCGTGGCTCGCGCAATGGGATCAAGGCTCGAAACGCACACGCACACAATTGCTTCGCGTTTTTATTGCGCAGAATGGCGAGATTCCGCCAGAGCAGCTAGATGAGCGCCTGCATCTAAGCCTCTCGCTCGTGCTCTCGCGGTTTACTGCATGGCTAAGACTCACCTACCTTGTCGGATCCGGAGCAGACATGCAAGTTCGTGCGATTCATATTCTCATTCGTGCGTGTCAATGTCAGTTGGATGCTGACGCCATGCGGGAATTTCTCCAAGAGTCCACCGTCCTCGTGTTGCTTGAACTCGTGTCGTCCGCCAAAACTCGACCCGCAGCTGCAGCTGAGGCACTCGATCTCCTGTACACAATTGCTGCGCATGCAACGTTCCATCGGACTCTGCTTTGTCATCTTCATGCGCCGGAGGCGATATATGAGGGCCTGTCGACTTCGTCAGACACTCTTGTCCACAAGCACGCTTGCGCCTTGCTACGCGTTCTTGCTAGTGATGATCATGCTTATGCATCATCCTGCTCAGCAGTATTGCTTCAGCTCCTAGAACAAAGTTCAAGCTCTCGAGCCAAGCAAAGTGCTGGTGAAGTCATCTATGATCTACTTGACTCACCAACGTCCTGTCTCGCCAATGCGGACTCGGATGATTTGCTCACCGTGCAAACCTTCGTGCGCCCGAGCATTGCGCTCATGCAAGAGAAATGCGCAGAGGCTCAGGCTGCTGGGGAAAAACTTGCACAGCGACTCTCGGCCCTTCCAGGACTCTTTGGCTTAGTCTGCGAAAGCCTTCTCGACGCGCTTCACGCACAACGTTTTGAACAACAACTTGCCGCTTCCGCATCACAAGGCAAAGACCGTGAATCCCCAAAGGCTCCTGCTCTCGTGGCCGCGAGCACGCGAATGGCAAAGCTCATAAAGCGCTTTGTTGTCATTGGATCTCCGGACGAGCACTCCACAATGTGTGCCCTAGGCGTTGTGAAAGCGCTGGTTGGGTCCATGCTCAACATCCATAACTACGAGCTTCAACGTCTTGCTGTCGTCACCTGTAGGGAACTGTGCACGCGCCTTCCCGACGCGGCCCGCGCCACGGGCAATCTATTAGGAGAAAGTCTCTTGCAAAGGGTCATTGAAGGTAATGCTGTTCAAGATGGTTTGCTTGTGCGCGAATTTATGCATGATGAAGAGCAATATGCAGAGATTTCGCGAAGGCTCTACCATGCAGGCTGGGATCTGGGTCATACACCCGAGAAGAAACCAAATATTAACCAAGCAGCGGCGCTCTCATTTCCAGATGACGAGTCTGAGGAGTCCACGAGCGACGAAGAATCCTCAGGTGACGGCGATTCGAGCGACGGAGACCAGCGACAGCAAGAACATTTGGCGCATGCACACGCTGGAAACAAGGAGCTGGAGCCTCTTACGGTTTCATCAGAACGCCATCCTGAAGACGCCCGAGGAGAATCGCATGTCGATTCGGACGGTAGCGATGGGGCTGATGAAGACGCGCAGGCGAGGCTAGAAGAAAATGACGAGGAGGAGCTTGAATCGTCTGTTCCGAGACTGACAAGTAACATCTCTTCTTTTAAGAGCAGAGTCACGAGCAAAAGTGGTTTTTCCTCCTTTTCAAGCAGACTTGACAGGGAAATGGATGATACGAAACCGAACGAGAGAAGAGAAGCGGCCGCGCTGGGCACAATTCGTTTGCCATTGTCCAAGGAGGACCTCAAGGCGCGCACAAAGCGCTTGTTGCCGTTTGTGGGCCTCTATGTTCCGTCAAAGAAACCGCAACCCAAGCTCATCAATAAACATGCCGTCAGATTCACGCAAAAGATTTTTTCGGACCCAGTTAGGCACGGTGACCGCCTGTACGCGCAGAAACGAACGCACGAGGATGCTGCGTCCAATAACGACAATGAGACGCTTCATTACATTAAAGGACTCTCTCTGGCTCCTCGGCCGGACGAGATACCCATCCCGAGCGAAATAGCGAGAGGCGCTGCCAAGTGCGAAGTCCTCGTAGACATTCCTTTGCGCTTCTTACCCGCAGCCAATGCGGGAAAGCCAAAAAATAAACCGCTTGAAGAGAGCAAACTTGGTGACGGCAGTGGCGGCAGTGGTAATGGTGATGGCGAAGTCTTTTCCCCGTTGCTCAATGCTTCGGGCGCGGATACGGCGGCAGAGGAGGAAGAAGATGATCTTGAGTTGCAGTCTCCCCTTGAGCGCAAGATGGCGCAGCGCCGTGCTCGTGCAGAGAGGATACGACAGCGAAAGGAGGAACTACGAAGCGAAAAAGCGGCTGCAGAGAAGCGCGCTCGACTTTTGGCTCGGCAGCAAAAAGCGAATCCTGACCATGATGCCTCCACAGATGGGAGCAAGGACATCCCGCGGTTCGAGCAGCATGTGCTCCTTGATCTCGCAATTGAGCGCGAAAAGAAGCGCCAAGCTGCTCTCACACAGGCTAAAGGGGACAAGCCTCGTGCCAAGACCAAGCGCAACAAAAAGAGGAGCCAATCATGAGTGCTGCAATGTAAACTATATATACCATAAGGTTGTTTACTTCTCTCTGTCCGTCTGAGTATGTGTGTGAACGAAGTCTCTTCTTCCCTTGCTGTGCTATCCAGTCGGTCATCGATTTGGGATATTTGCGCACTCGAGCAAACACTTGCGCTTTAACTGCGGCAGAGCAAGGCGAATTCCATCGTTTTCCATTTATCTCTGGCCGTCTGAGTATGTGTGTGAACCAAGTCTCTTCTTCCCTCGCTGTGCCATCCAGTCGGTCATTGATTTGGAATGCGCGCACACTCGAGCAAACACTTGCGCTTGAACCGCGGCAGAGCAAGGCGAATTCCATCATTCTCCATATCTTTGATGTTCTTAAACAAACAATAGAGTGTGTGGAAACGAAGGATGGGCAAGGAACAAAAGAACATGGACGATGGATGGATTGTTGCAGGAAACGATCGATCTTTCTTCCTGTTTGATGGACGTGCGCGTCAAGAAAAGGAGAACAAAAGGGTATGTCGTTAAGAAAGCATGACTCTTGGTAATTTCTGCAAAAAAGATCTGTCCATGGGTGGGTTAGGCCGCCTACTTGGTCTCGACCATTTTGCGGTCGTAGACAAGACCAGACCTTTCCGGGTGGCTGGACGGCTCGAACTCTGGGTTCATGTCCACGTTGATGTAAGTATCTGGGTCCGCGTCCTTGAGGACCTCGTCAACAAACCAGTGGCGGTTCGCGTAAAAGTCGCGCTCGGCATGGAGCTGGAACACATCCATGGCGGCGTTCTTTGCGTGTGCAGGGGCGATGGCCGAGAACGCACTGACGTCCTGGGCCAGGCCTTCAAGCTCGCCGGGGTTTACGTTGCGGACCATGGTCGCCGGGTTGCCGGCCCAGAACTCGTTGGCCTTAACGGTGGATCCGCTCTTGACAACGGCGCCGGGGCCGACAATGGCGCCACCCTCTACCTGTACACCGGCCTCGACGATGGCGCCCGCAGAGACGACGCTGCCCTCGCCGATTTGTGCGCCCTCGCCGATTTGCGCGCGCGAGGAGACGAGCGCGGCGCTGCCGATCGTGGTGGGCTTGGAAGAAGATCCGGTCACCTTCGCGCCGGAGAGGATGCAGGCGCTCTCCCCGAGGGAGACCTTGCCCTCCACCACGGCGTTGTACCAGATGGAGGCCCCGCTCTCCAGGGTCGTCTCGCCGCTCACTTTCGCGGTCGGCGCCTTGAAGGTCTTGAACTCGGTGCTCACGATGCCCTCGGTGCCCGTCGCGGCCAGGATCGGCCAGTCGGCGTCCTTCACCTGCTTGGCCGCCACGTACGCCGACCGCGCCGGGGCCCCGCCCACGCGCGCGCCCAGGCTCTCGAGCGCCACGCCGGCCTTGGTCACCGCGGGCCCCACGCCATGCAGCAGTGCGCGCATCGTCGACGCCATCCCGCTCGCCGCCGCTCCCTGCCGCCGCCGCCTCTCCGCGCGCCGCTCCGCTCGCCCGCCGCGCTCGCCGCTCCCCTCCTCCGCTCCTCGCCCGCGCCGCGCACGAGCTGCTTGCGGCTCTGCCCTGCCCTGCCCTGCTCCGCTCCGCTCTGCTGCCTGCCGCTCCTCCGCCAGCAGCAGCAGCGGCAGCAGCGGCGGCGGCACTAGCGCAGTATAGCGCACTAGATAGCGCAGTAGATAGCGCAGTAGCAGACGCAGAGGAGATGTTTAGTTTACTTCGGTTTGGCGAAGTTCACTTCGGGTTGCTTTAGCGCGGGTTGCTTTGGCGCGGTCGCTCTGTCAGTGTCTCGCTTGCGCGTGAGTCTGTATTTGTATGTCTGTGTGCACGTATGGATGTATGTACTATGTATGTAGGACGTGTGTCTGTCTCTCTGGCTGGCCTGGCAGCAGCGCCGCCGGTCAGGTTTGGTTAGGGTAGGGAGAAAAAGGGTTGCGCGGATACTCGCAGGGAGGCATCCGAGGAGCAGCAGAACGGCTGCGGCGCGCGAGGCTCGATCGAGGGCGGCGGGGCCGGCGAGGGAGGCGCCATGGGGGCCGCGGACAAGGCGGCGCGCAGGAAGGCGGTCGTGGAGGCCGCGCAGAAAGACCGCGCGAGGGAGAAACGCGTGGACTGGCTGATATGGGCGGGCGGCCTCGGCGGCGTGGCCGCAGTCGTCCTGGCACTCGTGTACCTGGTGGGCGAGAACTGGTCCCGGGCGCAGACCATAGAGTACCTCGACGTCGCGGACACTGAGCGACTGCAAACCGTGCTTTTTGGAGGCCTCCCCTGGCTCGTGCTCTGCTCAGACAGCCGGAAAGCGCTCAAAGACGGCCAGCTGCGCGAGCCCCTCGTGCAGACTGCGAGCCGCCTCGCCACCAACGACGCCGAGACTGCAATCTATACCGCAGTTCTTGACTGCAGCAAGGAGCTCCCCTCGGGAAAGACCGTCTACGATCGTCTTGTGCTTAACGAGACCCGCGCACCCGTGCTTTTCCTGGCGCAAGGCGGAGACCGGCCGTTGCAGCTCGATCCCAAGTTGCTCAAGTCCACCAGCGCTGCTACTACTGCTGCTGCTGCTGCTGACAAAGCCAAACGCAAAAGTAGAAAGCAGAAAAAAGGCAAACAGACGTCGGCTCCAGATACATCCGACGGCAATGTTCAGGGCTTGGAGCTCACTAAAACCGTTCGGGGCAAGGTCAACAAGCGCTTCCGTCTCGCTCACATTCGCGACACGGAAACACTCGCCAAACACTGCCTCAAACGCAAACAGTGCACCCTCTTTCTTGGCTATGGCGACCCTCTTCCCGCTACAAAGGCGCTCGCGCGTAAAATGCGCCAGGAGTACCCTCTCATGCGCTGGGCCCATCTTGATCGCGTCAAGTATTCGCTGAGTGCCGAGAAGGAAATTCTTCAGGCACACGATGTTCCCCGCAAGCGTCAAATGGCAATTTTTTTCAAGCATGGAGCCTTTCGCGCAATGGCCCCGGACGATGGCGGTCACGTCCAAGAGTCCGAACTGCGTGCCTTCCTCTATGGTCTCGACAAAGACGAGAACGCTGATCGTCTTCATGATCCGCTGCCTTCCGTTAAGATCGCCCGTAAACCATCAAAGAGCGGAAGTTCGTCCTCCAAACCAGCAGCAGAGCCAGAGCGGCGCAAGACGAAAAAGAAAGAAGCTCCAACTCACTCACAATACGTGGACCCGGCAGAGCGGGCACGACGAGAACAGGAACGGCGCAAGGAAATGGATGAGGCCGCTCAGGACTTTGAGCCCGTTTATGTCGATGATGAGGAAGATGATGACGATGCAGGCGATGGTGATGAAGACGAGGACGATACGGAGGATGAGGAAGATGCACAGGACGAGGACGATGAGCTCGTCCTGTAGACCCCCCTTATATTGTATTCTTTTGCAAATGACGTGTGTATCTGTATTCATCTCTCTCGTTCTACATGCTTCCGAGCGGTAGCAGCATTCTTTCGTGTAAAATGCACTTGCTTCGTCGACGAAATTGGTGTCACAAAGTTCTCGTGTAAATGCTCTTACTGAACCCTTGGTCATCATATGCCTCTTGGAAAAAGCTATCGTTGATTCAAAAGCTCATCAAAACCAAGTCGTAAAAACCTTTTCTGTGTGTTGTTGAAATCTACAAATGGTGGCGCTCAGGAGCGACGATCGGCAAGATGAGCTTGCCGTCCCGGAGGTCGGGAGGACTCGACGCTGGTTTCAACGCGCCCGTCCGGGAACCGCGTAGTTGTCTCTGTCAAAGTGACTCGTTCGCCGTTCTGAATGGTGGTGGTCATCTTGACGGAGCGCGAGACACCTTCCATTCCTTCTTCAGAACTGTATACAGACGAGAACGAGTGCGACGGTCCGTCTTCGAACGCACGGCTGAATTGATCATCAAACATGCTTTCCCAGAGACTTGACGCACCTCGACGGCTCGAGCCACCCATACCATGTCCGGCGAATGGATCCATGCCCATACCCATGCCCATGCCCATGCCCATGTTTCCCATGCCCATGCTCATGCCCATGCCGCCCATGCCGCCCATGCCCATGCCCATGCCCATGCCCATGCCCATGCCGATGCCGTCCATGCCCATACTCATGCTACCCATGCCCATGCTCCCAAAACCAATGTCCTCAAAAGAGCCGCGCATCGATGATTCACGGTACAGGTCGTCGGCACGGCGACCGCGTCGGCGCTGGCGATGTCTCTGACGATTTGCGCTCGCGCCACTGAGAAAAGGGTGGCGTCGAAAGACTTCGTCCTCGAGGTCTTCATCTTCAGAGCATGAACCGCCAAAACCAAAGGCCCCATCATCAAAAAACAAAGACGGCCCAAATCCTGACTCGGCAAAGAAACGCTCAAACATTTCGCGCGCATGCTCCATATCTACATGTACAAAGTCGCCATGCGAGGCGTGGCTTGTGCTGCGAGCAGCGCGCGAGTCTCCTCCACCACCTCCATGCTCGAGGCCTTGCTTGCCAAAGACATCGTACGTTCTTCGCTTTTCCTTGTCAGAGAGCACCGAATATGCCTCGGCGACGAGCTTGAAAGCGAGCTCGGCTTGCTCGCGGTTACCGGGGTTCTTGTCCGGGTGGAACCTCATCGCCATGCGCTTGTACGCCTTCCGGACCTCGGCATCCGAAGCGCTTCGCGAGATCTGCAAAATCTCGTAGTAATTGGCGCTTTCGTCCACCTCGATTGGCGGCGGCTTGTTTTGCGACGCCTTCGTCTTTGTCTTTCCCGAGACCGACCCATGCCGGCTCCTCGGCGCGCCGCGCACGTTCCCGTGCAGGCTTCCGCGCGAGTCTGCGCGCGCGCGGGCTGCGTCCAGGTCGCGCTTGTGTCCGCGGTTCTGCATGATCTAGATCGGGCGAGGGTCGTGCCTGCCTCCGCCTCCTTTCTCTGTCTGTTGGTGCTTGAGCCCCAATCCCGGCGCCGAGTAAAGGACGGGGGCCGAGAACACCACCGGCGCTGCGCGCGCGCCGGGTCCCGCGCCGCCTTGCTCGGGGCTTCGCTTGCGCGCGCTGCCTGGGTCCGTTTCGATTCTGCTCTGCTCCAAAGCTGCTGCTAGACAACTGCTGATTGCAGAACCAAAACTAACTACCTTCTGACTAGGCCTAGGCTAGTGCGAGTGCAAGTTTCTCGAACGTCGTCGAACTTTGTCCAGCTGGCGAAGTGAGAGCGCCCTCGATCATCATTCCTTCCTTTTGACTTGACCGACAGGCGACTGAGGATTTAGCGTTCGCGTGGGCCGGTTGGAGGCAGCAGGCAGCAGGCAGCAGGCAGCCTGAGCGGTCAGAAGAAGTAGGCCTCTAATGTTTTATACCATCAGGAAAAGTCTTGTTCGATGGTCAAGGATTGCTTGCTAGATCCTTAGATAGAAGAAGCGAAGCCGGCAAAAGCTGCCAAAAGAGAAAGGTAAGCTCGGTTCAAGTGTTCATCATTGTTCATGAGTGCGGACAAAGGCCATCCTGCACATTTCTAGCGAAGGGCGTGGCTGTGGCCGATCGCGGCCGAAGGGGGAGGGTCGGCGTTAGAATGAAGATTCTCGACTACGAGCACCTCACCAGCACCAGCGTCGCCATCGTGCACACCATCGTCACTATGCAGAGCTCCGTGCACGACGCGTCGATTGTCACGGTTGTCGCGACGCTGTTTGTTGAGCATGTCCTTGGCGCGGTCTTCGCGTCGGCGTGCCTTTGCGAGCTCTTTGACCACGTGATCATAGCGCAACTTGAGCTCGGCGCGTGCCAGGTGGCTATACCCAGGATCACGCTCCGAGGAAGCCTTGACAAGTCGCGATTCGCCTCTGCGAATGCGCGCGTTAATCTGCTTTAGACATGCCTCGCACGCAACAAAACGCGAGGTTTTCTTTCGTGCACAATAATATGCGCAATCTGCGGCGCGCGCGCGAAATTTTGCTTGTCTTGAATCCCCATCCATTGCGCACTCTACGACGACTGCTACCTCGTCGGCGTCATCAAGTACAGCGCCAACCACAAGCCGCTGAGCCGAACCAAGACGTACCGCGCGCTCCCGATGCGGCGCAGGCAAGTCGACAAAGACATCTACACAACGCCGCGCATATAGAGGGTGCCGAAAGCCGTCCCCAGGGCATAATGCGAACCTCTCGAGCAGGGCGAGAGCCTGGGACATTGCAGCCGGAGAAGAGCAGCGCGTTGGCACTCCAGCGGGCGATACGACCGTGCCCAAGGCGCGCACCGTCAGGTGGCCCGTGTCAAGTTCCCACGAAACCGTAAAGGAACCGTCAGAAGACTCGCCTCGGCGTGCGCGCAACGCAGCATCCTCGCGCTCGAAATGGAGTACAGCCTCTGTCGGATCCTGCACGACGATGAGTGCAAGTCCAGTCTTGGCGAGCTCCCCACACACTTTATCCACGACACACGCATCAAAGCGGCATCTCTCCTCAACAAGCTCATGATGAGTAGCAAGCACGGTGCGTAGTTCTGGCGTCGGGCGTCCCCCACTCACATGACGGGGCGCTTTGGTCTGACCCTGCAACAACTGGCCCATCAAACCTTCGTGCACCTTTTCCTCATGCTCACCATGCCGCCCCACGTATATCCAAGTTGTGCCAAAGACCTCGTCCCGCGTCTTGACGAGAATATTGTGCCCAATAACAAGTCGAACGGCGCGCAAGCATTGTCCTTCCGCCTCAAGCTCTGGTGCCGTGGCCTCGATAGGGATCCCGGTCCTGTCGATGGCGCCCAAAACGCAATTCCACATCTCAGCAGACACGCGCTGCTTGGGTAGAAACTCTGCAGATTCGTACCACACGTGAGTCGTTGTGTGTGTGGCGAGAATGCACATACACATAAGAATCATCTCCTCGTAACGCAACGCCCCGCCCACCAGGTCAGTTCCCAACTCAAGGCCAAAGACTACCTCCGTGTCGTCTGTGCGCGAACTGGGCGCTGTTGCCAATTCTGGCGTGGCAGGAACCCACCGCGGACGAAGACGGTGCAGCAATTGGACCCGGCATTCATTGGCAAAGCTTGCGAGCTTACATGTGTTGAAGGCCTCGCTCCACGCGGAGGCTTCTACAACATAAAGCCAACGATATCCTAGCACGGGCGTAAGCATCCGTACAACGAGACAGTCTGCAACGCGAGCTTGCTGCAAGTTTTCCGCATCGCTACAGGCTTGACTGACGCCATCAAGAGCGCGCCAGAAGGCCCACCACTTGATGTTTGACTCCGTTGCTTGGGTTTCGCCAAAGTGTTCTACATCCTCCGTGGTGACCCAGATCCCACGCTGAGGGAAGCTGCCAAGAATCGTCGGGACTGCGCCATCGATTTGACGCGGCCAGGGCTTTTTACCGAGGCTTTCAAGTCTGCGCAGTTCACGCACAAAATTGGCGCGATTGACCTCTTGACGGGAAAAGTGCAATGCAGCGGCGGTGTGCTTGCCGTCTTCTGTCAGTTCGATTTCTGCAAAGGCTCGCTTACGAGCCTGTGACTTTCGCCGCGTCGCCACTGGTGCGATTCCATTGCTCCCGGTGCTCTTTGACGCCAAAGAGGACAGGTTTCTTCCCGATTTGTTATTGTTACCCATGATATCCGAATTGGTTCGTGCACCTACGTAATGAGGTGGGTCTTGAGCGGTCGGGTCACTTTCTTCTTGAGTCTCAAAGCGAGCGTGGTAGCTCCTCAAGAACTTGAGCGCGCGATTGGATCGAAGCGTTGGAATTCCGTTTGGCATTGTCTGAAGCATGGCCAAGTGTTGCGGCACGGAGAACTCGTTGGTCGTGTAGGCCCACACAACGTTACTTGCACCAGGGTTCTTTGTGCGTACGAATGCGCGTCTGTCCTTGCTGCTTTGAAAGACGAGGCATCCGCCTGGAGCCGAGGTGCTGTGATTGGCGACAAAGTCTTCCAGGACGGCCCACGTAGCGTCGGAAAGCACACGTCGCGAAGGCCGAAGTTCTTCGTGAAGAGCGAACCAATCATTGTTCTCGAGCACGCGTGTGAGTTGCTCGGCCAAGTGCTCGAGTTTCTCGTTCTTGCTGAGACCCGTCAGCGAGACGCCTTGCGTCACGCTTTCTTGTTCCTGCGTGGAATGGCCATGCCCCTCTATCTCATTTGCGTCTGTACGCTCGTCACGTTGATGCCGATCGTTTGTATGCTCGCCATTGGTGTCGTCTGCGGACCTTGCAGATTGTGCTTGGTCATCATCAAAACCTTCGCCACTTTTGTTGCTGGTGTTCTCTCCTCGGTCGATGAGTCCTGATGCCATCTTTGCCCTTTAGTTCTCGAGTGCAGACGTGCAAGCAAGACGTTGGCACAGCAAGCCGTTGGCGCAGCAAGACGATGGCGCAGCGGCGCTGGCTCGAAGTGGACCTCGATATCGCTCGCCGCTGCGCCTTCCCCGCGCGTGCACACAATATGCTGGCGCTGGCGCGCACAAGGTCTCGATGACAGTTTGGATTGTTATCGTGCAGTGTATTCCAGCTAATAGCTAGGCTTGCTTGCCTTCCTTCACACAGGCAAGCTTGTTTGACGGCGCGAAGATTAAGCAGAGCAAAGAAAGGCTCGATGTCAGCCAGGACGATTGCTTTGGGGTTGAAGTAAGGAGATAAATGGTTACAGAGACGTTTTGGACGACGAAAATCATAATGTATAGAATGGTGGCACAGCATGGAAGCGGCACGGACGCTGCTGCTCGAAAGAGACAGGAAAAGAAAAACAACATTTTTTTTTCCTTTTTGAAAGCTAGAGTCAAGCAACGTCGAAGAACAATCGATTCTTGATGTGAGTGAGCGATATCCTACACCTCGCCAGACACAGAGACGATAACTCGGAAAACATCGTCTACGAGATTCTAGGTCGACGAAATGTCATTTGCGATTTGTTCCATGTTGTGCGGCCCCGAGGACATTTAGATCTTGCCAGCAATCACATCCATCGCCTCAGCGTGACCAATATGCTTAACCATCCGCATGTAGCCCTGCATGACGCCGGTCTTGTAGTATGGTAGGGCCTGGAAGGTGTCGAGGTTGATGCCCTCGGCCTCGACGAAGTGGTCGATGATACCGTCCGAGTCCATCATGGGCTTCTCGCCAGCGGCGAGCTGGAGCGCCGGGAAGGTGAGCTTCTCGTCGCCAATGATCTCTTGCAGCGTGGCGCGGTTCTCATCAGAGTCCTTCTCGAGCTTGACCTTGTCCATGAGACCGGCCTCGCTCATGAAGACCACCACCTTGAGGCAGAACGGGCACGTGCTCTTGAGGAAAAGCGTAGGGACCGACATCCTTGTGTGTGTGGGTGCGTGCTTTCGTGCCTGTCTGTCTGTCTGTCTGCCTGTCTGCCTGCCTGCGTGCGTGCGTGTGTGCCTGCGTGCCTGCCTGTCTATCCGTCTGTCTACCCAAGCTGTGCGTCAATACGAGTTTGCCGCGGCCTCACTCAAAGTATCTGTCTGTCTGTCTGTCTGTCTGTCTGTCTGTCTGTCTGTGTGTCTAATATGATCGAACACAGAAAGGAAGGCTCGGCCTGTCTTCCTCTGTTTCCGAGTCTTTTTTCCTTTGCGACTTTCCTTCCTGACCTTCCTTTCCACCCCTGGCCACCGTGGTTTATGCAGCCGGCAACTCCTCTCGGGGACAGAATCCTCGGGCCCGAAGTCCGCGTGCGCGTCCGCGTCCTCGAAGAAAAAACCCTGCGCGAGAATAAACTCCGCCGGCCCGAGGAAGTCAAAGAGATGATCTCGTCGCTGCCTCGCTGCTGCAGTTGCAGTTGCTGCTGCTTGTGGCCATGACTGACGGTATCGACGCTCGTCGTGGCGCTCGCCCGCCGTCGGATTGAGAGCACTTTGAAGACGGAGCGAAGCAGGGGCCACTGCTATGCTATGAAGCGAAGCGTGGGAATGGGGGAACAAAGCCGTTTCTCAGGCAATTGTCCGAGTCGCCGCCACGAGGTTCGGAGACGGCAGCGGGAGGAACTTTAGAGCAAATGCCACGGTCTCTTGTTGGGAACGAACCTACCTGGCTGATGATGATGAAAAGAGAAGTTTAGCGCGAGAAGAACAAGAAGAAGAAGAAGAAGTAGGCCTAGAGCTTGTTGGTCAAGATCATGTCGACGAGGACGTGCCGCATCCGCTGACACAGACAAAGGGTCAATCGCGCTCGCTTGCTCGCTCGCTCGCTCGCAGGTGATTGATTATGAGTAGCGGGGCGCAGCAGCGTGTCGTCGTACCCGAAAAGTTTAAGCGTATCGTGCGCGGACAAGTATGGCGGCACGGACCGATTGCTGGCGCACTCGATGACCTCGAGGCCTTGACGTCACGGGACCGAGGTGTGGTGTGGAGCTTGCTCTTTGCATGGGCGCTGCCCAAAGATAGCGTACGACGCAGGTACGAGGTGTTGGCCGATGCGGAGATTCCGCAGCAGGACCTCAAGCAAATCACAAGAGACGTTCCTCGCACCCAAGATTGTTTCGGCAAGCATCATGATGACGAGAAGAGTGAGAACGATGGTGCACGAATGAAACAACTCGAGCGCGTCCTTCGGGCATTCGTGGCACTGGGTGTGGAGCAGGGCCATGGAGAGCATGCCATATACGTTCAGGGTCTCAATGGAATCGCGTATTTATTGCTCGAGGTGTTGGACAGCGAGGCTGATGCGTTTGCATACTTGGTAGGGATTGGGAATAAGTTACTTTACAGTGTTTTTGGCGGCGATACCAACCTCGTTGATGCCCAAGGGTTTTGGGACGAGGTAGCCTCGTCGCGGCATCCCCTTGTCGCCAGCCGCTGCCGCGACGCAGGCCTTTTGCCGGGCCTGCTCTGTGTCAAGTGGATGATGACGATGTTTACCCAAGTGTCCTTTTCAGGAAATACAGTGGCACTGCCTTTCGAGACGGTGCTGGCCTGTTGGGATATTTCATTGCTCATGGGCATGGCAGGCGTAGCCTGCGTCATGAACGGTCTTTTTGATACTGTCGCAGAGGCCGTCCGGGCGCTGCCTTCTGGCGCCTGTGAGGATCGCGTGTTGGACGCTGTGACTGCTCTCGCGCAACTGACGCCAGCGGCAATATTTGAGCGTGCACGTGGGCAGCTTTTGCAACCTGATGGAGCGGATGCACTCTTGGACCGTTTTCGCTCGGCCTTACGAAAGGATCTCGCGTCAAGTCAAGCTGCGAGCGAGCTTTGCAAGGCTGTCAAACCTCGCGTCACGGCAAGCTCGGGCTATCTTGCTGACTGGCACGCTGTGCGTAAAAGTGCAGATTCCGACAAGGGTCTGGTCTGCCAGTCTGCGCGAGAGACAGAAGCCAAGGTGGCCCCGCCGATGCCGGTTCCCAGGCCTCGTTCGGCTTCCTTGCACATGCGTAACGCGCAGCAGCGTGCAGCAGCTGCGGAATGGATTCAGCGCTTTGACCCAGCTTCAGGTGCTCCTTATTTCGTGCACGTCTCGGGTGCGACGCAATGGGAGGCGCCGAAACCGGGTTTTATTACTGTTGATGGTAGGCTTGCTCTTGCGCGAAGAATAAGCTGAGATCAATGTTAGCGATCGGCATGAAAATAAATGCCAAGGGACGATGTAGGCCCTACTTTTCTTTTCTTTTTTTTAAGCGACGAACTTTGACGAGATGCCTCCTTCAACTTTTGCCTTTGTGGCAAGACCACAAGCTTTTACACCCATTCCCCATCCATATCTTGCTTGTCTTCGTTCTACAGCCTGCGAGTTTGGCGTTCAATAACCCGTCAGTCATGGCCAAAGAACTTGAACAGAACTAACTGCCATTCTGTCTCTAGGCTAGGCCTACTAGGCCTACACCTTATTTGTTGCTGCAGCACGTGCAGCCAGAGGTGGCCATGAGTTCCATCTCTATCTATCTATCTCGAGAGTGCCTGCCGCTCCGAGACACGCTCACGCTCACGCGCTCGCCCGCTCGCTCCCCGCCGCGCTCGCCCGCTCGCTCCCCCGCTCGCCCGCTTGCTCGCTCGCTCGCCCGCCCTTCCGCCTCTTGCCCAAGGCCCGAGCGGCCACGTGAGGCTGGTGCGGCGGGAAAGTGGCGACGGGCACGAGCCAGTCTGACTCGAGCAAACCCGCTTTCGCCCTCGCTCGTACCTGCGCGTGCGAGCCCAGTCGCCTGCGCGCCCACCGTCCCTTGCCGCGGCGCGAACCCGCGACACGAGCACGCGACACGAGCACGAGCACACGGGCACACGCACGAGCACGAGCACAGCGCGCGCGCAGTCGCGCACGTGAGCGAGCGAGCGAGCGAGCGAGGTGCTAGGCAAAAAGCAGCGCCCACATACGGCGGGTCTCGTGGAATCCTGAGAGATCTTCAAGATGGCAGACCTTGAGCGCGGCCGCAGCGGCGCCGGATGGGGCGCGCAGCAGTACGATCAAGGCAACAACGCGCAAATTGGGAATAGCAACTTTGACGAAGACTTTCAGCCCATGAGCGCCATGGATATCCAGGTGCGCCACGGTTTTATTCGCAAGGTTTTTTCGATTCTCTTTGTCCAGCTGGTGGTCACCTTTGGCATCGTCATTGGTATCGCAAGCAGTGAAAGTGTGTCTAATTACGTGCAGGCAAACACGACCGTATATTATGCAACTCTCGGCATTGCCTTTGGTTGCGTGCTCGTGCTCTCGTGCTGTTCCAATGTAGCCAGGACGCATCCGTGGGGCTTGATCTTTCTGTGCATCGTCACCGTATGCGAGGGTTACGTGTTGGGCGTGGTCGCCTCGTTCGCCGAGATCCGTACCGTGTACATGGCGCTTGGCGTCACTCTTGCCATCACGGTGTCGCTGGTGGTTTTCAGTTTCCAGACCAAGTATGACTTTACTGGAATGGGCCCTTACCTTTTGGTTGCGCTCATTGCTCTACTCATTTTCGGCATTGTGCTCATCTTCATTACCGAGTCGCGGACCACCTACACAATTTATGCTTTTCTGGGCGTTTTGCTTTTTTCAGCTTTTCTGGTGTACGACACGCAGCTTATCATTGGTGGAAAGAACCGCTACCAGATTTCTGTTGATGACTACATCATTGGTGCGCTCTCTCTCTATCTGGACGTCATTTACATCTTCATGTACTTGGTCATGGCCCTGACGGGTTTGCAGAACTGAGCCTCGTGACTGACCTCAAGGAAACGTCTTTGTTCGCGCTTACTACTTCTATCGTCACTCCTTTCGAAATTGATCCTGTTGTTTGTTTTCAGTTTGCTGTTGTGCAGCGTTCGTCGCTCGCTCGCTCGCTCGCTCCGAGTGAGGGAAGACAAGACTTGAGAACGCTATTCTACATTCAATTTTTTCTTTTCTTTGACGTGCGTGGGCTCATTGGTTGGCTCCTTTGCGCGACGTTGACTTTTTGCCAAGCAGGACAAAGCGAATGGTGCAAAACGACGCTAACACAACACATGTCTCCATTCAATTATTATACTACTACTCGTTCGTTCGTCCTTTGATTCATTCATAATAGGCTTACACTGGAGGTAGGCTTTCGATGATGACCGACCCATGCCCTTATCTCTCGCCAAAGGAAAAGGTTGTTTGTTCTGCTGTCATTCATTTGCGAGAGGGCGGGCACGGCCAATTGTACACTTATTCTTTCTTTGTCACAAACTTTAGATGCACTCGACCGGGAGGCAGCCATGGTCCGCCAAATCGGACTCGTGATACTCTTTCTGCGACTCGGGGAGCTCTGCAGGCAAGTAGATGTGCCGTCTCTTGGGTCGGCGTCGAGGCAGATTTCGCGAGGGCATCTCCTGGACGACGGCCTGCGTCTGCCGCCTCTGCCTCTGCCTCTGGCGCTCCTGGATCTCCTGCAGCAAAGACCCCGCCTGTGCGTTGTCGCTGCTGAAAAGCGCCAGACACACCGAGGTGGCCTCGGTCGCGCTGGCGCCCATGTTCATGACGACCATGACGATCATGTGGACGAGGCCCGTGATGGTGCCGGGGCTGTACGCCGCCGCAGTGGTGGCCTCGTGCGGGTCTGCCTCGAAGTCGAAGACCCACGGCTCGTCCTCCGCGATCGCAGGCAGCGTCAGCGTCTCGCTCGCGCGCGTCGCCGCCTGCGCCGCCGCCCGCGCCGCCGCCCGCGCGCCGTCGCGCAGGCTCGGCCCGAGCCCCCGCCCGGCCTGCTGCATGGGCGGGCTCCCGGGCAAGAGGCCCAAGCAAGAAGCCAGAGACTCGGTCAGACACACCTCCCGTTCCCCTTCTGCTACCCCAGGCGCGCAGACAGGCCCGCGAGAGGGCTCGACGCGCCCGCGACACCGAGCGAGCGACCGGGCGCCCGCGACACCGAGCGACCGAGCGCCCGACGGAGCGAGGGTGGCGCGCGCCAGG
>KN805378.1:250445-302614 GCA_000818945.1 Schizochytrium sp. CCTCC M209059
ACTACGCGTAAGCAGCATAGTATACAGACGACCTGGGACGGGCCGCCCCGGTTTGCGCCCTTAGCGGTCGCAAACCCGCGCCGCCTCGCAAAGGGGGACGGACTCTGAAGGCAAGCACGTACGTACTATACGTACGGAGTAGTAGAGTAGGGTAGAGCATCAGGGCTGGGGCACAGAGGGGCGGCGAGCAGATTGAAGGGGGAGGGAGGGAGGGAGGGCTGGCGGCGGCGGACAGCGTCTTCTGGACCGCCGGCGCGATCGAGCTGAGGCTGGCGCACACCGCGGAGGGAGGAAAGAGTGAGGTGTTCATGCTTTGTTACGCACGGTCCGTGCCAAGACATCGGTCTCCATGTTGGTGATGGCAGCCTGCAACAGCAGCAGGAGCAGCAGCAGGGAGAGCAGCATCGCTACGGTGGCTATGGCGATTGGGTGGCTCAAGCTGAGCGACGGCGATAGGTGTTGTATGTAGGATGTTGATGACGATGATGATGATGATGATGACAATGATGATGATGATCAATCTCACAATAGCCTAGGCTAGTAGGCCTGCCTGCCTTTAGGCCTATCCCAGGTCGGATGAAAGGGTCGTTTTACAAATGGGGTTGTGCAAAGACTACGCAAGGAGTCTTGACGCGTTCTGCTCGTGAATCTCATATGTTGCACGTGCCCCAAGGAACCGAACTTTGCATAGCCTACCCTTAGGGGCCTATTTTCACATCTCATCTGCAGAACCCCCAAATTGTCCTCATATTTCCCACGACATCTCGTAAAGGATAAGCTCACCAAGACTCGTAGCCCACCCCCAAAACCCCGCAAGTGCGTTCTGCTGGAAATACTCGCAGCCTGCTCCTAGCCTTGCGCAGGTGGGCAGGTCGCCAAGCAAGGTGCCCAGCGCGTGAGGGGTGCAGCGGAGATGTCAGCGTGATGGAGCACGTGCGCACACGCGCACACACGGCACTCTTGGACGCAGCGCCAAGGCCGTAGTGGCAGTGGCCATGGTGGATACCGTCGACGCCGCAAATCCGCTTCATCCGCAAATCCGCTTCGACCGCAAATCCGCCTCTTCCGCAAACGCCGCGCTGCGCTGCGCCGCGCTGCGCTCGACCGGCCTAGCAGCGCAGAGAGCGCTCGCTGCTGGCACGTGAGCCGGGACGCAAGATCAGGTCGTGGGGCGAAAAAGCGCAACTCAGCTCGTGGACGGGAGGTGAGCGAGCGAGCGAGCGAGCACCATGGACGGCGGCGAGTACCTCGCGCGCTACGAAAAGGTGACGACATTCGAGGAACGCGAAGCACTCGTGGCAGAAGCGCAGGCGCTGGAGAACGAGGACCGCAAGGTCTTCGCGCTCGAGGACAAGTCGGCCCCGGAGGCCGCGGCGCTAGCGGCCAAGCCGTACAAGGGCCTTGTGGCTGTCTTTGAGAGCGAGGCCGATGGCGGTCAAGCCGCGTTCAAACAGCGGATGACGTTCAGCCAGGACAAGGGCAAAGGCGCGACTCCGCGGCTCTTTTCGCGAACCGATGAAGAGCGCAAAGCGCTCTGGAGCAAACCGGCCACCGTCGAAAAACTCAGCGTCTTTCAGCAACAATTCCTCCAGATCTTTGCGTGCAATGGACTTCAGTTCATGAACTGGGACAATATCGTCGCTGCCGGCGGCGCTATCTCGGCCTGCGTGCAGCCCATCCCCGAGGAACACTCGGACTCGCTCCTGCAGAAGCGCTCTTACTACCACGAGGTTGCCTACGGCGCCAGCGACGTCGACCTCTTCCTCTACGACCTCACTCCGGAGCAAGCCAATCGAAAGCTTCTCGACATCTACGACGCTCTCTGCGCGGCTTGCCCCTTTGAGGTCATTTGCTTCCGGTCCGCCAATGCGGTCACCATGGTGTCTCAGTACCCGTACCGCCACGTCCAGGTCGTCCTGCGCATCTACAGTTCGCCGTACGAGGTCCTTGCTGGCTTTGACGTGGATTGCTGCACGTTCTTGTACGATGGTCATCAGGTCTACAGTACCGCTCGTGGCCATGCCGCCCTCATGCTGGGTGCCAACACCATTGACATGAGCCGTCGGAGCCCCTCGTACGAAATGCGGCTCGCCAAGTACGGCTCGCGCGGATTTGAAGTCATCGTGCCTGGCTTTAGCCGCAAGCGCATTGACCCGAACCTCTTTGACAAGCCCTGGAATCTTCTCGTTGGTTTGCAGCGTCTCATCGTCCTAGACCGCTTGCGATCCGCAGAAGCCCGTCTCAAGTACCAGACGCGTCACCAAGTCCAAAGTGGAATGGCCATGCGCCGCGACTTTTCGTACCGCAAGTACGACCAGCTCGAACGCATTGAAAAGGCCGGGGCCGCCGGCGAATCCTCCAACTACGCCACGGTCTTTCTTCCCTGGGGTCCGGGCTACGATGCTCGCAAGGTTCTCAAGCTTATGAAGCGCAAGGATATTGCCTTCAACTCACCGTATTATCGTCGCGACCGCACGTACTACCTGCATCCGTGCTTCTTTGGCACGGCGGCTGAGATTTTGGATGACTGCTCCCCGAGCGACCCGGATCTCCCCGAGGATGTCCCAGCTTCGGAGCTGCGCAGCTACGTGCGTGGCGAGCTGACCTGGATGCAGACCGACCCCGGACAGCAGCAAATCGGTAGCTTCAATCCAATCACCAACACGGAGTGGAGCCGAGGCGCGTACTTCGAAGAGACGACCAGTGATGTCGTCGCCGCCGTCAATCGCAACGACGTCGCCGAGCTGACCCAGTTGCTCGAGGACATTGGTCAGACATGGGACCCGCACCGCCGCGACTACCTGGGTCGCAGCCCTTTGCACGTGGGCATCATGTCTGGCGCCGAAAAGGCCTGCGAGCTGCTTCTTGACATGGATGTGGTCGATCCTACGCTCCGTCTGCCCGACGGCCGCTCCGCACTCCACCTCGCGGCAGAGTACAACCGCGTCGCAACCGTACGCGCCATTCTGCCTGCTATTCGTCGAATGGAAGAGGCGCGCGCCGCCTACGAGGCCAAGTCCCAGACGGAAAAGGACCAACTCCAAGCTGACGGGGTCATCCCGCCTCGCGATATCACCGTGGAGGACGCTCTCAACGTCAAGACCTTCAACACGAAGCTCACACCTCTCGAGCTTGCCGTCATCATCGGTCATGTCGAGGTCGCTCGCATTCTGCTCGAGGACTACGGAGCGACCGCTGACTCGCTCGTTTCCCCTCCCGAGTCTTCGGTGTTTTATACCCCCTTGCGTCCCAAGCTCGGTCTGGTCTACACGGAGGAACCTGCGGTACCACTCATTCTCATGACGCCACCGGGCGAAGTCCTTTCGCCGCTCGTCGAGCTCTTGCTCGACCATGGTGCGGCGGGACCATCGTTGTTTCTTTCTAGTTTTCTCTCCGTCATGCATCTGGCTGCAGAGTTTGGGCATATCGAGCTCATTCGCGCAATGATCTCCGGTCTGGATAAACGCGACCCTCACCTGCTTGAGAAGATGCTCGGCATGTTGGACTTCCAACTGAGGACGCCGCTCATGACCGCCGTCGCCAATGGCCATCTCGAGTGTGCCAAGGCCCTCTATGCTCGCGTGCCCAAGTTCGGTGTCACTTCTGAAGAGCTGGCCCTTGCGCGTATTGCGGCAAGCAAAGTTTCGACAAATGGCATCCGGTATTATGGAGGCAGTACTGCGCTTTCAGACGCCTCCGTCGAGGTCGTTGACAATTGCCTCGCCATTGCCTGTGCAGGTCTCCTTGAGGCCACCAACGACATGCTCGACCCGCGCTCCAAAGGTCTCATTCTCGGTCCAGAAAATAATACCTCCTACTTTTACCGTCGAAATGCCTACAATCAGACTTACGTAGATTACAGCGACTATCTTGCCGCGCGAGACGGCATTTTCGCACCCAGCAAACGTACTGGTGACGACGACGAAGATTACGAAGATGAGGCTGGCGACAATGACGAGAACAACCCCCGCGTGCAACAGGCTCGCAAGCGGGTCGACCGCGCTGCAGCCACCCTGTATTGGGTGTTGACAGAGGGCGCTTCGGAGAAACTATGGGAACAGGAGTACGACTATGCGCCCCGTTTATTTCTCGGATTCTCGCTCGTTGACGGTCACGATTCAACGTATGGTGGGGGCTGGGGAGCAAAGGTCAACAAACAAGCTGCCGACGATGAAACGCCAAAGCGCGGCACGATTGTGGAGATGCTCCAAATTGTACGGAGCAAGCTAGTCAAGGCCGCTGAAAAGCTTCATGAGAGCGCCAATGTCGTCGCCTTCGAAAAGGCCCTCGATAAAGTTGCCACAAAGTATCCGAACCCAAGCACATACAAAGGATTTCTGGTTGACCTCGAGGTCAAGGCGCACAGGCTCAACGCCACCATTCAGACCTTGAACCTTCGCACGGTCCCGGACGAGGTGAAAATGGCCAAGATCCAGGCCTTTGTGGCCAGGCTTGACCTCTTGGTCGCCACGCTCACGGCAGCAGCGCAGGGCAATAACGAAGATGCCCCTCCTGCTGCATCGTCTTCGGGCCGGCTGTCAGCGCGTCGATCCATGCGTGGCTTCCTGCGCGGCCTGGGCACTTCCAAGCGCTCAAGCGTTCCTCGTCTCGTTGCAGGCCTCACGAGCGGGGGTGCCTCGGCCGAGGGTGCGGCCTCCGCGGCGCGGTCGGGCGCAGCTTCGTCGGGTTCGTTCGCTCTTTCAGCGTCAGCGCCGAAAAAGCTCATTTCCGTGGAAGAGTACATTTCCAAGATCGAGACCAAACTCTTTCGTACTTTCAGCATCCAGCAAAAATATACCGTGTACTGGGGAAGCTTCTTCAAGATCAACGGTTTGCACCACGACCGGACGTCCTACAATATCTCGTCAAATGCACTACTTTCGGAATCTCAGGCCGACTTTGTCATGGCCACATTTGAGGCCATCTTTGCGAACGATATCGACGCTGTACTCGCGAGCCTCCAAAACCCTGGTCTTCAATTTCCCCTCTTGCTTGTGCGCGATGCAAAGGCCAACACCTTTCTCGGATACGTTTCCGCTTTCATGGAAGACCCTGCACCCATTGTAGCAGAGGCTCTGGCGATTCTCGATAGATCATGGAAATCCTCCTCGGATAAGAAGGAAGCGGGCCAAGAAGCCCCGAAACGTGCGGCGAAAAAAGGCGCCCGCGTCATCGACAACACCAAGCTCTTGGCCATGATGGCCGAAGCCGAATCTGATACGTCCGGGTCCGACTTGGAGGAGGACGATCTCGAGGACGACGAAGACGAAGACGAAGACGGCACCGATGAAGCCGATCTGGACGACGGCGACGATGAGTTGGTCTTTGACAACGACCTTGATCGCGATACAGGTCGAGTCAAGGCCATGGCCAAGCGAAAGGTGTTGGTGAGTGTACTCACAGAGGACGAGGATGCCATCTTCGTGCCCAAGTGTCAAGTCTACGGCTGCTCCGTGATGCTTGGTCATGACATGGTCATGAAACATGTTCCTCCTCACGCGCGCGCCGCCATGCTTGAGACTGAAGAGGCTCGTGTACGCATGGGCACCAACAGAGCGATGGTGTCCTTTACCATGGATCTCCTGCGTGTCGCCATTTTGCGCGAAAAGTACGATCTGCTCGACATCCTTCTTCGCTATGCGCGAGGAATCGCCTCCGAGGAGTCCCAGTACCTGCGCAACCAAGGCCTCGAGTGGTGCAGCGGTGTGAAAATTGCGCAGTTTGTAATTGCGTTCGACAGCGTCGAGGCACTGAAAGTTCTCATCCGCGTTGCCGGCGGAGGCATCGCATCGTACATGGACCTTGCACGCAACCTCCGACTCGAGAAGTCCTTCAAAGTTCCCAAGGACAAACGAGGCGATGACAGCATGCGATATCAAGGAATGACCACAGTTCTAGAGTCGACAAAGGGCGCGCAAAGATACGCCTTTTCCAGCCACGCAACACGTCGCTTGTCCGGGGAAAACGTTAGCTTGGACTCGACGTGGATTGGCGAAGCCGCATACTGGGGTAGTCTCAATGTGTACCAGTGGCTACGAGATGAGTTCGACGAGGTTGCCGCAATCTTTGGCGAATTTCTGCAAAGCAATGCCAAATCCGCAAGCGCACAGGGCCGGCCCGACGCGATCGCGCGCATGATTGCTCGATTTGCAGAAGCCGCCATGGAACAGCTCTACGAAGGCAAGCTGTGGCATCTCAACGCCGAGCCTCGACTCGCAGACCGTATTGATAGTCCGGCTCAAATGCTTGCGGCTTTGATTGCGCGCACCTGCATCGACGTTCCCGTGCAGTGCGGCCCTACGGGAGCCAGCACCATTTACTATGCCGTCCATGGCGTTCAGATCGGGTTTATCGAGAATGTAATCGACGGCGAGTCTGCCTTGCTCGATGAGCCCTGCTGCATCGTCGAGGCCCGCAAGAGACCGAAATCTAAAGGTGACAAAGCCAGCAAACCGGAGGAGAAGGACTTCGTGCGTGGCCCTAATGGCTCCGAAGTCATTTACAGTGCCCCGCTCATTCAAGCCGCTCTGACAGGTTCCATTGCCATGTTCCGAAGGCTGCTGGAGCTTGGTGCTAATCCGCACGTCAAGTCCGGCTACAGCGGTGACAACGCACTGCAGCTACTTTTCACCGAACGGCCGCAGGGCAGACCCATCGATTCGCGCCTTGCAACTTCTGCAATCAATATTGTCGCAGAAGTGTGCGGTCAAAAGGAGCTTCTACGCATGCTTTCACACCGCAACAAGGCCGGAGTTAGCGCTTTCCACACACTTTTCGCGGAGGGCACTTCAACGTTGCTCGAGCATATCTTTGAGACTGTGGTCTCCCGAGACTGGGTCGACGCGGTGCAGATACGGGACGAAATCGTCAAGGACAAAATCTGGTCTGCTGCATCTCGCGACAAGATTGCGCTTCTCATCCGCTACGTGGAGAGCGGAGACCTCTTTCAGGAATTTGACGATGGTTTCACCGTTATGGACCATTTCGCCGCGAAACAAATCAATCTATCTGCAGCCCTCGTGCGCGGCGATCCTGATCGCGAGCTCGCCGTCGACGGTGCCCAAAGATCTCGGACAAAAGAGGCGCTCACAAAGTACAAGACGGCCCGCTCGTACTATGGTTACTATTGGGGAGCAAGTTTGAGCGCAGCCATGCACTACTTACTGCCTGATCTCACAACGCACCCGCTCATGCCAACGTACGAACGATTGCTCCGCAAACACAAAGCACGTCGTTTGGTGGACTTTCCCACGGCCCAAGCTGCCGTTTTGAAGAAAATCGACGAGCTCGCTTCATCCTCTGAGATGCCAAGATCCTCTGCTATCGGAGCGGAAGCGAGTGACCAGGAAGACGATATTTCTCTTTGGAAAGGAAATTCCATGTTCGACTGGAGTCCCGAAGAGGTTGTCCTGCACAAGATTCTGGGCCAGAGCGACACGCCTCGGTCCGTAACCGTTGACGACAGCAACGACAACAGCTACAGTTATGGCTACTATTAGTGAGCACGCACGATGAAGCGACTTGCGTCTTTCATTCACCCCGTTGATGGGGGCTTTTCATCTGTCTCCTTCAACTTGCTGGTAGGTATACGTGATGAAGAAACAAAAGATAAAATTTGCTCAAGCACGAAAGATTCGCGACTAGAACATCGCTACAACTCATGACAGTTTGTTGGATTGTACTACTTGACGTTTTGAACTTGAAGAAGGCATCATGCCACCGGTTTTGGATATTCCCTCTCCTCCATCAACATCGTGTCCAATGCGACGACTGCAAAACCCATTATTGTTTTGTCCGAATGTCGCAGCAGGCGTTGTGCCAGCACCTCCTGCGCAAGCATGCAGTACCAGAGCTGCGGCAACGTCCAAGCGAAAAGCTTGAAGATTATGTACGACGTCATGCGAACGGCGCCCGAGGTCTCAAGAGCTGGCCTCGGGAGCTGAGCGGAGTTCGCGTTTTCGCACTAACACCATGGACGCAAGTGCCTTCTTTGTCTGACGCGGCGAGTGGCGACTGCGCCGTAGGGAGCAAAAGAGCGCAAGTCCTTGGCGCCAGCGCAGACGACCGCGGTAGGAGCGGTGCTGCCCGCCACGGAGCCAAAAGGCGTCGCGCGCATCGAGAAGATCGAGAAGATCAAAGAGTCGAAGAATCCTGCAGCACAAAAGCGCTTGACCTCAGTCGAGTGATTAGCGACCATGACGCCCTCGTTGATGCATGCGTTCTCGTTGCCCTACAAAATGGGTCCGGCAGTGGAAAGTACCACAAGAAAAGCGTACTGGCGCTCGGAAGTCGCCTCTCGCGTTCGCAAGGAAAAATTTTTGTACAGAAGCGCGGGGAGAATGCCGCGGTTCGTCTCCTCAAATCGACCGTCTGGCGCGACTTGCACGGCGTCGTTGGCGACGCCTTCTTTCGCCATTTGCTGCTCGAGACAGCCATGTTTTGGCGCGAAGGCACGCCGACCCTTGTACAAATCACTGGCCCCGTGCTGAGCGCGCAGCTCTGGAGCGCCGGCAGCGATATGCTATCTCGCTCAGCTGGCCCCGATCGAGCGAAACCTCTGCCTCGGGCAGTCCTGGACCGTCGATCCATGTTCTACGCAGGAAATTTCAATCGCCGAATCGGGCTGCCAAAGACGCACGAGCTCAACGCAAAAGACATGAGCGCTCGTAAATTGGCAGGAATAATCTTTGCACCTCATCGCAGTGATCCAGGGACTGAAAAACGCCTTACTCGAAGCGCAATTCGTCAGCGTCGAGTATGGGCAGGGATCGTGCTTCGAAACCATCAGAGCTGCCCATATGGAGCTCTCTTGCGTCGACACTGCCCAAGTGTGTCGTCGAGTACCATGAAGGGTCATCATGGGGACGGCGGCGTACTCTCACTAGCAGTTCCAGCATCGCATGTCTCGTCCTTTCTCAAAGCTGTGCTACTTCGGCTCATGGGCCGTGCGTCGCCCACGTCGGAGCGTCGTGTGCGGAGGCGTCTGCTTGAAACCGTGCATGCATTCGCGCACCTTGCTCGGAACGCCACCTTTGACCTCGCAGATTACGCCAAACGAATTGGAATCGGCCTCAACCATCTTGATTGGATCTTCACTCGCCTCATCGTTCCGCTGACAAAGGTCTGCTTTTATTGCACCGAGGGGACCGGCACAGGCGCATCAGTCTGGTATTTCCGCAAACCCATGTGGGAATCTGTTTGTCAGCAGGAGCTGGAGAGCATGCAAAAGTCAGGAATTCTCGAAGCTGAATCGTCTGGACCTAGCATCGCGCGAAGCGAACCAGGTGTAAGTCGTCTTCGCTTTGTGCCCAAGGCTAATGGTGGGTTGCGTCCAATCATGAACTGCAAAGGCATCAACTATCGCTTGGCCTTCGTCTCGCATGCTCTCAAAGCTGCTTTCCGCAACCCGCATCGAACCACGCATCCGTCAAGACCGCAAATGATGGGTCTCAGTGAATTTTACGCAGTGTATCGCGACTTTGTGCTCAAGGTGGCTTCAACGCAAGATGGGTGTGGAACCATGCACATGTTGACCATGGACATTGAAAAGTGCTTTGACAATCTTGATCAAGAAATGGTTTGTCGAGCTGTTCGCGAGCTTCTCGAACAGGAAACCTTTGTTATTTCTGGTTACAACCAAGTCTTTCTCACAAATAAGGTGGTAAAACGCGTGCGCATGATTGCTCATCGCACAATCGAGCTCTACGCCAAGGGGATCGACGCTGGCGACACAGAGCCGGCCTTTGAAGATATTTTCGAGCGCGCACGTGCTAGTGCTAGCACCTCGATACTTATTGATCGTGCAGAAGCATGGCCCGTCGACCGTCAGGAGATCATTCGCAAGGTGGCGCAGCATATCAAGACCAACAAAACACGCTTCGGGTCCACCGTCTTTTGTCAGCGACGCGGTATCCCGCAAGGTTCAATCCTCAGTTCTCTCTTGTGTTCGATTTGCATTGACTTTTTCGAGGCCCAACACATGGAAGCTCTTCTTTTCGGTGAGCCGTCGTTGGCGCGTCCAAAACCTCCGGCCGACGCGCACACAGCGCCGTCGACCGTCGCTCCGACGCTCTGTGTGCGCATGCTCGATGATTTTCTTGTGATTTCACCGGACCGCAACCGCATCCTCGCCTTCAAGCGCGAGATGGAGCGCGGCTTCCCCGAGTTTGGCATTCGCGTCAAAGCAGAAAAGACACTTCTTTCCACAGTAGAACGTCCAAGTCTTCCCTGGTGCGGCTTGCTGCTTAATAGCCGCGACCTGAGCGTGGGACTCGACGAGTCGAGGCTGGATCTACGTCGTGCGTCTGCATGTCCACAGCTGCGGAGGCTCTCAATTCGTGAACAGCTCCGTCAGGCTGCAGAGGTGATCCTGCTTCGCGCCGACCCCGTACTCTTCGATCGCCATATCAACCCTGCCGTTGTCGCTGAGCGCAATCTACTTATCGTTTTGCGGCTTGCCAAGCCGAAGCTCGATCAGGCTGCGCGTAAAGCTTGCCAAGCTCGCCTCATTACCTTTATCTACCGCCTATTACTCTCGCGGACAAAGTCGAACTCTGCGTTGACGCGCCCCCATGTGCGCAGGATTGTCATGGCCGAACTTCAACAGACCAAGTAGGCCTAGGCCTAGGCCGAGTGCTGATACAGTATATTTTATGTTACGCTATCCTTCCGTGTTCATGATGGCATCTTTGAGCGATTTGAGACTCACGGATGACTTGCTTGCTTTTGACGCCTCGTCGCTTGAGAAAGTCAAACAAAAGGCTGCGTGTACGTTCCTGCTTTTCCTTGACAATGAAGTAAAAGGGACACTTGGCGCGGCCATCATCACGCAGTCTAACCAACCAACTACGTATACCGTGATATTTTCAAGTTTTCTCTGTTTTTGTTTCCTTGCAATCCTCGCCGTGCTCCTGCCGTTGACGGCACCACATCGACTGTGGACTTTGGTCGCGTGCTCTTTCATTGGTCACCCAGTAGGCTATATTCCTCTCGCGCGACCGGATTGGTGAGCAAGGGATCGGGTCGGGGCCGCTTGATGTGTCAACTTGAGCGGTCGTTAGGATCATTGTTTTGGTTACTTTTTTTTTTTCCTCGCCATCTTCTTCTTCGTCGCCGGAAATTCAAATTCAAATTCCAATCTGCGAGCGGCACAGGAGCGGCCCGCTGCGCGCCCGTCCCAAGGCGCCTTCGTCGCGTACGCGGTCACAGGATCGCGGCGCGTGGAAACCCCGAGTACCCGGAGCTGCGCGAGCGAGACTCTGTCTTGCTCGCGAACAGAGGTCTCTCGGCAACTCGGATTAGGGGCGCTTAACGACGGCATCGCCAGCGTCGCCAGCGTCGCCAGCAGCAGCAGCAGCAGCAGCAGCAACAACAACAACAACAACAACAACAACAGGAGTAAGAACAACAGGAACCGCAAAGGCGCCAACAACGGTATTCGCTGTACATTAGCAAAGGCAAGATGCACATTCGGCAGCTGGAGATCTCCGGCTTCAAGAGCTACAAAGAAGCTTCGCTCGTGGAGGAATTCTCGCCGAAATCAAATTGTATTGTGGGGCGTAATGGATCCGGCAAGAGCAACTCGTTCCGCGCGCTCATGTTTGTCCTCGGGGAAAAGTCATTCAGTCAACTTGGACACAAGGAGCGCAGCGAGCTTTTGCACGAAGGCGCCGGCGCAAGTGTGCCCACCGCGCACGTCGAAGTTGTCTTTGACAACGCAGAACGTAGGTTCCCTTTGGACAGCGACGAGGTCCGCCTTCGTCGAACCACCGGCCTGAAAAAGGACGAGTACTTTCTCAACAACAAACATGTAACCAAGAGCGACGTCGTCAACCTCTTGGAGAGCGCAGGCTTCTCGCGGTCAAATCCGTACTATATCGTCCAGCAAGGCAAAGTGAATGCGTTGTGTCTCATGAAGGACGAACAACGTCTTGACCTCCTCAAAGAGGTGGCTGGAACCACCGTGTACGAGGAGCGACGCCGCAACAGCGAGAGCATTCTGGCGGACACCAAGAACAAGCGCGCCAAAATTCAAGATGTCGTCTCCTACATCGAAGAGCGTCTCGATGAGCTCAAAGATGAAAAGGAGGAACTCGAGGCGTTCCGTTCGCTCGACCGACGCAAACGCGCCCTGCAGTACACGCTGCACGACATGGAGCTCCAAAATGCAACCCGACAGCTTGAAGTACTCGAGCAGGAGCGGGAAAAGGAAGCCGATCGCACGGCTGAAGCGAGCCAGCATCTCTCTGCGCTTCGCGAAGAGGCCGAGGCCGCCGAGGCCGAGGTGAAGGCGCTCGAAAAGCAGCTTCGTCGCGCCGAGCAGGAATCCAAGCTGACCGAGGAAGAATGCGCGGCTCTCGTCAAGACGAAAGCAGCATGCGAACTCAAGTACAAAGACATGGTGGAACGTGAGCGCATGCTGCGCGACCAGGCGCAGGTCCATGAGGAGGAGCTCGTCACTTTGAACGAACAAATTGCGCAAATGGAAAACGAGGTCGCCACGATGGCGCGGCCCGCCTTTGAGGCTGCCCAAGCCGAGGTGGCGCAAGCAGAGGCAGAGATGCGCGCACTCAACCAGCGGATCAATCAGCTCGAGTCCAAGCAGGGCCGGCAAAGCCAATTCTCCTCGCAGGACGAGCGAGATGCGTGGTTGCGTCGCGAAATCGAGAGTATTGACGCCGCCTCCGCCACCAAAGCCCAGAGCATCGAAACCCTGCGAGCTACTCTTGCTGACCGCGTGTCGGCTCGCACCCATCTTGAGAATGAGGCGCAAATGCTTGAAAGCCAACTTGCCGAGCGTGAGGGCATGGCCAAGGACAACGATGACGAGCTGCGAAACCTGCGAAACGCACGGGATGAGGCTAATAACGAGCGAAAAGACTTGTGGCGTGCGCAGGAGCGTGCTGGGCGCGAGATTCAGGACGAGGAGGACAATTTGCGTCGCGCCGAGAGAAATCTCCAACGATCCATGCCGCCCGCCGTGGCCGATGGCCTCGCCGCCGTCGAGCGCATTGCCGCGGAGCTCGGTCTGAAGGACAGAGTCTATGGTCCTCTGTATGAACTCATTAAGCCCGTGAGCGAGGCCTTTGAGACCGCCATCGAGGTTTCAGTTGGAAGCTCACTCACGCATGTTGTCGTTGATAACGATGAGACAGCATCGCGTCTGATGCAGGAACTTCAGCGCCGCAAAGCCGGCCGCGTCACGTTCAAGCCGCTACAACAGATCAGGGAACTCAGACAGGCGCAAGGTGGTCGCAATCTAAATCCGGATGAAATGGACCATGATATCCAAGGCTTTCAGGACGCAGGAGACGACCAGCAGGAAAGCATTCCGCTCATCTCGCGCGTTCAGTATCCGGCCGAAGTCAAGGATGCTGTGCGCGCTGTGCTTGGCAAGGTCCTGCTGTGCCGAACGTCTTCGGTCGCTGCCGCGCAACGTCGGGCTCTTCGCGTAAACTGCGTCACCCTCGAGGGCGAAGAGGTGAACCGCCGTGGCGCGCTGACAGGTGGCTACCACGATGCTCGTAATAGCAAGCTGCGCGCAGCCGCGGCATTGCGTGCAGCGCGGGAAAAGGTTGAAGCCTTGCGACAGGCCTCGGGCGTGGGCACAGGGGGAGAAAGTGTACAAGCTGCCGAACAGAAAGTGACGCAGCTCACGGGCCAAATTGCCGAGGTCGAAGCAGCCCGCTCGCATTCCCTCTCTGTCACCGCCCAGCTTCGTGGCGATCTCAAGCAGCGACAAATGCAGCTTCGTTCTGCTCAAACTGCAGCGCAAGCCATTGAAAGCTCGATTGCGAGGGCAGAGCAAGGCATCCAGGAGCTTGCGCGACAACGTGCCACCATGGAGGCCGAGTTGGCGACGCAGATGCTCGCGACGCTGAGCCGCCAGGAACAAGCCGAGCTTGCCGCCGCCAAGCGCGACATTGTTGGTTCTGCTGGTCAACGCGTGAGTGCCGCAAAAGAGGCGCTTGCGGGGGCCCAAACGACCATGCAAAGGCTCGAAGCCGAACTTGAGCAGAATCTGAAGCGCCGCAAGGACGAGATCTTGACGGCCATGGGTCAAGCTCGGTCCGATGTCGATGTGGACCTCGATCCTTTGCTCATTGATGTCGGCCAGGACGCAGGCAGCATGATGGAAGTCGACCAAACAGGCGGCCAGCCGACAGGTGACGATGCTTCCGCGCGAGAAGCAAGGAAGCTACACCAACTTGACTTTGTCGTCAGAGAGCAAGCCGTCTTCAAAGACGACTTGGAACGCGCCGAGACACGTCTGGCGCAAGCCCGTGAGCAGCACGAGGAACTCGAAAAGGAAACCTCGCGTATCCGTCAGCGTGTGCGAGACTTGCGCGGCAACCTCGAGGAGCTCAAGAGCCGGGAACTTGAGCGTGCAGAGGAACTGCGCTCCGCTGAAGAGCTCATTGAAAAGCTTGTCACCAAGGCACGCGTGCAAATGGACAAACGCGAGGAAAGCACGCGCAAGATCCGTGAGCTCGGATCGCTGTCCTCTGAGGAACTTAACAATGTCGGGTCCTTCCGCTCCACCAAGGCTCTCATGACGGAGATCAAGCAAGTCAATCAGGATTTGCAAAAGTATAGTCATGTGAACAAGAAGGCTCTTGACCAATTCATCAGCTTTTCAGACCGCCGCGAGATGCTTCTCAAGCGCAAAGAAGAACTCGATCGCGGAGAGCAGTCAATCCAGGACCTCATTGAACATCTTGACCGACAAAAGGACGAAGACATCATGCGCACGTTTCGCGGCGTTGCCAAAAACTTTCGCGAGGTCTTTGCCGAGCTGGTGCCCGCCGGTAAGGGAGAGCTTGCCATGGTGACGCGCACCTCTGCCGCAGAGGAAAAGGAGCGTCGCAAACAGATGCGTCGTTCGGCACGTGAACAAGGGAACGATCCCGCCGATGTGGACTTGGGCGAGGACGACGACGAGGAGGAAGATGGCCTCGAGGCGAAAACGAGCAGTGCCAGCTCTGGCGGTGTGGGAAGCGTCGACGAATTCATCGGCATCTCGCCGCGTGTCACCTTTACGGATGGCGGCCAGCAATTTAGCATGCGACAACTCTCTGGTGGCCAGCGCGCCCTTGTTGCACTCACGCTCATCTTTGCGATCCAACGCTGCGATCCAGCCCCCTTTTACCTCTTTGACGAGATTGATCAGGCTCTGGACCAAAACTATCGCGCTTCCGTCGCGAAAATGATCAAGCGGCAAGCCGAGCACGCTCAGTTCATTGTGACTACCTTTCGGCCAGAGCTCGTCCGTGTCACGGATCGCTGTTTTGGTATTCAGTTCCAGAACAAGGTCTCAAGTATCGTTCCGCTCAGCAGCGACGAGGCGCTTGAGTTCGTGGAGACCATTGCCGCCGCAGAAAACGCCCAAGCATCTGGGCCATCCTCGAGGCGTCGTAGGAAGCGCAAGGAGCCTCAAGAGGCTGGCTCAGGAAGCGACGGGGGTGACGACATGGATGAAGGCGATGACAATGAAGAGGGCGACCAAGACAACGATGACGATGGTGGTGGCAATGACGACAATGAGTCTGAAGGTCAAGATCCTTCGTCGCGTAGGTCGGCCTCTGGAAAGCGTGTGCGAGCGTAATCGTTCTTACGTTTCTCCTTCACCCAGAGCCTGGATCGTACACTATCTATAAGCACAAATGCATGGGTTGAACAACTCTTATCCAAAACAAAAATTGATGTCCTGACACTGGTTAAAATAGCGCGGATTGATTGACTTCCTGACAGAATCGGGCTATTACAGATCCAACGCCCACTTTCGCGCTTGCTTGCACACATTTTCAATATATAAGAAAAGAAAAGTTTACATGATGACATTACGCAAAGTCTCATTTGCTAGGTTTCCCACTTGTCGATAAAGTAAGAGTAGAACTCGTCGAAAGAAACAGTCTTGTTCGCGTCCACGTCAAGCGCTGCGACCAAGTCCGCCAAATCAGATTGCGCGAGACCACGGTCCATTTGGTGATGGTCGTTTGCTGAGTAAAGAAGTCCATTCTCATGAATGGCAGCCTCCAGCTCGCGAACTGTGAGCTCATTGTCGTTATTCGTATCGTATAGGTCAAAGAGCGCCCGAATCTCTGCGCGCGCGCTTCGGGTAGACTTGACGCCCGTTGTGCTTGCACGTGTAGTTTTGCGTTTGCTCAATTTTGCTTGAAGGTCGTCGAAGCCATCTTCATCTTCATAGCTCGCCGTTTCGCTTTCTGCGTCGCCGTAATCCGCTTCAGGATCAAAGCTCCCCCCACCGCTAGGCCTTGTAGATCCAGAAACACGTGCATCGGACGAGGTTTTGGTAGAAGAAAGCTTGCCACGTTTTCGGGCTGGCGGGAGATGAAGAAAGACAAGAATATCGTCCATCTCCTTTGCCGTTGCCTTGTTGAAAAGCACACGCGCAAGCTCATCAAGTTGAATAAAGCCACTGCGATCAACGTCGATGGCCCGGAACATCCGGACCGACTGGTCCAGGAGTGAGCGAAAGTTGCCAGACTCGCTCGAGGTGCGCTTGATTTCAAGCTGAAATTCGCGCAAGTCGATGGCGCCATTTCCATCACCATCCAGGGAACGGAACATGTCTCGAATATGCGCGACGTCCTGTTTAAGAAATGGCCCCAGATACCGCGCCTGTTTGATGCGTTTTAGCTGCTCCTTGGTTGGCGCAAGAGCACGCTGTACCATCGTCTTGCGTTCCACCGCGCGTTGCTGCACGACGATAGTCTCTTGACGCTTAAAGTCTTCTAATCGCTTCTGGCGCTCCCCTTTCATTTGTGTGACAATGGTTGTCTTTCGTTTCTCGAGACGAAGTCGGGCCTGCTCGAGACGGGCTGCCGCGTCTTCTTCGCGCTTGCGTCGCGAAGCCTTGCTTTCTTCGTCTTGTTCTCTTGCACCACCATCGTTACGACCACCTCCGGCTCCATTACCATCGAGCAAGCTCGCAAGTGCCGCCTTGTCTGTGTTTGGGGCAATTTGCGACATGCGCGAACTCAGTCTCGAGAGCTTGCTTGGGCGCGAGGCAAGGAGCAATAAGGATTTCGCGCCACCCCCTGTTCCATCTGACTTTAGCTCGCTCCTCAACAACGCCTTGCATTTCTTCTCGGGCAAGCGGCGCTCGATGATATCACACGTGGGCGTCCTCGGTGACTCCTGCAGTTCAGCTTTGACTTTGTTCGTCACGAATTTCCATGTTAGCCCTTCGAGCGCAAAACCTCGCATTGAAGGACTCGCTCGTAGATCTTCATCTGGCATGGTGCCGGAAGTCGCAGGATCGCTCTCGTCTGCCTTTCTGTCGTCCTTCTTGTTATTGTTCACAAGCTGAGACCGCCCCTCAGTTTCCATGTTGTCGTCTTGACTTTTGTGACGTTCTTTGCGCTCGGGCAGCTCGCCCCCTTGGCCGACGCCACGCAGCAGAGGAGCAGACATTGCGTGGCGTTTGTTGACTTTTGCTGCAAAATTGAGCTCATCGATGCATTTTTTCACCATCGACGGTGGTTCGAGTGTGAGCTTGCCGTTTCTTCGTTTCGCAGAATTCAGTTGCAAGGCCCTTTGGTCCTTCATCTCGGCACGTTGCAATTCCGCTCGTAGATTATCGTATAGATGCAACTTGCCAGACTGCGACTGCGCGGCCTGCGCTGCAGACGGATCGACGGCGCCCACGGTCGGTTCTTTGGCACCTGGGGCAAGCCCCCCGGCGCTGACGTTTTCCTTCTTTTTGCTCTTCTTCTTGTTTGGCCGCTTTCGCGATTTCGCAGGCTGTTCGCGCTCGACGTAAATGTCTTCGCTCGTATCATGCTGCAAATCTCGCTCGGCATTCTCGTTCGTGCTAACTTTGACCTCTGTATCACTTTGGTCCGAAGTTTTTTTCTGCTTTTTGTTTTTCTTCCTCTTTCTCTTCTTCTTGCTGGCGGCGGCGCCGCCGCCAGCTCTTTTGCCCGTCATTTTGCGCGCGAAGGCCTTGAGCTTTTGCTCGCGGGCCCGCGCTTGTGCTTCTGCGGCTTCTGCGGCAATTTCCTGCTGCGTCTTCTTCCACGTCCGCTTTCCCTTGAGCTGTCCAAAAATACGCTGACGCTCCCGCTCCGCAGCGCTGATGCCGTCTTGGTCGCCTTCCACCACGGCATCGAGAACATTCAGCACCTCGCTTTCAAGATTTTTGTCCTGGATCTCGAGCTGCGCAGTAGATGCTGCAAAATTGAGCTGCCGAGCGTGGGCCGCGCGTTGCGATCTTTCTCGTTTTCGCTGTTGAAGAGCTCTTTTTTCCTGGAGCGCTTTGCGATGCGCATTCTCTTCCTCGCTGAAAAGAATGGCAGTGAATCGTCGTCGATCCTGCGCTTTTTTTTCGTTACCTGTCGCCGGATTTGCAGGAGCGGGCAACAACTCTTCCACAGAGGTATTTTTCCGCTCTGCAAGGTCTCCAAGGATTCTGTCGACAACGCGTTGCGCATCTGCCAGCTCGCGTTTCCGTCGGGAGTCCATGTCAATTGGGAACTGCCAGACTTTGAATGTTCGCTTGACCTGTAGCGCCTTGCGCTCGTTGGCATCGAGCATGCCGAGCGGGTCTCCGGAACGCGTCCAAAGCCGTATGGCCTTGTCACCTCCGCAGGTAAGCACAGCGTCGGGGTCCTGCAAAATCTTGATGGAAGAGACACCAGCCTCATGCGCCATCCACGATGTGACGCGCCGTGCACGCCGGACGCCTGGCTGAAGCATTTCGATTGCCTCGGGAGGCGACATCTCGTTCTCCATGATGCGCTGCATCTTTCTGTACGGGTTGTAATTTTCTCGTTCATCGGCACGCTGTGATGCCAATATTGGGTCTATTGCGAGCGACGCAAGCGTTGGTCCAAGGTCGGCCACGAGAACTCTTCCCTGACTCGTGGCCGCATACAAGTAGTGCGCAGAACCCCGGCCGTGCCATCCCGGAGGTGCCACCTCGACATGTGCGACAGTCTCGTCCTCGCCGAGACAGTCGTCGAGTGCGAAACGCGCTGCACAAGTATGACGATGCAGATTCGCTCGCGTTGCAAAGGGGCGCACGACCCAGAACTGAATCTGACCCTCGCGGTCGATGGAGATCAGCAATGGGTACGGCTCGAGAAAGGCGAGCGCTACGACGGCCGATCCGATCCGCATCTCCCCCTCGAGTCCAAGAAATTGAAAGTCCCAGATTCGGATGACCCCAGATTCATCCGCGCTAGCAAAGAGCGAAAGTGCGTGCGAGAGGACAAGAGCGCCGATATCTGCGGTGTGCGCGTAAAGAATGCGACGGAGCGGTCCGAGTTGATTCGGAAGCGTTTCGTCGTAGATACGAATGCTCTTATCCCAGCTCGCAGAAATAATGATTTTGTCCTCGGGACCGTACACCATGCAGGATATTTCATTCTCGTGAGGGGCCAAAGCGTTGTCCTTCATGAGCGACCCGTTGAGATAATTAAAGACAATGACCTTTCCCTTTTGGTCCGCCGTAATGAACTTGCGCTTTCGAAAATCGAGCTTGAGGCTCGTAATGTCTGATTCAGTAATGTCCTGAAAGTGGCAGATAAGTTCGGCGGTGCGTGCATCCCATATTTTCACGTCACGGTGCACAGCACAGGCAATGGTGATCGATGTCGGATTGTAGACGCAAGCAGCCGGAGCAAACTTCTCGGGCTGGAGCTGCGCCGTTTCGAAAATAAGCAATCGGTTTTTGGCAGCAAAAAGCGTGCCGGAGGGCGTGATGACTTCGAGCGCACATGGCGAAAACTGCGACTCTTCGTCTTGCTTTGCGCCGGCGGCATCAAGAGAGGCACCTAGCGAAAAGGTCTGCACATTGCGCTCACCATCCATGATGCTTCCCTCGCGGCGAATGTCCCAGGTTTTGAAGACGCCCTTTGTGTCAAGAGACACGGCATGTTGTTTGCTCGGTAAGACGCGCACACCAAAAAGTGGTGCTGTGTGACCAACGAGCTGAAAAATTGGACGCATCGAAATTTCGGTAATATCCCATGCCAGGACGACAAGGTCAAAGGCTGCCGAGAGCAAGAGTCCTTCATCCGCATACGCGAGACTGCGGACGCCCTTTTGGTGGCCAGAGCGGTGTGATCGAAGGTATATCTGGTGGTCAAGAGGACGCGTTGGGTCTCGCGCCCAGAGGTAAATTTTGGCATCCATCGCAGCCGTCACGACGAGCTCGAGCTCGTCTATACTGAGAATATCCTGGACTATATCGGTATGACGACGGAGGGTACATAATTCTTTCACCTCGAGTTGAGGGAGGTGGCGCACGCTGTGCACGGTCATTTTGCTTTCTGCAGCTGCTGTGAAGAGAGATTCGAGAAAAGGCACGTATGTGAGGATAAATAGGGGCTTGTCCACGATGATACGTTCCACAAAACGGGGTATGGCGTTATTTGCAACATCGTAGATGCCTACATCCCACAACGTTATAGTCATGTTGGTTGCCGAGACGGCAAGCAATTTTCGTGAACCGATCACAAGGTACTCGACCGCGAGCACAGTGCCAATGTTGCGTTTGTCAGACTGGTCTGCAACCGCCTCTGCAAGGTCAATCTCGTGAAGCAGCGCAAGGTCGGGTCGAAGAGGATCGTAGACCTTGACAGTTTGGCTCTCGGCCTCGCAGACAAACATTCGTCCAAGGTCCTCGACGAATTTGATGCAGCGAATTTCACTCGTGTGCGAAAAGGCGTCGACGAAGGGGCGCTGCACGTACTTTTCCGTGATCTCCATGGCCGACATGTTTGATGCTGCAACTCCTGCCTCTACGCAAAAATTTGAGAATTCTTCCCAGTCCATGTGCTTATCTCCGTTGACATCGACCTGGTGAAAGAGATCCTGGAGCCGCGCGACGAGCTCAATGTCGGAGATCCCGGTGTCTGGCAGTCGGAGGATGATTCGTCGCACAAACTCGTCGAGCGTGAGGCCCTGCGGCTGCTTCTCAAAGTCCGCCCGGAGCTTATTCATCCCCTTGCCGTCGAGCATCGACATGATCTCCATCGTGCTGACCGCTTTGTGGGTCCAACGCGTACGCGCGACCGCTATATTCTATGAAAAGGGGTCGCAGGTGGGCGGAGTTTAGTTTATCGCAGGTGGGCTGAGTTTGGTTATGAGGTTGGTCGCCACGCCTCCCGCGCAGGCCCGCCTTCATTCAGCCGCAGAAGGGTCGGCGGTCGCCCGACCTCTCCGCTGCGTTCACCCTTGTGCTCCCTTCCTGGCAAGGACAGTGTCGTCTTTCGCAAGGTCGTGCTCGCTCGGGCTCGGGTTATCCGTTGTGCAAGCACACATGGAGCCTCTGACTGACGCGGAGTCGCAAAAGACTAAAACGCGCACTAAGAGATGTGCGCCAAATCTGCGCAACCCATTTCCACGGCCTCTTCGTCCTCATCCCTCGTTCGCGTGCTCGGGGGGATGCGTGCATGCGCTGCGTGCCCGACTCCGCTGCGCATCGCGGTGCGAAGCGAAGCGATGCGGTATACACCCATGCGTTCGCTTTCTCGACTGCGATTCCGGACCGATCCCTCGTCGTCCTGGCAGGCAGGCGGACAGGCAGGCAGGCAGGCAGGCAGGCAGGCAGGGCTGCGAGCGTCCACTTTGCCACAACAACTCTTTTTTGTTAGTCGGCTACTTCGGGCGGGCGTCGCAAGTGGACAATGGGCGGATGGCGGCCGCGGCCGCAAGTGGAGAATGGCGGGGTCGGCCACTTGCCCGGGGCTTTGTTCGACTTGGCTGCCCTCGCCTGGATCCCCGCGTGCTATGCTTTGCCTGCCTTGCTTGCTTGCTTGCTTGCACAGGGAGGGCAGAGACAGCAGAACAGAGTCGAGCGCAGGGCCCGTGCGCGGCGCGTGCGCGTGGAGCGAGGCACCGCGCGGCGGCAGCGGCGGGCCGCGAGCGCCGGCGAGCCCCGGCGCGGCGTGACGATGGAGCGCAAGCTGAAGAAAGGGTCCAAGGTGTGGGTCAAGGATGCCGAGGAGGCCTGGGTAGAGGGCGTCATCCTGGGGCGCTACAAGCCGGCGAGCGCGCGCGAAGACGCGCTCCTGGCCAAGAGCAAGGGCGCGCGAGGCAGCGAGGGCGTGCCGAGCCCGTACCGCATCGTCGTCCAGCTGGGCAAGGAGCTGAAGCGCCGGGGAGGCAAAACGCGCGTCGTAGATGCAAGACTGGAGTGCGAGGTACGGCGCTCCAAGTCTGCCAAGGTCTACAGCAATGTCGAGGACCTCACGTCCATCGACACGCTTCACGAGCCAGGGTTGCTTGAGGCACTCGAGCAGCGCTACGCGCAGGATCGCATCTACACGTTCACGGGCCGGATCCTGCTGGCTGTCAACCCTTTCAAGGAGATCCCCGGTATGTACGGCAAGGAAGTCGTGCAAAAGTACGCGAGCGCCACGGCAGACGCCGATTTGCCAGCGCACATTTACAGGGTCGCAAGCACGGCCTACAAGGACGTCATGGAGCGTGGAGGGCTCAATCAAACAGTCCTGGTGAGCGGAGAATCCGGCGCTGGCAAAACCGAGACGACGAAGATTATTATGCGCAGCCTTGCGGCCATGAGCCAGTGGCGAAGCAGCGGGGCCTCGGGGACCGACATTTCTGAGCGTGTGTTGCGCTCAAACCCGGTTCTCGAGACCTTTGGCAACTCGTGCACGATTCGAAATGAGAACTCGTCACGTTTTGGCAAGCTCATCGAAATCAAGTTTGACCCTGAGAGCGGTGGGACTCTCGGCGCGCACATTACGACCTATTTGCTGGAAAAAGCACGGCTGACGAAACAATTTCCTGGCGAGCGTAACTTTCACGTCTTTTACGAGATGGCTGCAGGGGGCTCGGACGCGCAGCTGGAACGATGGCGAATTCCTGGTTCGCTGTACGGCTTCAACTTTATATCGCAAAAGGAGGACATGTATCGTGAGGAGGAGTCCGATGCAGACAACTTTGTCAAAACCGTGGAGGCCATGCACGAGCTTGGCATTTCAGAAGAAGAAATCGAAGAGGTATTCGACGTTGTGGCTGGCGTCTTGCATCTCGGCAATCTTTCCTTTGAGGCTGTCGGCCACGATCAGGCGTGCCGCATTCGGTTCGACGATGCGACGATGCTCTCGTGCGAGGCGTGCTGCGACCTGCTCAAGGTTGACGCCGATGCCCTCGAGTTTGCCCTGTGCCGTCGTGTTATCCACGTACGCGGCACGGATCAAGATCTTGCGGAACGTGGCAATCTTCCTGCGTATCTGCGACGCGAGGATGAGCACTTTGAAAAGTCGCTCACCGTCGAGGAAGCTGCCTTGGCACGCGATGCATTGGCCATGACGATTTACGAGCGCATTTTTGGTTGGCTTGTTTGGCGTCTGAACCAATGCATTCAGACGGAACCAATCCGCGCAAACAAGCGCGCGGGGGCGCGTGCGCGCATGAGTAAGCGCGCCATGGAGGCCGAGCTCAAGGTTGAGATCGACGATCACGTCTATAATACGCAGTACAAGATTGGCCTTCTCGACGTTTTTGGTTTTGAAGTGTTTGAGCGCAACGGGTTCGCGCAGCTCTGCATCAACTATTGCAACGAGACCTTGCAGCATCTATTTAACGAGTCGGTGTTCAAGCGGGACCAGCTCGAATACGACGAAGAGGGCATCGATTGGACATTTATCCGCTACCCGGACAATGCAGCGTGCATCGAGATGTTCGAGTCCAAGCCGATTGGGCTCTTTTCCCTCATGGATGAGAATTGCATGTACCCTGGCGGAAATGACAACACCTTGGTAACGAAAATGTGGACGCACCTTCCTGGTCGCTTTCCTCGTTTCCTTCAGCCGACGCGCGAGGACAAAGCTGACTTTACCTTTCGTATTCGCCACTACGCCGGCGACGTCGTATACAGCGGTGAAGGTTTCTTTGCGCAAAACAAGAACGAACTGCGTCAAGAGGCTGTCGACCTTGTTTCCGCTTCGCGAAGCTCCATTCTCAAGGTGCTTTTGCCACCAGACGCCAAGGATGCGGCCGGCGGCGCGGACATTGCTTCCTTTTTCGACGTAAAACTTGGGTCCAACTTTGCAGGAAGCGCGAGCCAGGCCGGCGCAGGCGCAGGCGTAGGCTCAAGCGCAAGCGCAGGCGCAAGCGCAGGCACGCGGGGCTCACGTGGCCTGGTGCGTCTCAATAGCCAAGGTTCGCCGATGCCGGGCGTGCTGCAGCAAACAACCGTGGGATCCCACTTTCAGGCACAGCTTCGTGTGGCAGTGGAGAAAATTCGCGCAAGCAGTGCGCACTATGTTCGATGTCTCAAACCAAACGACGAGAACGTGCCTGACTACCTTGATCGCCGCAGACTTGTGGAGCAGCTGCGCTACAGTGGCGTGCTGCAAATTATTCAAGTGACGCGAGCGGGCTACCCGTACCGATTTACCTTTGCCGAATTTCTGGTCCGCTACGCGGTCCTCGGCAAGCGCGGCACACCTTACAAGGCTAAGCGGTTGGCAGAAAAGGCAAATGTTGATACGCAGAAACGCAACTGTCTCAAAATTGCCAACAATGCGCAGCTCGTGCATGGAGAAGAGTACCAGCTGGGCAAGACAAAATTGTTTCTACGCCAACTCTCATTCATCATTCTCGAGGTCCTCAAGGACGAGCGCGTTGCTCAAATTGCTTCTGTCGTGCAGCGAGCCGCGCGCAAGTTTCTTGAACTCAAGCGAAAAGGCCACAAATTTACGTACAAGCCGCGGTCCCGTGCGTCCCAGCGGTCGTACGCTAGGGGCTTGGGAGCTCCTGACGCAGAGCCGGTTTTGGAGCACGAAGAGCTGCCTCTTGCACCAAACGGAAAGCTTGGGGCGCCCAGTAAGTTGGATGGCAATGACTCTTATCGACGTAAGAAAGGACCAATTCTGCCCAAGACGGCTGCCGGAGGGGTGGAACTGCCGCGCAAATCGCGTGTTCCCGCTCATGATTTTGAGGACATGATTCAGGACGACGATGAGGATTGGGAAATTGATCTCGATGCAGCATCGACGGCAACGCCTGCTCAAAACGTGGAAACTCCAACGCCAGTGAACCGCGAGCGTCGTCTGAGCAAGAACAGTCACGGTAGCGCATTTCGCGATCGCCAAGGACGCGGCCAAAGCAACGGCCACGGACGTGCTGCTCCTGCTGCTCCTGCTCCTGCTCCTGCTGCCGCCCCTGAAGCTGCTGCACGGTCAGAAAAGGATGACTCTGGTAGCTACTTTGGTGCCGACCAAAGCACATCGCCGCGTCTCAAATCTCGCAAGTCACCCGTCGAGCGCACATCGCAGCGTGATGGACCGCCTCCAAGGTCTTCGCGTGCCTCGCCCTCAATTTCATCCCGGGCATCACTTCCTTCTCAGACGCAAAAGGGTTCGCAACGAAAGGCGAATCACCTGTCGACAACAGAGACGCAAAGCAAGAAGGGAGTTGGCCACGCGAGTGATGACGAAGGCTCAGAAGACATTGGCTCGGACGAGGATATGATGGAGGAAGAAGAGGCAGTAGGAGGTGGTGCTCGTCGTCCATCCGTGGCATCTTCGATGAATGGAAGTGCGAAAGCATCACGGCAACCGCGCGGGCGAGCGCCGTCAAGAGTTCAACAGCAAAATGAGGACGCAGATCTTACAAGCGAAAATGAGGACGAAGATGGTGAAGAAGGCAGATATCTTCGGAAGAAGAAGATGTCTGATGCGAGACCCTCGAGGCAGCAACCAAGTAAGGCCAAAATTAAGGGGCGATACGAAAATGAATCGTACGGCGAGTACGACGACGAGGATGCCAACGATGTCGAAGAAGAAGAAGAAGAAGAAGAAGAAGGAGAAGAAGTCGAGGAGCAGGAAGAAGAATATCCACCTCTGCGTAAGCGTCCTTCTTCGAGAGAAAGCTCAAGGATGACGGGGGCTGCAGTTTCTGCTGAAAGAAAAAAGGTGGTGCGAAGCAACGGCACGGAGAACGGCGCAATGCCACGACGCGCACGTAATTCCATTGCATCAAGCAGGTCGAGCGTGAGTCGAGGTGCCAGTCGGACCACAAGGCCTAGCACTGCGAGCACGCGTACCAGCACGAGCAGGAACGCTGCAAGTAAGTCGAAATCGCCACGAGAGACCAGCTCGCAAGGGCGAGGCCGGCCTCGCGAGCGGCGATACACCATCGATGAAGACGAAGATGTTTCCGTGGACGAGCTCGAGTACACGGACGGAAACATTGATGAGAATAATGGGGACGCGGCCTCATTCGACGAAGAAGAAGAAGAAGAAGAGGAAGAGGAGGCAACGAATACGCGTATCCGCTCTCGGGTTGCGCGTGCACGTGCCGATCGAGTGAATTCGATCGAAGAACCCCTGGATGAAGAGCAGCCTCGGGGGAGGCGGCTCTACAGGCCAGTCCAAGTCGATGTGAGTAGCGTTGAAGATGGAGGAGGAGAAGAGGAAGAAGAAGAGGAAGGAGAAGTCTTGCAGCCTCGCAGTCAAGGTGGCCGGACTTTTGCGCACACAGCGACGCGTGCAAGTGCGTCTGCGAGAAAGGATCGGAGTGCTCGAATCGCAGCATCGCGGCAGCAACGTCAACAATATGCGGCCGAGGAGTTGGAGTCGGCGTCAGAAGAAGAAGAAGAAGATTATGAGCCTCCGCAAGCACGCGTGGCATCGCGCGCTGGACGGCCTGCATCGAGAACCACAAGAAGCCGCGGAGACCGACAGGTTGGTAGCCAGCAAGCCCAACGCAAGGTCGTTGTGACGAAAGCGCTTCGACGGGCTCCGTCGGACAGCGATGATGACGCCGCATACCGATGAAGATGACGTCGAGATGGAAGAGATGACCCTGGTACGGGTCCTCTGTCACGGAAGTCGTCGTAGACGACGACGTCGACATCAAGCTAGCTCGTTAGCAATAATTTTGAGCGTAAGGGAAATTGAACCAGCTTTTGCAAGCGGTGCGGCAGCGGTGGCGGCGGTGCGCATGGATTATTGCTTTTGCCAGCAGAATAGTAGTAGTAGTAGTAGTAGTAGTAGTAGTAGTAGTAGTAGTAGTAGAAGTAAAGAAAAGAAGAAGAGAAAAGGGAGAGAAGAAAAGGAGTAACGAAAAAGGAGGAGGAAAAAAAAGAAAAGGAACATGCACTTTTTCTAGAGCGAAAGAGGTCAAGGGTGACAACGAAGACGACACATGCAGGCAGAGAACTCACAGTCAATCGAAGAGGGAGTGCACGCTTGCGGGTGTCAGTGGTCAACGAGGCCTGAACTTATTAAAGACGGGTTTGCGGATAGATGGGCTTGGCCATGCAGGAGCGCACGTAAGCGTCAAGGTCTTCGGGTCGCTTTGCCGATGCAATAGCAAGCTTGAAGGCGCGGTCTGCGACGCGGACACCGATCTTGGCAGAGACCTCGCGAATGTGGCTGAGATGGGGGTACATGCGACCGCCATCGAGGTCCTCGTCAACCACCTGCTCTGCAAGAGCCTGCGCGGAGACGTAGAGAAGCTCGTTGGGGATGGTGGTCGCCTTGGCGGCGAGAACGCCAAGGCCGAGGCCGGGGAAGATGTAGGCGTTGTTGCCCTGGCCTGGGTACTTTGTGACAACCTCGCCGGACTCGAGCTCGACGTCAACCGGGTCAAAGGGGGATCCGCTGACAAAGATGGCGCGACCACTGCTCCAGTTGTAAGCCTGCTCGGCGGTGCACTCGGCCTGTGAGGTCGGGTTGCTAAGCGCGAAGATGAGCGGAACCTCGTTGATCTCGGCCATGTACTCAACAATGCTCTGCGTAAAGGTACGCGGGATGGCGGAGACGCCAATCAAGGCCGAGGGCTTGAGCATGTGAACAGCCTGCTCGAGCGAAGTGACGCGGCCGTCCTTGACCTCAAACTCGGTACCCTTGACAGCTTCAATGAGATCGTCGGTGATCTCGTGGGCGAAGTCAATCTTGTGGTGCTGGAGCTCGCCGTTGTCGTTGCGCGTCTTGGTGACGAGACCCTTGGAATCGACGAGCCAGATCTTGCGGCGGGCCTCAGCCTCCGAGATGGGCTCCTCGCCATCGTCGACAGCCTCTTCCTGGATGGCGTGGGCAATGAGGTTGGCAATACCGGTACCGGCCTCGCCAGCGCCGAGAAAGACAAAAGTGTGGTCGCGAAGCTTGTTCTTGCCGCCATCGACCTCGGAGGTGACGCGGAGCGAGGCGAGAACGCCGGCCAGAGAGACGGCGGCGGTGCCTTGGATGTCGTCGTTAAAGGTCGTGTATGAGTGGCGGGTCTCTTCGAGCAGACGAAAGGCGTTGGTGTTGTCAAAGTCCTCGAACTGGATGAGGAGCGAGCGGCCCCAGCGCTTCTGCGCGGCCTGCATGAACTCCTTGACAAGGTGGTCGTAGGTCTCGCCGCGCTCGCGCTTCTGGCGGAGACCCATGTAGAGTTCGTCCTCGAGGAGGCTCTCGTTGTTGGTGCCGACATCGAGGATGACGGGAAGACACTGATGGTGCGGGATGCCAGCGCAGGCCGAGTAGAGTTGGAGCTTGCCCTGGGGAATGCCAAGGCCATTCGCGCCAAGGTCACCAAGACCAAGAATGCGGCCACCGTCGGTCATGACAATGGTGGTGACGTTATCCTCGGGCCAGTTGTCGACGAGGGCCTGGACGTTGCCGAGGTCGTTGAGCGAGACGTAGAGACCGCGCGGCTGCGTGTAAATGAGGTGGAACTCCTGGCATGCCTGGCCGACGGTGGGCGTGTAGACGAGGGGCATGCACTCGGAGATGTTCTCAGTGACAAGCTTGTAGAAGAGCTGGACATTCCTGTCGAGCAGGCCCATAAGGAACTCGTACTTTTCGATGTCCGATGTCTTGCGCCTCAGGTGCTGAAGCTCGCGCTTGGTCTGGAGCTCCATGGACTCCTCGACGCTGGGCACGAGGCCGAGGACGCCATACTGCGCGCGCTCCTCTTGCGTGAAGCTCGTGCCCTTGTTGAAGTGCGGGTTTCGCAGCCGCTCCACGTTCGACTCTTCCGCGCCGCGGCTCGAGTCTTTGAGTGCCAGCGTCGCCTCTGCGGGCTTGCTGTCGGCGGCCTTGCTCTTGCGCGAGAAGATACCCATGGTGTCCAACAGTACGCTCATCCGTACCTCACGAAAGGGGACTGCCGTCGCCTCCGAGCACCCGAAGCCAGCAAACACAACAAACAAACAATCACCCCTTCTTCTAGCCTTGACACGCGCGAGGCCCAGCCTCTACGCTTTGCTACGCCCAGACTAGGCTATGCTTGCCTGCTTGCTTACTTGCTCGCGCGGTGTGGACTCGAGCGGAGCGGTGTGGCCTCGCTCGAGTGGACCCGAGGAATGGAGCGGAGCGGAGTGCAGTGCAGTGGACTCCGAGGCGAGCGCCGCAATGAGATGCGATGCGATGCGATGCGATGCGATGCAAAGGACTGGGATGCGATGCCTCGGGGCGAGATCGAATCGCGCCGTCTGTCTCAAGCCAGCAGGCGAGCGAGCGCAGGTCCTCTGACGGACGGGACAGTCGGACTTCCTTCCTTTTCCCCTCTCTCTCTCCCTCTCCTTCCTTCCGTCTTCTGTCTCAGCGCTCTGCTGCGTCGCTGCTTTCCTTCCACACGTTCACGCATACCGTTCGCGGGGCGACCCAGCAACAACAACAATCATCATCATCATCATCATTCATTCATTCGTTCATTCATGCGTCAGTCCTTCGTTCGTTCGTTCGTTCGTTCGTTCATCCATCCCTTCCTGTGCCAGTCCCCTCTCCCTCCCAGGTGAGGCGGCCAGCCGAACCAATCGATCGATCGATCGACCAAGGGCTCCGAGAGCTCCGAGAGGTGGACGCTGCACACGCAAACGCGAAGCGCTCATGTTTCTGTTTCTCCACGCCTCTCGCAATCGCAATCGCACTTGTCGCGGCACACTTGTCGCGCGCGCGGAGCGATGGAATGACGTCGATGCGATGTGCATTCATCATTTCATTCATTCATTCATTCATTCATGCGTGCGCTCGTCCTATCATCCGGAGCCTAGGTTCCATCAAAAATCATCCTCCCCACCTAAATCATCATCGTCATCATCATCATCATCATCATCACATCACCACCGCCACGGCCGCCGCCAACCAATACCGCACGCGTCCTCATCGACCCGAAGAAGAACGACAACAAGCCCAAGATGTTGGTCGCAGCCTCGCGCGCAAGCGAGCATGGAATCTCAGCATGGGCCTCCTTTCTCTATAAGAACGGCAGCAAGAAAAAGAGAAAGAAGGAAAAGAAAGAAACCCTTGCCCTCTGCGCTGCCAGCACAGAACGCGCGGGCACCGGCGCACGGGGCGCGGCTCCTTCCGGCTCCCTCCCTGATTCCTCCCCCCCCCCCCCCCCCCCCCCTCCCCCGCTTCTCCCCTGGACGCCCCGCTAGCCCGGCTTACCGTGTCTTCTGGGTCTGCGGCTTGGCTTTCCAGGTCTGCCCGAGTCCAAGCGCGGCTTCTGCGGCTTCGGCCTCGCGCATACATACGTACGCACGTACGTACGTACGTACATACATGCATGCATACACGCTCGCGCGAGAAGGGACGAGCGAGCGTCTGCCGCTGCACCGGCGTGCGTCGCGCCGTCTGTGCGTGCGTATGTATGTCGGGAGCGAGGGGTGATGGTAGAAATAAGGTAGGCCCACGCTGGCGCTCTCGTTGCCTGTGGATCATTCTCGCTCGCAACATCTTCATCGTCCGTGTCATTCGGCGGCGGATGGATACCCAAGGAAATGAATACGCATGCAGCGCGGCGCCGGCGCGTCAGTCGGTCATTCGGTCAGCCAGCCAGCCAACCGGGCCGGTCTGTCAGGCAACCCAAGCGGGTCCGGCGCCGGTGCCAGGCCGTGCGTCTTCGGAAGCTCAACTTGCGCTGCTGCTGCTCGAAACGTGTCGTTCGATCGATCGTTCGTTCGTCCTTTCGCCCATTCGTCGCCGCTGTCTCGCGCTCAGTCTGGCGCAGCTGCGTCAGTGCAGTCTGCGCCAAAAAGTATCTTGTTCTAGTTCACCTTTGTCGCGCACGTCGATACGTATGTGTGTACGTATGTCCGTCGCCGCGACAGCGGACATGCGCGCGGTCCGCATCCCGCGCAGCCTCTTCGTCATCTCCAAAACCTTGTCCACCATCAGCAGCAGCAGGCGAGGAAACCTGCGAGGGTTGCTGCGCAGTTGTGCCCGTCGGACCGCGGCGCGGCGGCGCGGCGACGGCCCGGAGCGACGTCGTCGCGTACGCCGCCTGCGCACGCCTTCCTCGCGCCGACGGACGCTACGACGTGCGACGCTGGCGCGAGGCTCGATCGAGGCGATCGCGGCAGCGGGTCGAGCTAGCTCTGCTGGGCTCCAAGATGAGCGAGCTTGGCGCAGGGAAGAAGAAGAAGAAGAAGAAGAAGAAGAAGAAGAAGAAGCACTCGCTCGTCAGATGATGATCGTGATCTTGAGCATGATGAGCAGGATCGGGATCGGGATCGCGACCAAGGTCTCCGACGCTTACTCTGAAAAACAAAAACCGGAGCCAGAACCGGCACCGGCACCGGCACCGGCACCGGCAACGGCAACGGCACCGGCGTGAGTGAGGGTGCGTGCGTGAGAGCGAGCGAGCGTGTGTGCGTGCGTGGTTGATTCCTGGTCAAAGCAAATCTTTCCTGCAGAGGCCATTTGGGACCTCGCAAACACCCTTGCGTGCCCCCCTCGGGTCCTATTTCGGCGGACGGCTGAGGGGGCAGACCGCGCCGAAAATGATGACGCTGCGTATGCGACGCGCCTGCGCAGGCGCCGTGCGAGTAGCGACTGCGAGCGAGCTGTAACTTGAAGGCATCGACGCAGACGCGCGCCCGAAGGGAGGCTGGGAGGGAGGGCCCGAGGGATGGAGGAAAAATGCTAGCGAGTCTGTTCGACGGAACTGGTGTGTGTTTGCATGTATCTTTGATCGATCGTCTGTCTCGATCGTTAGGCGTAGGAAAATGAATTCTCTCAGCACAGCGGCGCAGTTTTCGCCCCTTCCCCGGTATGCTTTTCCCGGACTGTGGGGAAGAGGAACTGCATGTTGTTGGTTTTGGAGTGGCATGGCAAGCAGGCAAGGAAGCAAGGGTGGGTGCAAGGCAGGCAGGCAGACGATGCACTGCAGTTGAACTGCGCATATGCTCGCTCGCCAAGGTTACAAGATTGCGAGCGCCCTTGCGGGATCCCACGCGCTCAATGCAGATGTGACGCTTCTTTACTATGATTGTGTATTCATTCTAGAAAAGGACAACGACGCAAGGCATCGCGTGCGGCATCACCGCACCATACGACACGCGTCGAGCCGCAAGCCACGAGCCACAAAGGCTACTTTACTCAAAAACAAACTCGTCGACGAAACCGAGGAAGCGCTCGCCGTACCTTTCTGGATCCACGGCAGAAATGCCATCCGCGTGCTGCGTGAGACCCTTGAAAACGCTCTCCAGCTTCTTGGAAAGGTTGAACTCCTGGAGAATGTCAATAATGCCCACAAAGAGCTTGACCGGGTACTTGCGGCCCGTCGCGTTCGAGGTTCGCGTCGCGTCAAAACCCTGGTGCTTCGGGCCGCCCAGGGTCGCCCATAATGGCAAGCAGAACTTGGAGTTCGGCTCAAAGATCTGAGAGAGCTCAGGCGAGAGCGCAGAAGCCTCGCTCGTGGCGCGCGGCCGCTGCGGTGTCATCGGCGTCTGCGAGGGCGGACTTGTCGACGCACGCGGACCTGAAGCGTTGCCGGCCGACCACCCTGTGTTGACCGTTCGCGAGGCCCCATTCTTGCTGCACCCACGGCCCAGACTCTTCCTCCCACTGCTGCTGCGTCGGCCCGGTCTGCTTGCATGGCTTGCCCGAGACAGTGACAAGGATCGCCTCGACGCCGGGTCCATGACCACGGGCGAGGAAATCCGACGCTGCACCATTTGCTGTAAACTTCGGTCAGCCTGCCATTTGGGTGGACACCTGTTGGCCTTGTTGGTAAGGAACTCGTGCAACACGGGACTGTCGACCCGGTGATTCACGAGACTCAAGATGCTCTGGATCCACTGCGTCAGCTCTTGCTGCCGCCGCCGCACGAAATCAGGTTCCATGAAACCGATCAGCTGCTTGCGCGGGAGTGCAGGCAGCCGAAGGGCAGAATTTGCGCTCTTGAGCTCATCTTGCAGGCCCTTTTGTAGTTTCTCAAAGTCCTTGTATCGACGAAAGACAATCCACTGGATGTCAGGCTTTGACTCGCTTGTAGCGACCGGTTGACTCTCAGCCGCTCGCATTTTTTCCGGGTTGTCAACGCTTTCCGCGCCTGCCCCTACTCCGAGGGAGGGGGGGACAAGTTCGCGCGTCACCAAAAAGCTATAGAGCGTACACGACTGACGAAAGATGGTCGAACTCTCGCGAGATCGTTTTGCCTTGCCGTGGCCAATGAGCTGCACTTGCACAGTGGAGCCTTCGGGAAGCAAGGATGCCGTCTCTTGTCTTTGCAGTCGGTTTCTACGCAGGATTGCGCCCAACTCGGAATGTGCCTCTTCCTCTTCCTCGGCGTGCTGGAACGCCTCAAAGCCCTCCGAAGTTCGGCAGGAAGACAGCTCCGAGGGCCCCGGCGAGCTTGCCAGAGCAGGAAAAGGAATACCTGATGGCGAATCCAGTGAGTCAAGCGGCATTTGCTGCTGCTGCTGCTGCTGCTGCTGCACGATTCGGCTTCCAGACCCCATGAATGGGGATCCGTCCAGCTTGTCGTCCGAGGCCACGCCCACGAGAAATGAATAATCCATGAGATTATGCCGCTCCAACCACTCCACATCGTGTTGCAGCTGGCTCACGAGAAGGGCCTTGCGCTTGGGACCGAGCGCGAAACGACTTCGCAGATTCAGGTCCTTCAACACAAACGGCTTTGACCCGGATGGCGTCGTCCCAGTCGACCCGCGCCGCGTTTGGAAAGTCGGCGTCGAGAACGTGCTCCCTGCAGCCTGCATCGCGCCGCCGCTACTCAAGACGCTGTTTTGACGCGACAAGCTGGTAACACCTGTCTTGCCGATGGTGCTTGGTGTCGAACAAACCGATGAAGGCGAGCTAAACGAGTGTTGCAGCGACAAGCGTTTCGTCGCAGATGGCGTGCCATCCACCGAGGACTTTCGGCCCAGCGGTGGAGTTGCTGCTGCATGCAAGGCTTTGTTGGGCGAACAGGTAAATCGATTGTGCACAGAACCCTTGAGGTCGTACACCTCGTTTAGCTGCAGGCTTGCTTGTTTTGGTGGGAACTCTAGCACATTCGTCATGACGACAATCGTCATGCTTTGCGGAAGCACGTCGGGAATGGCGTCCACAGTGTATAGACCCAGAAATCTGGGCAGGTACGAGTGCGGGTACGAGGTCACGTGCTCGACCATGCTCGGCAGAATGCGGAGAAGTGTTTCACGTTCCGATCGTCGGACTTCCTTGACGACAAACTTTTGATCTGCACTCTTGAAAAAAATCGCGCCACTCTTTCCACTTCCCTGCGCCCCGCCTCGCAAAGCTTCCCCGCACATTGACGTCAGATAATCATCCTCCTGAATGTCTTGTTGCTGACGCAAGTTGCGAAAGACAACCGGACACCAGTCAGAAAGGCGAAATTGAAATGTTCGGCGCGACGACAATTCCAAGTATGGCTGGTGCTGCACAACCTGAGTAAAGTCTTTTGGGCTCGTGTCGCGCTGCGGCTGAAGCCGATCCTGCGTCAAGGCAAGATGGATGCCGTGACTAAGTACTCGGCCTAATAAAGACTCCTGCTGTCTCTGCGGGGCCGCAATACTTGGATCTCCTCCAGCGTCGCTTCGTCGCGCCGTCTCCACAACGGACGAAGACCGCTGCCCAAACGGATGGATGTCGGCTGGTGCCGATGGCGCCGAGGTCGAACGGAACTCCCGCACGGGAGTGTCTTGAATCAGTGATTTCTGGAGGCTTGCCAGTGTGGCTTCATCGATGGGGCCTCCTGTCTGGGTTGCCCCCTCAAGAGACCTGAACGATCCCTCTTCCTCGCTCTCTTCTTCCTCCTTTTTTCCGTTTTCGCCCTCGTCTCCTTTCTCGTCTTGCTTCATTTCAGCCTCAGCAATGCGGTCTGTAACGTCATCGCCCTTTTCCTTCACTTCAGGTGAAAGAATCTCGCTTGATTTCAGATCGCATGTAGATTCTTCTTTTGCGATGGATATTTCTGTGCTCGGAATTGCATCATCATTAGCTTGAATGCCATCTTCCTTTTCCTCGGTAACAACGTCTGCCCTCTGCAACGTCTTGGTGCCTGTTAGTTGCGATAGCCGTGCATCAGTCACAGATGTGGAGGGACTGAGTGCGTTCACTGTAGCTTTCGAATCTCCAATGGCGCTTTCGATTACCTGTTGCGGCAAGTTTTCTGCAAGTGAGCTTGCCTGCCTCCCAACGGCGCCCAACCTGGAGCCCGATGCAAATCCTGCTACTGCAGTTTCATTCAATTTTTCTGCATTATGACCTCCTGGTGCAGTTTTCCGGGGCGAAAAGGTTGTTGTGCTGATTTTCGATGTGCTTCGAGCTTCTTTGGAGACCTGCTGGACTCGAGATGCAGGCTTGGAATATGGTTCCGGAATCAGCGTTGTTGATGCCGTCGAAGAAACGGGTGCTGGTGCCGAAGCGACGCTTTGTTCCGGTCTCGAGACTGCTTCGTCGCATCTTTCGTGCACAGCTGTACGGAGAGTCGAGTCCAGAGGCAGCGATTTATCCTTGGTGGTCTTGACACTTGCACTCCGCGAACGGCTAGAGCTCGTCGAAGGGGGCGGAACCGAAGATTGCAACGAGGACGAACGAAGCGCGGAAGACCTCGAGGAACGTGCTTGCAGAGATGGAACCTGCCCTAGCGAGATCGAGCCGGATGGCTTTGCTCTCCTTGGAGAAGCGTTTTTCACCAGCGGCGAGGTCGATCCAAGCCGAGAAGCCCTAGGTGAGGATTGAGACTCTGCCACGCGGTTTTCCTGTTCTGTAACAATGCGGCGAGGCTGGATTGATAGACGCGGGGATGCCATTGCAAAGCTGTCTTCCTCGCGCAAAGCAAAATTACTTTGCGGCTGGTACGAAAGCCTGTCGCGCGCGGTTTTGGTTGTCTGGGACGCGGGCTCCAAGCCCGCGCGGACCAGTCGACGATCGCACTCCTCTTGCAAACGTCGTTTCCTGTCCTCAAAATTCTCCGTCAAGCGGGAGCCGGCGCGGGCCCTGTTGTTCGATGCGACAGCATGTGCTCCTTGCGTCGCCTGAAGCAGTCTTCGCTCTGCAGCAGCGCTCAACAACGGTCCTTGCGTTGATTGCGAGCTCACGCGTCGTCGTGAGAGCTCTGCGCCGCAGGCAATTGATTTTGCGCGCGTCGCGCGGTGTCCTGAGCCCGCGTCCATTGTGAATGCAATCGACCCCGACCGCGTCGATCGATCTCGTGCCCGTTCGCGCTTTGTCTCCGCTTCAGAGCCGCGTTGCCTTGCAGGGCCCTTTTCAAGGTGTTTGGGAGTGGAGTGGCCCAGGTGGCTTTTGCGTTTTGTCTCTCCTTTGCCAAATTGCGACTGCTTCGTGCACTGCTCCCCGTGGTCCTCGCACGCCGGCAGCACGCAAAGGTCAGCGCGACGTATCGGCTCGCGGCTGCGCGCCCTCTCGAATCTCTGCGTCGCCCGCTATGCCCGCTACGCCGGGTACGCTGCGCTGGCCTCGCTCTTCGCTCTCGTTTTGGTAAACCTTCAAGTTGTCTTCTCCTCCACCTCGCTCTCGATACGCCGCGCGCGGTCTTTCAGGTCTTTCGTTGCCGCGCGAAACCGATTTTTTGCATACTGGACTTCTTTCCTTTGTCCTTATCCACTCTGCGAGTCTTGCCGCTGTTACCGGCGCAATGCTCGTACAAATTGCCCGGTGAAAGGGGTCTTATTGGGAACATTTATGTGCACCGTACCCCCTACCCCCCGGCCCTCCACCTTGTGGGGTAGGGTAGGAGTTTATGCCCACGAACGCGCGCACGTGCATCGGATTAGGAGACGTACATCATTATTGGCCTACAGGGCCTAAAGCGTGCATAGAAAGGGTTGCGCAGGCAAGGTGGCAGCACTTCGTGCACGTGCTGCAAGCTGGGATAACCACATGTACTTTCTACGATGGATGAACTTGGGAGAAGATGTACTGGGAGCGTGACCGCATCGGCCGCCAGACCGTGATTGCCGCGTAGCCGCTGCCTCGCGAAGGCAGGAAAATGGGCACCGAGGACGTGCGCGTGGGCGCGAGCTCGGGGGACGGCAACGCCTCGTCCAAGCTCGCTGTGGACTCCAAGCACCTCGTGGCCATCGAAGAGCAGCGAGAGGAGCAGCGCGATGACAACACGCTCACGTCGGCGTGGGGCACAGCAAGGAGCCTGATCAACGCTGCTGTCAGCGGTGGTGTGCTAGCGCTCTCGTACCAAATTCCGCGCGCGGGCTTTGGACTCGTGACGCTACTCATGCTGGTCTCCGCGTTTTTGCTGTACGAGACGCTCATGATGCTGTACAAGACAACCTTGCTCCTCCGTGTGAGCTCTTACACTGGGGCTGTGCGCAAATTGTGGGGGCGCCGTGCCGAGCGGGGCGTGGCGCTTTCGCTGACCTTGGGCCAATTTGGTATTCTTGTGGGTTATGCGAACGTCCTCCGCGATACAATTCCTTGGGTAATCCAGTACAACGTCATGGGCTGCGTGGACTCTGACGACAACTGCGACCTCCCTGTGTACCTTCGTAGCTGGTTTCTGATTGCCATTATCATGCTCGTCTTCATCGTGCCTCTGAGCCTGCGCAGTGACCCAGACCTCTTTGCTAATATTTCCTTCACTACCTTTGTGCATTTTGGGGCGTTTCTCGTTCTCGTGTGCTACGGAGCGTCCATATACCACGTGAGTAACCTGAGTGATTCTGCCGTTTACACGGAAGATGAGGCTCTCGCGCTAGGATTGCCGATTGCACCCAATCTGTACCCGAGTCCTAGCGATGGGGCACCGGCGCCATTTAAATTTTCCGACCAAGCCGTCCTCGTGCTTGCCATCCTTGCTTTTGCTATGGAAGCTCACACGACTGGCCTCGAGATTCTATACGGGACCCGAATGCGGCCCGAGGACCAGCGGCCCGAAGAGTCGCCCGATGACCACAAGATTCGCGTCACCTCGCTTGTGGTTGCTGGATCTTTTGCCGCGGTTTTTGTCTACTATTTGATCATTATGCTCGGAGCATACATGGCCTTTGGGCCCAAGGTCAAGGACAATGCTCTAAACTCTTTTCCAAGCTCGGACATTTTTGCGCAAGTCATTCGATGCACCTATACGTTTGAGCTGGGCACTTCTGTCCCGATTTACGTTTATGCGATGCGTCGCGACATGACGGCTTCTCTTTTCAATATTCAAGGCGGCCAGGCCGACATGGACCGCGTGGAGAAGGAGAACCCGAAGCGCACCATTTTCATCACGCTTACGCTTCTTTTGCTCTCTACGGTCTTGGGCGTCCTTGGTACTCTATCCATCATTCTCGGTCTCACTGGCGCCATTGTAACTGCGCTTAATACGTATGTGTTTCCATCGATGCTCTACTACACCTTTGCTAAGCAGCAGGGCAACGATGGCTGGGAGTTTAAGGTGTCTCGTCCACTGGCGATCTTTGGTGTTCTCGTGTCCATCATCGCACTTTACTCGCAAATCAACCTCCTTGTCAACTAAACCAAGTAAGTGGTATACGATGCTCTTCCTCTCTGACTTTCCCGACGTCCCTGAAAAAGTGGAGTGCAGCGTCAAAACGGATTAGGTATTACCGATGCTTTACCCCTCGCCTCGTTTTTGGAAATGGAGAAAAAAAATCTCGCTTCTGTTTTACATACTGAAATGTCATCTTTTCTTGACTCGTGTTGCATCATTCGAGACCCCGAGGCGAAGATGTAGGATCTGGTAAAGCGTGAGCCTGCTTGCGCTGCCGTTCAAGTCGTAAGAGTGATGCTTTGGTCCGGTTGTACTGTTGCTTGAGTGCAAATTTTGCAACCTGATCTGTCGTTTGATGCAGTTGCGCATGAAGGCGGCCCACTTCTGCTCGAATCTCGTCCATGTTGTTTCCGCCCTGCATGCTGCCATGCGATTCCATTTTCCGCTCGAGCTTGGCTTGTGCCTGTCGGTGCTCTTTTTCCAAGAGCTTCCGACGTGCCTGCTGGGCCTTTTCGTGACGAGTCAACGGCTTTTGCTCCCGAATGTCAACCTGATGATCGAACAGAGCTGCATGCGCGGCCCGAGGCACAGGCTTGCTAGCCATTGGCCCTTGTTTGCTGGCCTGTGCCCGTGCACGAGCTTTTTGTACGAGCATGACAATGTACTCCTCCTTTTGGTCATCTGGAACGTTGGGGTCTTGCCAAACACGTGTGCGAAGTGCGTCAAGATCCACTTGCGGCCGGTCTTGCGTGGTCGGCTTCGTTTGAGAGGCGAGCGTCTTGTCTGCAGTGCAAGTTTTACTTTTGGCTTTGCTTTGGGTTTGGTTTCGGTTTTGACTTTTGCGTTGGGTCTGGCTTTGACTTTGTAGTTCGGATTCGACAACTTTGGGCGGATGTTTCGATTTTCGTTCAGTCTTGGACTTTGGAGGCTCAGGACTTAGCGGGGGTGCTTTAGCCGCAACTTCTGCCTCCTTGCGCGCACGCTCTTGAGCTTCAAATTGAAGCCGATTCATTCGCTCACGCTGACGAGATCCAAGCTGCTGACGCGCCAAGTCCAGCTTGCGAAGAGCCCCAATCGAAAGTTTCTTTCGCGCCACGTTTTCAGCCTGACGACGCTTTTTGTCCTTTGCCGCGAGAGCTTTCTTTTGGCTCGCGGCGCGAGCAACATTGTCAAAGCTGCCATCGCGTGCATGGAAGCGCGAAGGAGCTGACCCCCATCCAGGTCCTTGTTCCGGAGGTTTCTGCTGCTGTTTCGCCTTGCGCTGGCGAGCAAGCATTGTCACATCAACAGGTGGCAAGTTTTGTCGCGTGGTGACTCCACCCGAAACCCAGCGAGTTTCCGTCTCGGGTTGATCCTGGCCATCCATGATGCACGAATGTCGAATGGTGTTGAGTGAATGCTCGGTATCCTTGCTAGAAGGCGACACTGTAGCGATGATCACTGTACGGCTCTTTATGTCGGCGTCTTCAACAAAGGATGGACGCAGGAGATGCGTGAGCTTGCTTTGACGGTAGGGAATGTAGTCTGCTTGTTTGGCACGCGCGCGAATACACTCTTTAAGCTTCATAAGCGAACTGTTGATTTGAGCGCTTTCCTTTCGGCGCTGGGCATCATGCTCTGCCGAGTCTATACGATGCTCGCTGCCAGCAAGATCCACCATAGTCAAGGCGTTCCCGTTTTCCATTTCAACGCGACAGATTGCATGCGAGCGCGAAGACTGATCGTGCACGCCAGTGGCCGCGGTGGCGCGTACGCTGCAAGCAAACTTGATGCAGTCGTGTAATTCTTGTGGCGATGACACTTCGACTTGCACCGCGGGAAAAGTCATGACGTCGCCATTGGGACAGGTAAGAAGCTGCAACTTGTGATTGTCATTGAGCGAATCGGCACAAGTATCTCCCGTGAGTTCCACAAATGAGATCCATGCGTGCTGGACGGCACGTCCCTGCACATGATTGGCAGCCGCCTCGAAGAGACTCCATGCTGCGCGATAGTAAATGTGCGACATTGTGTACGTTTTGCCCGATCCCGTCTGTCCGTACATGAGAACCGTACCATTTCCACCTTGTCGCACAAGATTAACCAGGGGCTGGACCACCTCGGTAAAGACAAGATCACTTTCATCCTTCTCAGAGAAGACTTTGGTGAATTTGAAGCGATGATTATTCAGATACCGGCCTTTCATGTCGGCTTCCATGCGAGCATCGTGGATGTACAGGTCGCCGTTCACCTTGTCGCACGAGATTACATCGAACTCCTTTTGTTCGAGCTCGTGCGCAAAGATGGGTCGCTTCCGAACAAAAACACGAACAACCTGATCATCCGGGCCTTCGTGCACGTTACTCACCTCTGCGCCTTGCGACGTCAACTCTTCAGAAGCTGTCGCAAGACCGTTCTTTTCCCGAAACTGCGCAATGCCTTCCTTGAACGCTGCGCGGTTCTCGCGCCGGGAGGTGCGCTTGTCCACGTTGCGAATAATCGACTCTGCTGCGCCCCTGTGCGTCGTAAAGCAACACGAGGTTATCCGTAAGCCCATTGATTCCATCGTTTCTCGTGGGCCCATCGCTCCCCGTAGCTCGCGCTAGGCCCCAAGTCTGACACGTACATGGTTTGAGATTATCGGTCGCGCGTGCGCGCGCGCGTACGAGAGCGTCTTTTGTCGGCCCCCGCTCACGCGGCAAGCAGCCCGCGCCTGCCTGGACAGACTTTGGGCGAGGTTATCGCTGATAATGAATGAAACGGTTCTATGCGAGCCATCTCGGGGGAACAGAGAGGCAAATACGTACAGGAGTGTTGGAACAGAAGTAACCCAAGCCGACCAATGCGCATCTTTTCCGAGCTCTATGCGTGGTGATCATATCTTTCGCTACGGCCGTCGCAGTTGCTGTTGCTGTTGCTGCTCCTCGGAAACACGTCTCGATTTCATTAATGTGGAAGTCGATCGCCTGCCTTTGGTACGCCACCTCATTTGGAGACGTACGATCCGGAGCCCGAGGAGCGTTCGAAAGTTTGGTTGGGAGCTGAGCAATCGTATGGATCTCTGATAAGCGTGCCAATACATGCTTTTTGGCTCTTCATCAATTTGTGTGCTCGAGTCCGAAGAACATGCTATTGAAGAGGCCTCTTCGAATCGCAATAGGGCGTGCGTGGAATTCAGAATCGCCCTTGACAGAGATATTGGGGTTGCTCATGTCTCGTATGCCAATGGACGTGCAGACATTTCAAACTATGTGGAGTTGCTAAAGGGGAAGCAAGCTGTTGCCGAAGCGAAGAGAGTGCCGATGCAGGCAGAACCAGATTCTGCCGTCGATGCCAAGAGTCAAAGAATGGCATCAGCTTGCTTATTATTAATTATGTAATCCTTTACGTCGGGACTTGTGTAAGCAACACGAAGAAAATAGGAGCCAAGTATGGTAAAGCAACTGACGCACGATCACGTTCCGCCCTGGTCGTAGCAGCCGCATCCGCGATATTTTTCCAATTTTTTTCCCTCATTGTTTTTTCCTTTTGTTGATTTTTTCCAAACAAATGCGAGTCAAAAACCCAATCGAAACCGCTGAGCGCCGACGTGTTGAGAACGCGGGCCAGGAGCACGGCACGGACAGAGCGCTGCGCAGTGCGCAGACTACGTCGCGCAGATCTGGAACACGCGAGAGTGGTGCTGCGCCTATTGTCACGAGGTGAATCAAGAGCGAAGGCAGCGCTCGCTCAAAACGGTTGCCGATCAGACGCTGGCAGAGCCGCGTAGGAATGGCTTCGACCGCGTCCGAGGATGTGGACGCAGACGATCTGAGCGCAGAAGAGGTGGAGTCTGATGCTTCAAACCCACAAGAAACGTTCTCCCCGCCTCCGCCAATGCCAAGCAGTCCGGTCTCGCCTCCACCAGGGAACCTATCTGCGGCAAATGTTGAAGAGCAAGATCTCACGCTCGCAGATGCTGATGACGAGGAGGAGGACGAAGACTACGAACAAGATTTCGAAGATAGCGACCACTTTGATGGTGATGCGGAGAACGATACTGTTGCGCTGAATGATGAGACTCTTGGCAAATCGCAGAGCAGTGAGCCTGAGAGTGGAAGCGCGGCAGACTCCGTCCATGAGGACTTGCTCGACACATCAGAGGGTGAAGATATGCTTGAAGACTCACAAAGCTCACCAGCGATTGCTAGCAATGAAATGCATATCCTCTCTCCCCAGCCAACCGGTTCTCAAGGTCATGCGTCCAAAGAGGCTAACGCCAACGCTTCCTTTTCAAACGTCACTGGGATGGACGACGTGGACGAACAGGATGACGCGGAGAGCTCATGGCCGATTGAGAATTCCGAAATTATTGACTCGGAAGGTGATCAAGCTGCGACAAGCAATGGCATATTCAGTGAGGAAAGTGGAAGAGTTTGCGTCGACGACCCTGAGGATTCATCAAGCTATCAAGGTCTCGATGATATAGCAATAAATCAATCTGCTATCGGTCACACCGAAGACTTAACTAGCGACCAGGCTACGGAGTCTCCAAAAGTCTCGCCGGTCGGCGAAGCCGTCAATCTTCTGGACGGCTCTCTGTTTGATGATCAAGCCAATGAAGACCCCAAGGACTCGCCTCTGGGTCACATCACTGAGTCTGATTTACATTCATCGAGCAAGGATGCTTTGGAGGACGAGCAAGCAATCGAGGGGCTTGAAGATCTACCGAGCGAGCAAGGTATGGACGACTTTAAAAGTTCTCTGATGGATCAAGTGAATCTCGACAACAACAGTGAAGAGCTGTCGACCGATCACATTGCGGAGTCCCCGAAGGACTCGCCGGGCGTTGAAGCCGTCGATCTTCTGGACAATTCATTGATCGATCAAGCTGACGAAGACCGCAAGGACTCGCCCATGGGCCACGTCACTGGTCACCCCCCAGATTCATCAAGCACGGGTGCTTTGGAGGACGAGCAAGCAATCGGTGGGCTTGAAGATCTATCGAGCAAGCAAGGTATGGACGACTTTAAAAGTTCTCTGATGGATCAAGTGAATCTCGACAACAACAGTGAAGAGTCGTCGACCGATCACATTGCGGAGTCCCCGAAGGACTCGCCGGACGTTGAAGCCGTCGATCTTTTAGACAATTCTTTGATCGATCAAGCTGACGAAGACCCCAAGGACTCGCCTCTGGGCCACGTCACTGATTACCTCCCAGATTCACCAAGCAAAGAAGCTTTGGAGGATGATCAAGCGATTGGGGAGCTCGAAGATCTATCAAGCGACCAAGGCATAGATGACTCTAAAAGTTCTTTGATGGATCAAGCGAATCTCGGCAATGACACCGAAGACTTGTTATCCCATCGGGCTACGGAAATCCCCAAGGACTCGCCCAGTGCTGAAGTCGTCGATCTTGAGGACAATTCTTTGATCGATCAAGCTGACGAAGACCCCAAAGGCTCGCCCATGGGCCAAGTCACTGATTCTCCTTTGAATGCACCGAGCGGGCAAGCTTTGGATGGTCTTGATGAATCGCTGAATGATGAATCAAGTAGAGCAAGCAAAGAGATTAATTCTGGAGTCAATTTGGGGGACTCAATGCGTGAGGAAGGTGCGAGGATTGACGCCGCATCCAGCATGGAAAACGTTGAAGATCTCGAGGTTGACAGCGAACGTGCGTCAGGTAAACAGTCCGCAGTAATGGACGATGCAACAAGCGGCGGTGCGCTTTCAAATGAAACAGCGACAGATGAAGCAAATGTGGGATTTGCATCGATGCTTGATGCGTATGATGCCCGAAACGATGCGAACACAATGCGGAGTCGTCTGGACGAGGATGAGACATCAGGGTCGAGCTCCGAAGTCCTATTGCCCGAACCAGATCAAGCGAAAGTGCCGGTCGTGAATGGAGTCGAATCTCCACCCTCAGAATTCGGCAAAGGGCAATCAAGCCTTGAAATATCTCCGTGTAGGGACCACGCAAGTGCAAGTGAACTCGTTGATTCGACCAGTCTTCATTCGTCTGGGGCAAGGACAGAGCTCTCGATATCCAAAATGGATGTTGGAGAACTTGAAGCATCGAGTCCTGGCGCCATGTCTGAGAATGGCAGATCGCCCAAGATTATGTCCGCATCGTCTTCCTCACAGTTTTCAGATGCAATTGAAAGTGGAAATGACCCGCTGTTACCTCTCGATCTGGAACAGCTTCAGAGTGAAGCGAGATTTTCTGCTAGTGAGGTGCGCTCGCCGTTTGAGTCTATGCTTGCAGCAGAGCATGTTGCGCGCGGAGACAGGCGAAAGAACAAGTCATTCACATCGCAGAGTCCAGAGTCGCAGTCATCGTCGCCACGTCGCACGAAAGGTCGATTCGGGCAGGGTGGAAGTTTGGCTGGGAGCCGCAACTCGAGCCCTTCGCGGAGACTATTCGCCTATTCTCCCACGGGCAGATCACGCGCTCGTGGGGACCCCCTAAGCAGCGCGGCCAGCTCACCATTGAGTGATGTCTCGGATGCTCAAAAAAAAGAAATTATTGCAGCCGTCCGTACTGCTGTCGAGCGAACACACTCAAAACTTTATGATGCGTTTCTCGTCATGGACCACACGCAAAAGGGTTGCTTGAATCGCGAAGAGTTATTGCGCGGGCTGCGGGCGCTCGGTCTCGGTCTGGACGATGCTGTCATGCGCGAGTTTGCCAAGTCTGTCGATGTGAATGGGGACGGTGTGGTCACCTTTCAAGAGTTCTTCCGTACATTCGAAACCTCGCGCATCGACCCAAGCAAGCAGACGTGGACGCCACCAAGTCCCGTCAAAGGCTCATTTTTTGCTTCGGTACGAAGCGATGAGGCAGAAAGCGATGATGGTATCACGAAGAAAGAAGAGGATGGCGTTGAGGAGGCGCCGGAAAAGGAAGAAGGTGCAGACGGAGACGGAGACGGAGACGGAGACGGGGATGTCGACGATGATTGGCTCGTGCGCAAGGAGGACGTGGAGCTGGCGAGTGCAATGCGCAGCCATATCGCTCAAGAGGATGATGACTTTGACCTGATCGAGTCGTGGACAAAGACGCCTCGGCGCAAGGCCAATCTACGATGCGCACCTTCGCGTGAAGTTGCATACATGAGTGTTCTTCGCGTAACAATCCACCAGGCGGACCTCGCCGCGAGCTCCGATGTCTGTGTGCGTTGCTCCGTGGGCGACGAACTGCAGCGTACCGAACTTGAAGAAGCAACTTCGCACCCCGTGTGGAACGAAGAGTTCATCTTTGGCGCACACGAGGAAGGGCTTCCCACGGAGGGCTCTCTCCATGTGCGGCTGCAGTGCGACCCTGATGTAGGCCCACAAGAGTGGGATCTTCCGTTTTGGGAACTCTTGTACTTCGACGAGACAGACGTGACCGTCCGCGACGATGAGGTGTCTCTGCGCAAGTGGTTTGATGGCCCGCGTCACAAGCTCGAAATTTCTCTTGTTCTTGGCACTGAAAAGATGGAAGACGTGAGGCGTCTTGCTGCACTTCAAGCTGGGCCTGTCGATCGCGCAGCGCTCTGGCTTGACAAAGCAGCGATTGCCGAGCCCTTGTCCTTTGCGGACTCCAAGAGCGGCGCACCTCTGTCTCCTGCGCCTGCAAGCTCTGTTTCGAGACGACCTGCTCTGGGCCCCGGTAGCGAAAAGGACCAGCAGATGTTAGAAACCATTGAAGACCTTCGCGCGCAAATCTCCGAAATGCGTGAATCGGTCACAGAGGAGGCGAGGCGGCGCCAGGAAGCAGAAGAGAGATCTGCAGTTTCAGCCAAACAAATGGAAGATCTCGAGAAGCAACGCCAACGTGACGCGGAACGCTTTCAGTATCAAATGCGCGAGCAACAAGCACGAGAGGACGAAATGCGCACAGAGATGCAGCTGCTACAAATGAAGCAATCTTCAGGCGTGAAAGCAGATGAGCGCGTCGTCAAGCTTGAACAATCGATCCGCAAACTTTACGCCGATCTTGATCAGCGCAACAGTGAGATTTCGAACGCAACAGAGGCAGCCGCTGCTGCGCGTATGGAGAGGGAGGATTGGAAAGCCCGCGTGGAAGAGCTGCAGGTCCAACTTCGGCGGACGCAAGCGCGATATCGCGCCAAGAGTATGGACAGTACGGAGGACGCCCGCGCCGAAGACACGAAAAACACGGGGCCAGCCACAGACGGCGCCGAGATTGACCGCCTCGTTGACACAATTGCCAAGCTAAATCGCGTCATTAGCGAACTTCGCGAGGCCGAGCGGCGCGCTCAGGCACAACTTCGAGCCTCGGAAGACCGAATTCGTGAGCAAACTGCAGATTTGGGTCAATTGGCATCCGAAAATGAGATGCAGGCGCGTAAAATTGCTAGCTTCGAAATGGACAGTCGACGTCAGGTTACCGAGCTTCGTCAAGCACTTGCAGAGAAGGCGCGACTGGCGAAAAACTTGGAGGAAGCCGAGCAGCAGCTCGCGGCTTCCGATGAAGCCGTGGCCAAGGCTCGTCAGGAGCGAAAGGATGCAGAGGATCGCTGTGTTAGTATGGACGCACGCGCTGAGCTGCTTCAAGCTCAGCTCAGCGAGGCCGCAAACAAGAATCTTGAGCTTTCGAGCGAGTTAGCCGAGGTTCGAAAGCTACGCGCGGCCCAACAACGGTCAACGTACCTGCGCCCCGACGCAAGTCTCGTGTGCCGGCACGCCAAAGCGCAGACGCGGATCTTGCGTGAGAGCGCCTATCGTATTTGCGCCGAGGTGGAGCAAATGAAGGACGCTGCCGCAGACGTTCTCGCCCAATGGGACTCGTATGTGCAGCTGAGACGCGCAAAACGTCATCAGCTTGCTTCAAAGCCTTCAGCAAATACGACGGATGTCTCCCTCGTGCGCGACAAGGGCATGTCTCAAGCTGAAGATCCGAGCACGGTCAACAAGCGGCTTGGTCCCGTGCGTGCTTCCGTAGCGCCTGGACAGGTTTCGGGCCTGGCGCGAAGACTCCGCCTGGAACGGTTGCGCCGGCGAAATCTGCACAAGTCTCGCATGGGCTTTGGTGAAAAGCGGGTGCGACGTATCTGCTCAGTGTTCCATACGCCGGCTCACGTGGAAGATGCCTCGTCGCCTTCGCGATCTCTCGCTATGACTGGCGATAGCGCACAAACAGACGACAGCCTTCGCGTGGAACCTATACTTGCGTCCGCAGAGGTCATGGTGCAGAGCGATAATTCGCGTCGTTACTTTGGATTCGATGAGGTTGTGTATGTCAAAGATATGGCTCCAAGCGATGCGGACGTGTTGGCGGCTGATCCTCGTCTTGGGAGCCAGAACGGTATTCGCGCGCAAGTCTCGCCGATTGTTGACGCTCTCTTTGACGGGGATCGGGCCGTGGTGGCATCTTCGGGCCCTGCCTCTGGAGCGACCACAAATAGCATCATAAGTGCTATTTTTGACGTGATTGGCAGTTTGGCAGCCAATCTAAAGAGCGAAGAAAAAGTAGACGCGGCTGCCGTGCTTCCACGCGTCAGCATTTCGTGTGTACATATACAGAACAGCAGGGTCTTTGATTTGCTCGCTTCAAACGAAATGGAGACACGATCGCCGTTGCGTCACTTTCCCGAGCTCTCGATCGACCGTGCCGCAGCGCGTGCCACAGGGCGAATCGACCTTGAGAGTGCTGGCCTGAGCGTTGTCGAGGTGAAGACACGGTACGAAGCCGCTCTCGTAGCATCCATGGGCTCTGGAAACCATCACAATATGCTCGGATCACTCCCCACGGCACGAAATGCTCACGCGACTGGCATAGAAGGTAGCAGTAGTAGTGAGACTGCCTTTTTGCTGTTCACAGTGTGGGTCGAAATGGGCGACGATGCGTACGCTAACGAAGAGGAAGAAACGTTTTCAGCCGACCTGATCACGGGCAAGATGCACATATTGGAGGTTGCTTCGACAGGCCGCGCGGCTTTTGCGGACGAGACCATGGAAGGAATTGTCAAGGTTGTAAATGCCATGTCGCATCGGCAAGATCTTGACGCAGAAGGGGGCTCGGGGGCCTCGCCAGGAACGTTGATGCGGACCTTTAGTTCGAATGTCGTGCTTGGCATATTACGCGACTGTCTCGACGAAGAAAGTCTTGGCATCGCAACGCGCTCAGAGTGGCCGCAGAGACTCGAGAAGAGCAAGACGCATCACATGACTGGCGATGACGAGACGGGCACTTATGAGCGCGACTCCTGCATGTTTCACCTTCTTGTGCACCCATCGCTTACGGTGTGCAATCCTCGATCGAGTGAGCTCCTCACTGCGTTGCACTTTGCACAGCGCATTCGTACAATGCCGCTAAGCTCGCCGAACCTTGAAACGTTGTCATTCCCTGCTTCAGCCTCTGCCTCGTCGTCTTCACCGGGTCAGCCATCACGACTGCAAGAAGCAGGTACAGCGAACAGACTTGCCGTCAGGTCTCCGGACCGAGGACCACCTCCACACGTGCACAGTGTACCATTGGCGGTACTCGCGGCAAGTGAGGAAAGAGAGGTCCAGGACTATCGTCAGCAAGAAACTTCGTACGAGTCTGCCGATGACGCCCGGAACAGACCGCGCACTTCACATAAGCCACCAATGTCGAAGCGCCGAGCCAAGCGGGCGTCGTACTCTGAGCAGGTCCGGCCGAGGTCAAGACATCGTGTTCGTGAAGAAGACCAGGAAGTGGAAGACGAGGAAGGGAGCGAAGCCGAGATCAACGATCTCGTCGCGTCGCTGGTGGCGGGCCAAAACGTAAATTTGGATGCACTCGACGCTCTCGAGCTCGAAGAGCATGCCAACCTTTCGAAGCAGTTTGACGCGCTGCGAACCGAGGTGGGACGTAGTGCACCGGGGGTTCGCAGCGCAAAGCGACGCCCCGCCAGCGCCAGCGCCAGCGCCAGCGCCAGCGCCAGCGCCAACAACCGCAGACTCCGCACGCCCGGCTCAAGGAGTGTCACGAACAGGGCTCGAGAAGAAGGCTCGCGCTCTCATGCGGTCTCAAGTAGCAAGGAAACAGGCCGTCGAAAATCTCGTCGAGATCCGGCAGCAGGAACCCCTCGGGAAACCGAGCGGGCGCGACATCGCGTTCTGGAAGCTTTGCTTGGGCAGACAGAGGGCATGTTGCACGGTCTGTTTCTGTCAATGGACACTCGACGTTCTGGTGTGCTGTCACGCGCTGATTTCCGGCGTGGTATGCATCGAGTCGACCCGTCTCTTTCCAAGCGGGACTTGGAGCTCTTCGTGGACAGCATGGACAGCAAGCGAGACGGATATATTGACTTTCAAGAGTTTTTCCGCGTATTGGGCGACGCCAAAACCGGCAATCAGCATTCACTGTTTTTGCGCGATAAACGCGCCGAGAAGATTGCGATGCGCGAGCGGCGGCGCATTCGCGAGAGACTTTCGCCAGAAGCGGCGGCCAAGGCCGAGTGGTTCCCGCGTCAGGCCCGTCAGCAGCCGAGTGGTCAACGTGCGAGCTCGTTCGACGCGGAACACACAGAGGAGGAATTGCGCAGGCTCCTCGGGTATCGCCCGCCTGTTCGCCTCGACAAGATTTTGCGGCAGTGAGCGCTTGCCGTGTCGTCAGCAGCAAGATATTCTTGGCCTATCAACGCGTAAGGTAGATGAAGGAGTTGTATGGTTTATGGATCTGTTTTGAGGATTGATCGTCGTGTTACAGAGTCAACAAGCGAGCGTGCAGAGTCTGCACTAAAAACGCGTGCGACATATGAAGGCAGGTTGATAGGTTGGCCGGCTTTAGCTACTGATGCACGTGCTTCAGACAGGAGTGAGGAGAGTCCCGATGGTTTTGCAACGACGATGACAATACCGCCGGCGAGAGTTGCCAATGTGAGAGTAGCCAATGCAAAGGCTGCAGATCCGGGACGCAAGGCGGAACCTGCAAGCCGTTGTTGCTTTTGTTGCTGCTGCTGTTCTTGTAGTAATTTTTTCAGCTTGGATTGTTTGGTGGCGAGCTTTTGAATGCAATGTGATTTGAGGGGCATAAGAAGACGCTGTTCGTCTTGGACGATAACTTGGTGAATTTTCCCTCTGAAAAAGTAGCGAACCCAGAGCAGCTTCTCTTCGCCTGGGGCGGCATCGTAGAGACCAGATATGAGATAATGCTTTGGCTCATTTCCGGGAATGACCAGTCTTGATTTCTCGACAGCGCACTGCAGTTGCCGAGTGACGTTTTGCACCCACTTGCAGGTGGCGAGGTCTTCAAGTCGGTTCGTCTCGATGATGTCGCGCGCCCCGTAGACGGCGTCGTCGATGACGAGACCGCCACGGCTCAGTTCGGTACGGCGCTTGATGTCAAAGGTAAGCTGCGAGACGCTAGTTAGTTTTGAAAAGGTTCACGCAGCAAGGACACTTCTTTTTCTTTTCCAAAAAATAAAATGAAAAGAAGAGGGAGAAGAAGAAATCGTGCAAGCAACGTACCCGCATGAGCTCAACTGCATGCTCTGCATCTTTCTTTTTCATTTCTCCTAGTTCGGCGTATTGCGCCTGGGTTTTCGTTAGAATTGCGAAATGTACGTTAGTAAATCCGAGTGCGATATGAAAATATGTGTGTCTGTGTTGGCGCAGCCAGCTCTTGCATTCACACAAAGAGAGCTTGCTTGCCAAGTTCGTCGACAGAAATCGCAGACCAAATAACGTACGTCTTGAGCATCAACATGCCCATTGAGCATATCATATGCTGCGCGCTGCGTGGGATCGATGAGAACCTCATAGGCCCGGGCGACGAGGGAAAACATATCCTGAAAGTCTTCTCCTTGCGGATTGCTTGCGACGACATTCTTGTCGGGGTGATACCTGCGTGCGAGCGTTCGGTATGCCTTTCTGATATCTGCACTCGAGGCCGCGACCTCGACGCCCAGCACGCCGTAAAGGCAGGGCGCCATCACGTCGGTCTCCTGTCTTCTCCGCTCCCTTGCTCTCTCTCCCCTGCCCTCCCTCGTGCGTGCGTGCGTGCGTGCGTGCGTGCGTGCGTGCGTGCGTGCACGGAGCGCTCGCTGTCGCCGTCCCGGGGCTCGTTCTCGTCGCGCTCTTCGCGCCTGCCGACGCCGAAAAGGGTCCCGCTCGTGAGGCCGCTCGGGCTGCGCGTCTGCGCACTGCTCGAGGCGCGCGGCGGGCGGCCATCCCCAGCGAGTGCGCGCAGGCTGGCGCAGGCTGGCGCAGGCGAGCAGTCTCGCTGCTGCGCCGAGCACGCGCGCCGCGCTGGGGTATGAAACCGATTCTCCCAGGCACTCCGTCGGTCAGCTAGTCCCGCGTAGCTAGGCCTAGGACGCACGTATAGTATCCAAAGCGCTCTCAGCGTCTTTCACCCAAAGGAAGAGAAGGGACAAGCGCGAAAACGAGCGTGCGCTAGGCGCTCCTACCCGTAGCTAGGATTTACTCCGCCTCAGCCGAGCCCGCTGCCGCGCCAAACCCTCTTCTCCGGCGGCCCTGGGGCGCGGGGCTCGCCGTCCTCGCGCGCGCGCCATGCGAGCGCAGGCGGCGACCGCCCGAGCTCGCGCGCGGGAGCGCCTCGCGGCGGAGCGCGC
>KN805378.1:302637-319398 GCA_000818945.1 Schizochytrium sp. CCTCC M209059
GAGCTGCGCGGCGGGCATGAGCTCCGCGGTGGACGCGGCGATCGAGCGCGCGGCGCGCGCGCAGGAGCTCGCGGACGGGGCGGCGTGGGCGGAGGCGTCGCGGCTGTACGCGCGCGCGGCGCAGGACCTGCGCGGGCTGCTGCGGTCGGGGCGCGTCAAGGACGAGCGCAGCCGCGCGTTTCTGGGCGAGCAGTGCGACGACTTCCAGCGGCAGGCCGACCTCACGGCGCGCAAGGCGCAGGCGCGCCGCGAGAAGGACCTCGTCGCGCGCGCGAGGCAGCTGCGCGGCCTGGACGCCAAGCCCAAGTCCGAGGCCGAGGTCTCGCGCGCAGAGGACGACCTCCGCGCGAGACTCGCCAAGCTCCAGGCCCCGAGCGCGCCCACGGCCTCACTCGGGGACCTGGAGGCCCGCCTGGCCAAGCTTGGGCCCTCGCAGTTTGCGCAGGAACATGCTGCTGCTGCTGCTGCTGCAGAGCAAGAGGACCAGGATCCCCGCGTGAAGAAGGCGCTCGAAGACGCTGAGGCACGCGGCGCCATCGACATTGCTGCAGACGACCCCGACCTGGAGATGCTGCTCCGCAAGCTGGACAGCGACGAGAACGTCACGGATGAAGCGCTGCAGGCACTTCTCGCGGGGGTCGATCACGCCGGGGTCGGTCATGGGACCGAGGTCTCGGCGGCCGACGATGACGAGGTCGCTCTCCTTATGCGGCAAGCTCGCGACTTTGCGCGTGTCGGTGGCGTGTCTTTGAACGATGACGATGGCGACAAGCCTAAAGAATCTGCAGTCGACGCGAAGAAGGGCAAGAAGAAGACGACGGTACGAAAAGACGCGGACAGCGACGAAGATAATGAGTCCAGCGACGATTCCGACTCGTCAGACGATGATGACAGTAGTAGCGACGACAGTGATGCTTCGTATGATGTGACGGGACGGAAGGTAAAGACGTCCAAGGCCAAAAAGGGAGCGAAGAAGAAGGAAAAGAAGAAGAGAGGGAGTCGTTGGGGTCTCTTTTAGTTTTTGTCCACATTGCAAGAAAAAACGCGGATACAGAATATCAAAAAAGAATCGGGGCAAGAGAACGTGGAGATGGTGTTCTTTTTTTTTCTGTATCAGTCATATGTCTATGTGAAGACCCGTGCACGATACGACAGGTCAATCAAGCCGAAGCTTGTATGTATGCTTGCTTGTTCACGAGTTTACCGTTCTCAACCCTGAAAAGCAGAGTTCACCTGCCCATTTGATATTTTCTTTTAAAGGGAGGTGGGGTCGTGAGGTGGTGCGAGACCAAGTACTCCCGAAATAAGTCTTTTGAGTTGCAAGACTGAGAATGAATTTTGTTTGTGTTCTTCTTCTCCTTTTTCTTATTATTATCTTCTTTGCCGCTCTCGAGCTGTGCATTCGATCGCAGACAAGCTCTACAGTGACATTTATGTGCTGTAAATCTTCCACTGTGAAAGAACGGCGACGCGCCTATACATTTTCTGTGCCGTTGACAACTCGAAGTCGTCTGAAAAGCAATCGAACTATTTCTTCATGAACCGCAGCTACAGGTGCAAAAGAGGCTATGGAGACATGACATCTGCTACAAACAGCGCCTGGAGAGCTCGCTCGTATGGGAAGCAAGCAGACAGGGGGGCACTGGCATTACACGAGCCACACGGAGGTTTTCCCATTATCGCAGCGCAGCATAACGCGGTTTTCCTCGTCGAGTGCAAGAAGGCGAGTATGAAACTCTGCTGGCGAAAAGCTGGCGTTTTCGCAGTTGCTTTCATTGACGAGCCGAAGGAGATCACAATCCTCCATCATTTCTGCTTGGCGCATGCGAAAAATTTTGGCAACGAGTTGGCGAAAGGTTTGTTGTCGCGCGCGTTCTGCGGGTGACTTGCAAAGCACCTGCGGAAGGCTCGGTGGCACAGCAGCGTTTTTGGCGGGCGCACTTGGGCGTGGAGCGTCATGGACGGCGGCTTGTGCGGCATCTGCGTGCGCAGGGAGCTTGGCACGCTTGGGTTTGCGCGAGACAGCGACGCTCGGGACATTGGTTGTGTCACGGGGCCTTCGCTTGCTGTGTTGTTGCTGTGTCCTCGCGGGCAGCGGGTCCGTGTGGTGCGGACGAAGGCCCTGGGGCTGACTGGCTTGGCGACTGATGATACTAAATGGGACGGCGCGATCGCTGCCGCCAAGAATGTACTTTACGTCGGCGGTTGCGGTTGCGTAGTCGAGGCGCAGGATGCGCGCGGTTCCTCCAGGCTTGTTCTCTCCGGGTCCTGTTCGCGGTGCAATCGAGACAATATCGTTGATCTGGAGGGAATGCGCGCTGTTAAGATTGTCTCGGGTAGTGATTCGCGCCGGTTCGGCGGTTGCAGCGCCTGGGGCCTGTTCGGACTTGCGCATCCGATTTGGTGGCCTCGACGACAGTGACTGTGCCTTTGACTCTTGTTCCATGGCTTCGTCATCATCATGATCTTGCTCTTGATCGTTTTCGTCGTCAACCATGGAGTTGTCGCGCGTTTTCCTTGAGCTCGTGCGCTCGTCTTTGTCGTGGTCCATGGGCTGAGCAGACGGGCCGGCAAGTCTGATATTTCTGGTAAATGACGAGACGAGGATGTCCTCGTCCTCGTCCATGCGATCAATGTCTTGGCGCATTTGAGCCATGACAGCGGGCGGCGCGGACGCACGTCTTCTTGATCTGCGCTCTTGCAGCGCCTCGTTGGTGCCATCGTGATGACGGCGTACCCACTTGAGCTCGATATTGGACTCTTTGCCACCAAGAACGTATTTTACGTCGACCGCGCCGGTATCGCCACAGATGCGCGTAACGCGGCCCACGCCGCCGTGTTTGTTCATTCCCGGAAACGTACGGGCCGCAACATCGACAAGGTCGCCCACCTGGAGCGGGGCCTCGTCCTTTGACTCGACGGAGGCCATTTTTTATCCAACGGCGTGAACGCCGCCCGCGAGAAACGACGCGGAGAACCACGAGGGACAGGGGAGAGGGAGAGTGAGAGCGTGAATGCTTGGTCGGCCTTGGGCTCGCTCGCCTCGCGCGCTTTGCTCGCTTGTGTTCGCAGGCCGCCGATGCTGTCGATGCCGCGGCTCGCGTCCGTCGTTCTCCGCGCCCGTGCGCGCGGGATCGACCGCGACCGTGCGCGCGCGGGGGGCGCAGACGCGCGCGCGAGGGGAGCGGGAAAGCGCGGCGCGGCGCGCGGGCAGGCAGTCGTCGTCCAGGCCGCCGCGGTCGCAGCGCGCGTCGGGGTCTCCTCGTTCGCCTTGCTCAGGCCCCGGCGCGCCAGCACAAACAGGCTCTGCGGTCGCAGCGTCTCCGAGCTCGGGCGAGGCCTCCTCCGCGTTCGCCGGGCCCGCGCGCTGCTCGCGAGGAGAAGACGGCCCGCCGCGAGGTCTGAGGCGCGCGCGCTGCGCGAAGGCAGATGGAAAAACAGTTTGTCGGGCGGGTATGATAATGGTTGTGACGGTGACCGTGACGCCCCCTCGAGGGAAAAAAAAATGGACGATCGATCATCTTGGACACTGTTGGAGCAGCAGCAGACAGCTCAGCTCAACGTTGACTTTAGGAATGCAGAACGTGGAGATCGATCCATGATGCAGATTCGGCAGGAGCTCGCTAGGGCGTCGATGGGAGTGAGAGGCAACCGGAGGGGAGGCAAGCGCTTGCTTGATCATGAGGACCTGAGAAATGGCATAGTGGTTGGTAGAGAGTCATCTCGATGTAGTATCTCGCGGCATTATTGTTCTGCGGAAGGACTGGGATTGAGATGGAAGAAAACCAACGAAACTGGACTCGATCAATACGAGTACCAGCAGCAACTAATGTCTTGTTGCTTGCAAGCTTTGCTTCAAGCAGAACAAAAAGAATGAGAATTGAGCAAGGTAACGTCCAAAGGCGGTGTAGAGAAACAAAGGGAAAGGAAGCTTGTGCGTTGATGCCAGAGCATTTGATCGATGCGTGCCAGGGAGATTCTAGTTCTGACTCGCTGACACATTTTCTTCTCATTAGTTCTTCCGTGTGATCCATGAGTCTTGCAGACTGCCTTAATCGCACGAAGAAGGAATAAAGTCCGGAAACAAATCTTTTCATTCATTTGGCCTACGGCTCCCTCGTCGCACTGGAGTGAACAATGAGCACTCGATGTAGATACTAAGCGAAAACAAATACAAGCTTTGTGAAAAGCTGATTTATACTGCAACAAAACGATTCCGCTCTAATGAGACACTCACGCGCCAGTAAGTTTCGAGTCCTCATATCACCAGCCATTTTGAGCTCAAAGGTCCGTATCAAATATTTCCTTTCCACTCTTGTCACAAGGACACTCCGTGCAGTTTCACCTGCTAGCATTTAACAAACAATCGCAAGCTCGCTATACATTCTATACGCGATCTTCTTTCTTTTGTCTGTGAGCAAAGAAGCGAGCTGCGAATTAAGCACTGCAAACGAGACGAATGTCTCGTCTGCAGCTTGTCATGAGTTCGCTCTGCAACTTCTTTTCGAGGAATCAGAGAACAATTCGTTTCATTTGTTACCGCAGATCTGGGGCCTAGGCTTGAACTGGAGGTAAGACTAGCGAAGCTGGGGTGGTGGGGGAGGTCGTCAATGTCGGTAACGAGGCGCCCTGGTGCTGCTCAGAGCGAGAGCACCCAAAAACATCATCATGAAGGACTTATTATTTTTCGTTGGAGTGGCAACAGGAGGAGCACTTTCCACAGCACCTTCTTGTACCGCAGCTGGTTGAAGAGCTGGATTGGCTGTACCCGCGAAAAGATCTTGACCAGGCAGCTCTCCCTTGGCCGCTCCGCGGGCCAAAAACCCTGACGAGACGCAGCAAGCAATGCAGCCGCAAAAACTCAAGGCGCCAATGATACTAAAACAAATGGTCACGGCCAGCTTGGCTTTGTCCCAAGTACTTTGGAATTGACTGAAGACTTCAAGCTCAGTCGGCGCTGGCGTCGGGGCCGTCGTTGATGTCTGGAGAGATCTCAACGATGCTTGAGGCGAAGCACAGGCGCTCGCCATGACGGCGGCGGCGATGAAAAGCTGTAAGCTTACACGCTGCATGATGCTGCTCGATCGTTGTTTTTGGCGTGCACACAACAGACAGGAGTTTGCGTTTTGCTTTTGCGGCCGGGTCTCCTTGCTGGTCTGAAAGAGGGATTCTACACACCTATACTGTTGAAGTTTTTCGTTCATTTGATAAAGTTACGGCTAAAGGAAGTGAAATATAACTTTCAGAAGTGTTTACCAGTTTGTGTGCGCAGTCACTCATGACAGACAGAGCTACGCTCTTGTTTGCACAGCGCAGGCGCGTGCAGCTTGTGCACACCGCGGCCGGACACGCGAGCGCTACCCTTTCGCTTGCACTGCGTGTTTAGCGTGTGCACGCACGCACAACTCGGATACGCGAATACAACCATTTTAGCTCGTAAGACGGCTTATACATTCATTTTTATGATGCGTCATTGCGTTCCGCGAGCCAGCCAGACATTGGTTGGCTGCTGCGCGTGCGTCTCGAGGACTATACACTTCCCTCGCTCGGCCACGAGACCTTTTTGCCGCTCTCCGACTTCCGACAGACAGTGACAGTAAAATATGGTCGATGTCAGAAGTGCGTTTTGGCACGATCTTATTGTCAGGGAGAGGGGGGGGGGGGGGGGGTCGCGGTTTGGGCCTGTGTTGGGCATGAAAATTTTGACAAGTAATTTGAGTTTGAGCCCGTCTTGGACCTAAAAATTGAACAGAAATGGGGCAAATCGCGGCGTCTTTTGCACGGTCGCGTCGCCGATCTGCCATTATGGTCTTTCGTTCATTCCGTCGGACTCGACTCGGACTCGGACTCAGCCAAGCCGAGCCGGGGGCACGAGCTATCATGGACCGTTCAAGTGCGCATGCAAACTTTTAACGCAGGCCAACGAAACGGCTTGCTGGTGTAACAAGAGTGAGAAATCGTGCAGGCGCGATCGATACCCAAGTCGACCTTGTAGTAAATTTAACGAATCACGTACGTATCGAAAAATATGCCCGTGTACCTTATGCGGTCGGCGTCATCCAAGTGGACAAAGCTGTTCGTGCTGGTGTGAGACGAGCAAGGGGAAATGTACTCGAAAAAACAGCTGTCCATCGAGGCCGTGTGCAAGCTGCGGGGGCAGACATTCGCGCCCAAAGCGTTGCCATTCTCGGGCTCAAATAAGTCATGTTGTGTCGCAGTCGGGAAGCAGAGAGGGGCCGAGCAACTCACAAGACGACAATGAGACGGTTCCAATGAACAAGTCGGTCAACTTGCAAGCTCAATATGAGACGGCTCCAATGGACAATTCCACAGAGATTTGGAATCGAATTTTCATCGCCGATGAATCGCCTGAGGAGCGTCGCAACTGGATCCAGCCGCCATCCGATGAACTCGTTGCAGATTGCGTAAACAAGTACCGTTCAGACACTCTTGATCCAAACAATCACCATTGCCATGCAGGTGGTGTCTGTGGTGTTCTTTACAGTCGTGATGGCATCGAAGAACTTATCGACCCGAACATTCCAGTGTTCCATCCGATCAAGTTTGGTCCTGACGGGTGCGCTGAGGGAGCAAAACCCTCACTAGATTCGCGTCTGGAAGAAGTGGTAGAATGTAACGCACGTGTCTCTCTCTGCTACTCGGAGTACTTGCGAATGATTTTGGTTCTGCCTGCATTCGGTCTGCAACTTGTTGTCGAGTTCCGACTGCTGGGCTCCAGTGAGAACTAGGTCGGTGACATAGTTCATCTTTATTAGATGCGTTTAGAGCTATGCTATGTGTAATCTTGACGCAGACTTGTTGTCGCTTCCAAGATTAATTTTCTAAGGGCGCGGACTTGTTGTCGCTTCCCATTGCCCAAAGAATACTTTCCGTTGTGTCAGAATCTTAACGAGTATTTTGTCGTTGATCCTGTGCGAAGCTGGTCGCTCTCGTCTAGGCTAACTCTTGGTCGATGTACTAACGCGTTGATACTCTAAGAAGAGCTTTCCTCCCGGCGCTAGATCGCTGAGACTACCCATTTCATCTTTGTGGTCAAACCGAGGGAAAGAACTTGGAAAAGGAAATGTGCAAAGGTCGACTCTGAGGTGCTAGCACATGAGCACATTTTTATGACGCCTCCAGCGCTTTGGGATTTCCTTGCTCGCTCTCACATGCTCTTGAAACGCTCGCACCCGTTTCTTGAAGATCGCAACGAGCTCATGAAACTCAGGCCCAAGCTTGCCAACAAATGACTCGAATTTACTCTTTGCATGCTCGTACACACCGTTCATGTTTTTCGTGAGTCGCTTAATCTTCTCCAGAGCCCAGGCGTGCTCGCCCACAAGATCGCGGGGAGAAATTTTGGCCTCTCCTTGATCCTTGCACTTTTCGTAGATCATCGTGTCGATAGACCAACCGAATCGCAGCGCCAAGAGCACAAGAAACTCGTCAAGATGCTCTGTGGTGGTGTACAGCGCGTACGAGTCTGTCAGCTGTTGCATGGCAATGGAGGGATCTCTCGAAGAAGGTCGCGTGATCGAGGAGCACGACTCGTCGCATTTCAATTCCGTACGCGACTCGCTGTCCAGCCGCGTGAGGAATCGACTCAACGTGGTCTTGTGGCGCACCGCGTCGTCGTGACACACAAACTTCATTTCTCGCAGCAAAGGTGGTTTGTCCCCAACTGCTTCTGAGTAGTTGCATGCCCTCTGCGGGTACCTCATAAAGTACTTGCGATTGAACATCCAAGTCGACATGCTGACATAGTGGCTCACGGGCTCGCGGAAAAGTGTGACGAGAGCGGTCCCGGGAAAAATTCTGTCGATGGCATCCGTGTTTTTGCTGTGCTGAAAGAAAATCTCCTTGTGGTAGACGCGTTTGCACGAATTGAGATTGTCGCACTCGTTCAAATTGTAATGTACGGAAGCATTTTTAAGCGCCAAGGCAACGCTTGTGCCACCCACTTTGTGCAGTTTCAAGAAGTACAGACTCGGTGGTTTCTCGGTTTGCTTAAATATGGAAAATTCCGGGTCCTTGACACTAAAGAGTGCCTTGAGGCTGGCCTCGCGGAGGCGACCCTCTTCTTCGTTCGAAAACAGGGGAGGAGGTTTCAAATTTGCATTGGTACCTTGGCCCTCGTCCTTGAGAAGCTCACCGAAGTTATTCAAGAGGCCTCCATCATCGATTTCCTCCTGCTCGAGCGACATGGTCTCCAGTTCGTCGTTTGTGACGAGAAAGTTGAAGGGACCATCCTTGAGTCGCAGCCTCAATTGCTCTGCTATTCCGAGTCGAGGCCTGCCTTGCTCTACGTTGATCTGTGCGTAGAATTCAGTATCGATGCTCCTGAGGTGCTCATTCGGCTCCGCTTTCTCGATCAGGATGTTGCACAGGATATAGATACCAAGCGTGATGACGACGGATATGTGCATACTCCATTTCACGTTCGCCAGCGCGAGCAAGCTGCCATTTCCGCTGCGTGTTCGGCGCCGCCTGGAAGTTGAACTCTTGTCGCCCTTCATTCTGGGCACCTGAAGAGAATGTAGGAAAAGGCTTTGGATGCCAGCCTTCGAGCCCTCTTTATCGTTCGCGCCACGCGTTACCAACGACTCCCTGCCTGGACGTGTGTCTGCCTGTCGAGTTGGCGTCTGGTAGTCTGGACGACTGGACGTTTGTGGACCAGTCCACAGTGCTCACGCTAATGTCTCAGGCGGTCTTGTCGCTTGCTATACGTGCTGCGCCACAACATCAACGCCGGTGGCGGAGCCACGGCGCCGCAGAGAGAGAAGAGGTTCTCTGCAGAATTTCGCGCCCGCTCGTTTCGCTGCCAGCGTTGCGTGTCTGCTTGCTTGCTTGCTTGCTTGCTTGCTTGCTTGCTTGCTTGCTTGCTTGCTTGCTTGCTTGCTTGCTTGCTTGCTTGCTTGCTTGCTTGCTTGCTTGCTTGCTTGCTTGCTTGCTTGCTTGCTTGCTTGCTTGCTTGCTTGCTTGCTTGCTTGCTTGCTTGCTTGCTTGCTTGCTTGCTTGCTTGCTTGCTTGCTTGCTTGCTTGCTTGCTTGCTTGCTTGCTTGCTTGCTTGCTTGCTTGCTTGCTTGCTTGCTTGCTTGCTTGCTTGCTTGCTTGCTTGCTTGCTTGCTTGCTTGCTTGCTTGCTTGCTTGCTTGCTTGCTTGCTTGCTTGCTTGCTTGCTTGCTTGCTTGCTTGCTTGCTTGCTTGCTTGCTTGCTTGCTTGCTTGCTTGCTTGCTTGCTTGCTTGCTTGCTTGCTTGCTTGCTTGCTTGCTTGCTTGCTTGCTTGCTTGCTTGCTTGCTTGCTTGCTTGCTTGCTTGCTTGCTTGCTTGCTTGCTTGCTTGCTTGCTTGCTTGCTTGCTTGCTTGCTTGCTTGCTTGCTTGCTTGCTTGCTTGCTTGCTTTTGCATTTAGTGCTCAACGAATGGATTTCCTTTGGGGGTTGGAGGGCTGGAGCGAAGTGAGTCAAATTGATGTCAATCGTGCCTGACCACGAAGAGACCATGGCTTTGAGGAAACCAAGTGAGCATTGAAAATTTTAGCAAAAACGTTGTACGACCCAATTTCGTCAGTCGGGACATCTGCCAGCCGATCGACGCCACCTATAACAATTTTTAAACAGAGAAGACTTTCGAAAGTAGGTAGTAGGCCTACCGTTGAATTATTTCGTTTATTTTTTCTGTCCTTCAAGTGTTCATGTTTTTTTGCCAGACAAACTTTTTTCATTTCACAAAGGGAAGAAAGGAAGGGAAGGAAGTGAGAGGGACATCGAGGAGTTTTGGGGGAACCAACCCCATGGGCCGCCATGTGACCCTTGACTGCGACAAAGACAGCACGTCAATATTCGGCAGGTGCAAGTGAGACACGCAATACGCGCGAGGTGGAGAGTGTAACGGAAGGGGCCTCTCTTAGCACAGCGAAAGTTGTTATCTGCCAAACGAAGAAGTTAAGGAAGAAAAACAATCACCGCTCCAGTCATCCTCGCAAGCGTCCACCATGCCGCAACGCACAAGCATAGCCGAAGGCGGTTAGGGCTAGGGTTCAAAGGGCCTTGCCTGCCAGACATGACCGCGCAGCAATCCTGCTTGCTTTTGCATTTAGTGCTCAACGAATGGATTTCCTTTGGGGGTTGGAGGGCTGGAGCGAAGTGAGTCGAATTGATGTCAATCGTGCCTGACCACGACGAGACCATGACTTTGAGGAAACCAAGTGAGCATTGAAAATTTTAGCAAAAACGTTGTACGACCCAATTTCGTCAGTCGGGACATCTGCCAGCCGATCGACTAACGGTATTTTCTTCGAAACGAAACGGGACCTCCTCCCTACAGTCAAAGGTGTAAAGAGGCGTTTGAATGGCGTCGGTTACGGACTTACGCCACCTATAATGATTTTTGAACAGAAAAGATTTCCGAAATTGCCGTTAAATTATTTCGTTTATTTTTTCTATCCTTCAAGTGTTCATGTTTTATTGCCCCCCCGTGGCGCAAGGGTTCATGTTTTGTTGGCCCCGTCGCGAGACAATCTTTTTCACTTTACAAAGGGAAGAAAGGAAGGGAAGGAAGTGAGAGGGACATCGAGGAGTTTTGGGGGAACCAACCCTATGGGCCGCCATGTGACCCTTGACTGCGACGAAGGCAGCACGTCAATATTCGGCAGGTGCAAGTGAGACACGCAATACGCGCGAGGTGGAGAGTGCAACGGAAGGGGCCTCTCTTAGCACAGCGAAAGTTGTTATCTGCCAAACGAAGAAGTTAAGGAAGAAAAATAATCACCGCTCCAGTCATCCTCGCAAGCGTCCACCATGCCGCAACGCACAAGCATAGCCGAAGGCGGTTAGGGCTAGGGTTCAAAGGGCCTTGCCTGACAGACATGACCACGCAGCAATCCAATTGCTTGACTACATCTTTCAAAGCTAGGCCTGCAATAATTTCGCAAGGACTCTCAGACAGTCAGTCCTTCCCATATCAACAACACTGATCACGAACACACGCTCGCTCGCTCTCGCACTCACACGAGCCCAGTTCCTAGTGCGTGTTTGCTTCACTGTCAGCTGCAACGTTGTGCATTTTCGGGCGATCAGCGCAATGTTTTAAGCCAAACACGCATACACAGCGCGCTGTGCTGCACTGCGCAAGCAAAGTGAATATGCCCGTCCACCGTAGTCTAGCCACGGGTGGTGAAGCTCGACACGCACGCCACGAGCAACAAGCTCGCGATGGATCGTTTGACACTTGCACGCTGGCCCGCAGTCCGTGAGCTTGGCTCGGGGAAGGAAAGCAAAAATGATGCGGATTTCTTCCTAGCTGCAGCATAGGTATGCTACCTGCCTCGCCGCTTCTCTCGCACTCGAAGGCCAACGAAAATCACATGGTTGGGCCATAAAAGCGAAAGAAGAAGGAGAAGAAGAAAGTCTTGTCGTCTGCAGTGAAGTTTTTTGATATCGGAGAAGCTTCTCGACTACTCGCTCGATATTTACAACATCTATAATCGGATCAAACTCCATCTCGAGGGTGCGAAGAAGCCCGAGATCTATTCTCTTTCCATTTTTCTCCAAAAGAATTTCCGGAATTACCTTTTTGATCACATGGTCGTTCAAGTTCTACTTCATTACCGGTGAGCTGTATCACTTGTGACCAAGACGGATCTGAGCACCTCGTCTTCACCCCGCGACGACAAATTCCAGGAATGAGACGCTCTACATGTTTAACGAGCGAAGCGCCAAGGTGGTTGAGATAACCTCGTCGTGGAACTGCAGGTTTGCCATGGACCTTGACCAGAACGGAGGTCTGAGCGTGCTAGTGGGTGCGCGTTTTTAGGCGACAGCGGAAGAGTTTCTTGACCGCGATGTTAAAGAAAGTAGTGCAGTTTCGGTATGAACGATGCACTTTACGTAAGAACGGAAACACTCATGCCATCGTCGATCCGCACGAGGTTTTCTTTTCCTCTAGCGTTCTGGCGCGGGGGCGTCCGAAATTAGCGCCTCTTTGCGGCAGGAAGTCTTGCTCATTTTCGTTTCAGGAGTCGCTTGTTGCGTTCGATGCACATTGATCAAATTCATTTGTTGAGGTGACCCTCGCGCAAGCGCGAGCAAGAAGAACAAAAACAACAGGAGAAACACATTATTCCATTATTCGGGAGTTGGCGCTGCAAATTTTGAACGAGAATTCCGCACACGCTTAAAAGAAGACTTGCTGGGGTACTGGCTGGTCGTGGCTGTGGCGGGCAGTGGTTACGCATTGGCCTTGGCTTTTCTCGCTTGTATCTCCTGCATCTCGCGCTGCGAGGGTGGCGGGGGCGGCGTGCTCGGGATGCGCGGCTTTACGCTACCGCCTGATGGACTGGTGTTGGTGGGGCCTTGTGGATTCATGGCGGAAAAGTATGATCCCGGCGCGTTGGCAGGGAGCGCAGAAGCGCGGCGGCGGGGCAAGCATGGAAAAAAGACAAAAAAGGAGAGTAGAGCAGCGAAAGGTGGGAAATGTGCAGCTGGCGGAAGCGAAATTTTCTCCATGGGTGCAGAGGGCAGAGGTGCACGAGGCGAAGGAGAAGAAAAAGCTGCAGGAGCCACCGGGGCAGCAAGTGTGGCGTTGCAGATGGCAAAGATGGATGTTTCTTGAAGCGAGGCCACAAGAGCGATCCCAGAGGAGCCGAGCACGAGAGCAGCCCCGAATCCAGGGCTTTCACTTTCAAGAGTTGCTTGCAAGGTCCATGCTGGTCGTGGCGTGAAAGACTCTCGCTCATAGACGAAGACTTTGCGACTTTGAGGGGCACTTACAAGAGCCTTGCCTTGCACAGAAAGCGAGACGGCGCGCCCGAACTCTCGACCTATTCCGTTTGGTGGTCTGAGAATTGCTTCGAGAGACCAGGATTCTTGAAACTCTGCAAAAACTTGGGCTTGGCTCGCCGAATGATGACCTACCAAGAGCTTGTTGGCGGCGCCAAAGGAAATAGAAGACCCGAAGGAGATGGAAGGTGAAAGAGGATCCCGTATTGGGCGTTGGTGTGCGTCCCAAGCCATGGGCTCAAGTTTCTGCTCGATCTTCCAGGTTTCCTGACTCGTTTTGCGATAGACGAAGACGGCCGCCGCTGCTTCCGGTCCGGTGCTCTTGAGACTCATGTCTTCATTGAAGATACCCGGCGCGGCCACAGCAGCAACCTGGCTGCGGATATCTACCGCGGTTCCAAAGTCCTCTACGCCGGGAGGCGCATTCAATATGGCCTCTGCGACCCAACTCTTGTGTTTTTGACGGTAAATGACGGCAAAACTTTGCTCATTGCGATACGATGGGCTGCCGACGATGAGAAGGTCTCCGGAGATCGCCACGGATGCGCCAAAGCGAGAGCCCGCAAAGCCTTGCGGGGCTTTGAGGGTCTGGTGCAAGGTACTGTTCGCAAAAACGTGCACCGAGGCGCTCTCGGGCTGGCCGGCGAGCAACCACTTGCCATCAACAGCGACGACTGTTCCTCTGACAGGATCTGACGTATGATACGCCGAGAGGTTGAGGTCATGAGTCGTGGTTGTGGCCAGCTCGCTGGAACTGCCGCTCGTCGACTTGATGAGCGCGAGGTTAACGCCGTCGGTCGCAACGTCTTGTGCCACAATAGGGGCGCTATGGAGCAAGAGGGGCGCGGCGCTGCAGTTCTCTGCACGGGCGCACCTGACGAGCAGGGAGGCGGCGACGAAGACTGCGGTGAGCCAAGGGCGGCGAGACGCGTCGCGGACCATGGTTATTTCCCCACGTGCTTGCGCGGCGCAAGTCGGCAAGGGCTCTGGGGTTTTCGGCTTCCCTTGTCGTCTCGTCTAAAAAAATCCCTCGCTGGGCACTCGTGTGCGCGGGCCGAGTTTTGTAGACATTCATTCATTCATTCGTTCAGTCGATCACCACTGCTTGCAACGTTTGAAGCTTGTCAGGGTGTGCGCGCGGGTGTGAGGGGAAGAGGGCCAAAGACCCATTCAAGGCAAGCCGGGCAAGTTGAGGGAAAGAGAATGTCGAATCGTACATTGTTGAGCGGTCAAGTGTCGCAGGTAATTTGCAAGAGTAAGGTTTTTGTTTGGAAAGATTAAAAAAATGCTGCGAAAGGTGTGATTTTGTTGCCGCATCAGGACTGTCGGGTGGTCAAGTGCCGCACGCATTTATGTTGGCGCTAAAATTGATGAATGCCCAAGGCTACCCAAGGCTAATTTACTTTTAAATGCAAGCGTGAGATGATTTTGGAGAAATCAAATGCTACAGTCTTCTTTCAAGAGATGCGTCTTCGTTGCTACACCAAGATTGTTGAACGATGAAGTGTCGGGCGCATCTATGGTAGTGAGGAGTGGACCACAATAACGACGTGGACCATCCCAAAGACCTGATGTCAGGCGGAAAGTTGCTTTGAAAAAAACAAGTTGCCAATGATGAATATCGAAGGGGCACGACGCGAGAACAACGCACCGACCCCATTGCACTCACACATCTCTCCATACAGACAGTCCATCGCATGGAATACAATGGAATGGAAAATTGTCATGCTGTGGCCGATCGACGGCTGGAAGGGACCGCCCAGAACTTTATTTGTGCGCACTTCAGTCTGGTGCTGGCCTGTCTTTCTTTCTTTCTTACTCTCTTTCTTTCCCCTGATCACGAGCGTGGAGTTGGGGACCAGCAGGCGACCGCGCCATAAGCCCGCGCCGAGCGTGGTCCGCGCCCGAAATAGTTTGACAACAATCGTAGACCTACTTCGTAAAGTCGGATCAGGGTCACGACATGGAACCACTGAGTCGAAAGACCGGGGGCGACGAAAGTCGATGCCAAAAAGCCGACGGCATCACACCAAACTATTGAAGCTAACTCCGAACAGCAGCGTGAGAAGCTCGCAACCTATTATCCCGTTTCGTGCCAGCCAAGAAGCGGAATTTCTTTTACGTTTCATGATTTCATTCGATCTGATCTCTAAGGGATTTTACTGTCAACATTGATGAGCCTAAAACTACTTGTTCTTCTTTTATTCGAATGCGAAAGCAAATGGTCCAAGATTACGTTTTCCTTATGGCGCCACAACCAAAATTCGACAACGAAGACGACGACGCCACCAACGGGCGCGACTGCTCTTAAGCAAAAGACATGACTTTGTTGCCACAACATCCATATCTTCCGAAGCATCATTTCTCGCGTAAAAGCTTGCTTAATGGCCAAGACGATGTGATGCGTCCATGATTTCCAAAAGGGCAAACGGGTCTTGCGGGTCATCGCACGGCAAGTCGGAGGGCTTCAAAACAACTTGACAACTTGCAAACAACATGAATGTGTGAGATTAATGACTTGGCCAACCAAGATGAGGGGCCAAGCCCACATTCTCCCAAGCCGCCCCCGACGGAGATCTCTTTTCGGCGTAGGAAAAGCGACCGAGGCTCCAGATATGGGTGCAGTCTCCGCGTCTCTGCCATTGTGCCTTGACTCCCCTCCTGACCCCTTCTGGTGCCCCTCACGCCAGCTTCTTGCCATTCGCACACAGGGGCACCTCCGGTCTCCCCAGCGCCGCTCGATCGCAGCGGCACGTGCAGAGTAGGATTCAAACGGTCGCCGCGCGGCCGCGCCGCCGCTGGCGATGCAACGCTGCGGCCCGGCCGTAAGCGGCGCGGCCACCGCGCGCCTACGCCTCGCGGCGGCGCGGCTCGCCACGCAGCCTGCTGTAAATCTTGCGTCAGGACTCTCCGGGCGGCCAGGTCCCGGGGCCGGGAGCGGCCGCACGTCAGCGTGCCGAGTGCAGGCCCCATTTTTCCCCGCAGTGTGCGGATGGGGAAGATTAATGGTTTGGTTCGCGCGCGTTCTCCTCCGTGGCTGGGAGTAGGGCCGCTCGGAGCGTCTTGGCAAAGAGGTCTGTTCTACCTCCCGGAAGAGGCTGGGGATTGAGGGTCAGGTAGGAGGATTCGGATGCGGAGGGGATGAGCGCGAACGTCGTGTCTCGAATCGGCTCGCGACCCCCCTCCGGCTACTCGCCTTTGCAATTACAGTCGCTGTCGACGGCGCACACGGAGGCACCATGCGGGGCTTGCTCCGGAGGCGCTGCGATCTTGTGCCTCGTACCCCCTTGCGGGACCCTCGCACCCTGTCGCTGCGAGTCTGCGGCGTCCGGTAAAGGGGTGCTCCCGGAGTCTGTCTGCCTTCCGGCGGGTTCTACGCCAACAGCCAGGCCGGCGATCTTTCAGCTCCTCCCACAGCGGGGCGGCCTCGGCTCGGCGACCGGCCGCTGCGGGCAAGCTCATCAGCGCAGCGCAGCCCCATCGTTCGTAGTCTAAGGAAAGGCTGGTGGAACGCGCCGCGGCGGTTAGGCCTGCGGGTCGGCTGCGGGTTCGTTGTGAGACGGGCAGTCACGGCGGCCGATCCGATCCGTCTCGGCTCAGGGCGCCACAGCCCTTCGCTCTCTATCTGTCTGTCAGTTTGTCTGTGCGGTCTCGGCCCGGCCGTCCCCTTTTCGTCCCTTGGGCTGTTCGCCTTTCTCGCCTCCGTCAGTGTAGGGCAGAGGGTCAGCGCGTGTCTTTCTTCTCTGTGTCTGTCTCCAAGCAGGAGACGGACTCCGGCGCCTCCTTGCTTGTCGTCGTCGCTCTTGCTCGTACTTGCGTGACTCGCCCGTCCTTGTTCGCCTTTCTCCGCGCCGCGCGCGCGTGCTGCTCCTGACAGTGATCAGCGTGCAAGATCGCTCCTCCCTCCCCTGGTTCGTTCGTTCGTTCGTTCGTTCGTTTGGTTGTTGGGATCGAGTGCGCTCGTGCACGGGATGCACGGG
>KN805378.1:320136-349382 GCA_000818945.1 Schizochytrium sp. CCTCC M209059
AGCGGGCCGCCGCTCGACCCGACGCGGCTCGCCTCGCCTCGCCTCGCCTCGGCTCCGCCTCTGGCACGCACAAATGAATGAATGGACGGTCCATCAACGAGAGCAGCGCGCGAGCCGGTCGGCCGGACGGGCAGCCCCGGCCTCCTCGCCTTGGCCGGCCGCGGTTCGCTCGACCGTCCGGGGTCCAAGGATCGGCCGGCCGGCCGCTCGCGCGCCGCTCCCGGCCCGCACCGGCCGGCCAGTGGACCGACGCGGCCCGGCCCGAACGGTCGCACGCCTTCAAGTTGGGCCGGGCCCGGCGAGAGCAGCCGGCAGCAGCCCGCGCAGGCGGCAGGCAGGGCAGCAGGGCGCGCCGCGCAGGCTCGCAGGGCTCCCTGCAGCGCGGCGGAAGGCGGCGAGAGGCGGAGCAGGAAGCAGAGGGGAGGAGGGGAAGGAAGGAAGGACGGGAGAGAGGAAGGAAGGGAGGAAGGAGGGGGAGGGCCGCCTTGCTCAGCGGGGTGTGGCTGGGGGAGGGAAGGCACGAGCGAAAGGAAGGACAGCGAGAGCGCTTGGCTGGGTTCGTTCGAGTATAGTATAAAGTTGGAATTTATAGTGTAATTTACGATAAGCTACAGTATAGTATAGTCCTCTCTTGTGCGCAACCGCAGGGCTTAACCTTCGAGTTGGTCGCCGAGTCGCCTTATGTGAGTCACAGTCCTCACCCCTGCGTCCGAGTCCCTCCTTCCCTTCCTCCCTCCCTCCCCGTCCGAGCGGAGCGGTCTCGTCTCCGGAGTCCATTTCGTCCATTCTCGCGTGCGTGCGTCTGCGTGCGTGAATTCAACTCGCCGCCACACCTCCAGCCGCGCGTCCAGCGCAGCCGCCGTCGCGTGTCGACTGCCGGCCGCCGCCGAAGCGAGCTCTTGTTGGGGCGAGAGCGCGTGAGCCGCAGCCTCTGCTTTGCGCTGCCATGCAGGCAGACAGGCAGGCAGGCAGGCGCAGCAACGCTTCGCGCGCCCTGCATCGCATTGCACCGCTCGCAGGCCCTCTCCCAGCCCAGCACGCAGGGCAGCCCGAGCCAGCCCAGGCCAGCCCAGACGCTGCCCGCAGTGCAGCCGCCCCACACCGCCCGCAGCCTCCGCAGTATTGTGGGTCGGCGAGTGGGGCGCGTCTCGCGCCGAGCCAGAGCTCGCAATTCAGGGAAGGCGCTCGATGCATGGATGAATGAATGCAAGCAAGATGAATGCCGCAGTCGCCGCGTTCGCGCTCCAGGCTGCGCGCCGTGAGCGTGCTCTGCACTGCTTTGCTAACGCCCGGACCGGCGATGGATCCCGCGACGCGACCGGTGGATCGATCGATCGACCGATCGACTGATCAATCGATCGATCGACTGATCAATCGATCGATCGGTCCAAGTCTGCCAGGCCTCATACATACACTTTTCAAACGGAGTAAGACTAACAGGGCAATACACTGCCAAAAAGTGGAGGCAGCGAAATGTGGACTCGCAATGCATCACTCACTGTCAAGGCTTGCATTTGCCAGTTGGATGTAAATGTCGCAGCTTGCAAGGAGAAATACAGGAAGACAGAGCCGGAGAGGAAGACTCCGAAGGTCAGCGTCAGGAGCAGACCCGCGCAGTGTGCGAACAGCCCCCACAGACGGCACTTCGGGGCGTTCTTGCCCTCCGAGCGCCACTGCTGTACGGCATGGCGATAGATGACTGCCGCGCGGCACGCTCAGCGCGCTCAGAAACCTCTTTTCGCGCCTTGCAAGTGCAGAATGCGGCCACGGGCTGCGAGCAGTTCCCACAGCGTTCGTGCGGCGCTCAGTCCTTGCCGGGCCAGAGTTTTCTCCAGGCGCCGGGCGCGCAGTAGAGGCAAGAGAAGCGCTGCGGGACGCGACCGCTTCCGGTTCGCGTCCGTGCAGCTTCCAGCGAACAGGCCCAGAAAGCCAGATCGTCTGCGGGCTCGACTCGCGTTGTGCCCCCTCCGTGCCCATCTTACGTACCTCCTGCAGCCGTGCTGCGCGCGTCCTGCCCCCCTCCCCGCTGCCGGCCCTCCCCGTATCGTCTCTCGTGTCTCTCCGCAGCCGGCGCTCTGTGCGGGCTATTTCGGAAGGCAGGCGAGGAGGAAGGAGCCGCAAGCGGCCTGCCTTCTTGCCTTCCTCCCCTTCCCTCCTTCCTTCCTTCGTTCCCTTCTTCCTTTCATCCTCTCTCTCTCCGGCCGCCGCTTCCCAGCCAGCCTTCTCGCCCGCCTCTGCAACCAGGCCTCTGTCCCCTCAACCTACCTACTCGCCTCTCACTCTGACTGTTTGCCTCTCCGTCTCTCTCTCTCAGGCCGTCTGACTCTCTCTCCGAGCTTGAGGCGGGGCGAGTCCATTCATCCTAGCACGGGCGGCGCAAGATTGACACGCTCGCTCGCTCGCTCGCGCGCCTGGCTGCCTCGGATCCGCCCCCGCCTCGCCTCGCCCCGCCGCTCGCCACGCGCCGCTCCGGCTCCGGCAGCCTGCCTGGCCCCCAGGCCGCTGGCATCGTCTGCGCGCGAGCAGGCCTAGGCCGGCCGGCTTGGCGGGTCCATCTCTGCATACACAAGCAAGCCTACTTGCAAGGAAATAAAATAGACTTGGAGGAGCAGGCGAGCCGGCCTGCTCTGCTCTGCTCTCTGCTCTGCTCTGCTCCCTGCTCAGCAGCGCTCTGCCTCCATTTTTCCCCCTCCCCCCTCTCGGCTTCCCCTCCCCGCTTCTTCCTCTGCAGCCACTGCGCCCCGCAGGCCTCTGGCTCCACTGGGACGGCGAGGCTACCTCCTCCCAGCGTGCTCCGAGGGAAAAAGGAAAGGGGAAAAAGGAGGAGGAGGACGCGAGGGAGGGCGGCGGAGTCCATTTCCGGATTCCATTTCGCAAACGAACGAGACCGGCCCTGCGAAGTGGAGTCGCGTGGATTCGAGGCAAGCAAGCAGCAAAAGCAGGCAGCAAAAGCAGCGGTCGCGTGCACGAGCCTAGATAGGCAGGCAGGCAGGCAGGCAGCTGCAGGCAGGGAGGGAGGGAGTCAAGTTGTCGGCGTGCGGGCGAGCCTGGCCGCAAGGACTTGACCGAGAAGCTGGACTCAAGCAAGGGCCTACGGGCTAGCCTAGCAGCAGCAGCCGCAGTCAAGTGGAAAAACAGGACTCGCAGCCAGCAAGGTTGATTGATTCTCTATATAACAGGCTAGCTAGCACGAGGCAGCAGGCAAGGAGCGCAGCAGGCGGGCCGGACCGCCGCCGCGCAGCAAAACTAGAAACAACATCGCAGACGCCGCCGGGAAACGCGCGCAGAGGTGGATGCGACGCGTGGCGTCCAAGGCAAACAACCTCGCAAGACAAGCAGGCACAGGCGCGAGGAGTAGCAGCAGCAGCAGCAGCAGCAGCAGCAGTAGCGCGAACCCCGCCGCCGCCGCCGCAGCAGCAGCAGCGAGCGCGGGCAGCAAGAAACAACCCTCGCACGTACAAGCGGCCATGATCCGTCCGGGAGCCCACCCGACCACGATCGAGACCGGCGCGACGCGCAGCTACTCCCACAACGCGAGCGCGAGGGCCGGCGCGCAGGACAGCTCCCTGCCCCCCGTTAATGGACACCGCAACGTCTCAACAGACGCCAAGTCCGCCGCTGCAGCCAATGCCGCCAACGGGCCCAATCGCCGCAGGCGCCAGCCCCATGGACCCGGCGTAGCCACAGGCATCAACGCAAACGGCGTAGAGAAACCCTACACCAGCGCCAGACTCAACGCCGTGCGCAACAGCACCCTCTCCAACCGACCGGCCATCCCGCCCCAGGCCCCCCAGGACAAGGGAAAGCTCACGGTCGTCCTCGATGTCGACGAAACACTCATCCACAGCCGTCTCTCCGCCCACCAGGAGCAGTTCCGCCAGGCCGAAGAGCGAAAAGAGGCAACCGTAGCCGTCGAAGAGTTCACAATCACACTCGCCGACGGAGAAATTGTCCGCGTCAACAAGCGTCCCGGACTTGACAAGTTTCTCGCATACGCTTCGGAGCACTACGAGCTCTTTGCCTACACCGCAGGACTCGAAGAGTACGCCCGCCCTCTGCTCGACTGGCTCGACCCCAAGGGCACCATCTTCCGGGGAAGATTGTACCGCGACTCCTGCCTCTTCATGCGCGGATACTACCTCAAGGATCTCCAAAAGTTCGAGCGCCCGCTCTCGCGCGTGCTCCTCGTCGACAACAACGCCTTTTGCTTTTTGCCCCAGCTCTCCAATGGCGTACCCATCTCGAGCTGGTACGACGACCCCAACGACACTGCGCTCAGTGTACTTGCCACCTTTCTCGAGCGCATTCGTGATGAGAAGGACGTCCGCCCATTTCTCCGCAAGAGCTTTAACCTCGAGACCCTCTTGCGCGAGCATCGCGAACAAATCGTTGGCTAAAACGACCTCGTCTTTATAGCGCGCGCAGCTCCGCCACCCTTCTCCTTGCTCTCCCAGGCCCAGCCGTATGCGTTCGAAATGAACGAACCGGTTGCCTCGAGAGGCCAAAGAGTGTCAACATCAAAAGAAAAACAATAGGGCCGCTGCCTGCGCAATGATGTTCAGGTCTTCTCCGGAAGACCCCTTTTCTGTATTTTAGAGGCCGCCCGAGCTTTCCACAATTCATGTACCAGTCTCGGCCCGCACCTAACTAACCATCATACATATTTTTTTTGCTTACTTTACTTTTTCCATCTGTTTTTATTTGTTTTCCCCATTCTTGCTGACTGCTGCATATGCCTGTCAATAACAAAAGCAGAAGACAAGCCCCCCGTTGCCTGTGCAACGAGGCTCCAGTCTTCTCTTAAAGACGTTGTCTTTGCTTTCCTTTCAAATTGGCTGCTTGAACTTTCCACAAGCCAGTCTCGGCCTGTTCCTAGCTTTCTTTACAATTTCTTTGGTTCATTGTTACGACGGATTTCTTCGATTTCCTCCCCTTCAGCGGTCAACCATAACCTCTCCCTCAAACAAAAGAATCAAGTGAGCTCAAATCTGGCTGGTCTCCAGGCTGATTCATGTCCCCAACGATCCTCAATTTGTCGTCTGGCTTGAACTCATAGAGGTAAGTGAATCCATGTCCCCAACGGCGAAAAACTTCTGCCACGATCTCGTCCAAGTCGCGCTCCCTCTCTTTCTCCCTCTCTCTCTCTCTCTCTCTCTCTCTCCTTGACCGCGGTCTGCGCAACCCAAGATGGAAGCCAGTCGCTGATGCGGACAAAGGCTGCAATATTCGCTGTGGCTGTGGCTGTCGTAGAACGTAGAGTTGCCTTCCTCGCACCCACGCACACGCACACGCCGCATTGGAGCTGCTGTTTATACGATTGGTTTAGGAACGCGCGCTAGGCACAAAGGCTTGATTGCACGCCCGGAAAGAAACGTGCAAGACGCCCTGTACACGCTTCGCGGAAAATGGCAATTGACGACAGTGGCGAGCGTGCGGTCACTCGCGAGCTCGACGCCGCGCTCGATCAAGCTGCACTCGATGACGCGACGCGACTACTCGCGGCGGACTCCGAAGCTTTTGACCATGAACTGCGCGTCCTAGAGTCGGTAGATATCGTTCGCGAACACGGCTTCCGTCGCGTCGCGCTGCAAATCCCCGACGAACTCTTCCCCATTGCACTTCGCCTCGCCCAAACCCTTCGCGACCGCATCAATGACCCAGAAGTACATCTCTTTGTGCTTGGAGATACCTCCTTTGGAAGCTGCTGTGTTGATGAGGTCGCCGCAGAACACAACACTGCCGACTTTGTCATCCATTACGGCCATTCATGTCTCTCCCGCACAAGCCGTCTCCCTGTCCAGCTCGTCTTTGGCGACAGGCCACTTGCTGTACATCAGGTTGCCGCAGCAATCGCTACAGCCCTAGAGAACAACAAAAGTCAAGACGAAGCAACACCACTGCCCTCTCGCGTTGTCATCATTCGCGACGTTCGATACGAGCATGCCATCCCCGACCTCGCCAGCGCACTCACAAACAATCATGGCCTCGAAGCCATTGTCCCTGTCGTTAACCAAGGATTTCGACCCGTCGAGGCCTTTGCGCCCAAGACAGCCGGAAACGAAGACCTAGCTCAGGATGAAAAGAAAGACGTTGTTGCCGTCGCCCTCGGTCAAGAGGTGCGCGAGTCCCGAGACTTTGTCGCCATTTACCTTGGCACGAACGACGACCACTTTGCGCAAGTCGCACTCACTCTCGGCATCGAGCCCTGCAAGTCTCTTCTTGCTTGCGATCCGGCCACTGGATCGTGCGCGCCCCCGACCCGAAGGGTCACCAATCTTATCGCCAAGCGTTTTCTCAAAGTTCAGCAAACGCGCGACGCGCCCATGATCGGCTTGCTCGTTGGTACCATGGGTGTTCAGGGCTACGCAACCGTCATCCAAAGCCTTTCGCGCCTTGCGCAGAGCGCAGGAAAGAAAACCTATACCTTTCTCATGGGAAAAATTAATCCCCAAAAGCTCGCAAACTTTGCCCACATTGACGCCTACGTCCTCGTCGCATGCCCTCTAAACAGTCTGCTTGACTCCAAGGACTTTTTCAAACCCGTCGTCACGCCCTTTGAACTCGAAGTCGCTCTCAATGCGCGCTCTTGGTCCACACGCTTCGAGCTCGCCTTTTCCAACCTCGCATCCATTCAGCCTCCTTCCACAGACCAAGACGCTGCACAACATGAAGCAGAAATTGACGATGATGCGGATGCACCACACTTCTCGCTTGCCACAGGAAGTTTTGTTCGCGCCGCCGTCGCCCAGCCTCTTCCCGCCCACGCTGCAGCCCCAGCCGCTGCATCAGCTTCCGACGCTCTCGTGGAACACGGCAACGACCGGCACATTACCATCCGCTACGCAAGTCCCGCAGCCGATGCGCTCGAAAGTCAGACGTTCCGTGGACTTGATCCCGCCAAAGGTGACAAGGCCCCACAAGCGGCGCAAAAAGGGCAATCTGGAAAGGCCTCTGGTCTTCATGCGCTCGACAATCCCCACAAAAAGATTTGATTGATCCTGCTAGTCAAACATCGTAAATATCTGAGTCCAGACCAGTCCAGCACACAACACAACGAGACAAGAAGGTAGATAAGTAAGATAAGTGAGCAGCACAGCATCTATGTTGATTGTTGTCACACATCATTCTCTTCTTCAGCAAGCACCAATGTTTGTTGTTTGTTTCCCTTTCGAGCGGGGACAGAGTTAGTTTGCATTTTTGGCGTTGGACGAAACAAATTTGTCACGCATAATTCTTTGGCTACAAACAACCAGGAGAAACGAGTAAAAACATCAGAGGTATTGTGGATAGTTTACAGGAGGTGGGGGGCTATTGACATGGGGTATTACAGAAGAAAGCAAATCAGCAAAAAGGAATCTCTTCCATTCAGTGCTTCTCCTTTTTCGCCTTCTTTTCCTTCTTGGCTTTCTTTTCTTTCTTGGCTTTCTTTTCTTTCTTGACTTTCTTTTCCTTCTTGACCTTCTTCGCAGAAGGCTCGGCCTCGGCTGCATCCGCGTCCGCAAAACGAGAGCCCAGATCACTCTCGCGGACAGGGCCCAAGTCGGCATCAGCCATGGTACCTTCAATGAACCAGTCCGTCGGACTCGTTGTATCGACGGCATGGACTCGGAATGAGACACTTACGTCCGGAGCAAGAATATCTTCACTGTCTAACGAAGAGACATAGTTGCCTGTGGCGCCCGAGAACTGATACCTGGACTGCAGTCGCTCCCGGATAATCGACACAGGAAAGGCACCAAACACAAGCAAGCCAATGTGTCCTGCCGACACTTGATTGATCCGGCCAGTCAAGCGAGACCCCTTGGAAGCCATGAACAGCAGTGCACGGTACTTGATACGATACCGAATCTCAGGACAGTCCTCGAATACCGCTCCGTGACTGCCTTCTACACGGAGGCTCGAATAGGAAAGCATCACACCACCAAAACGAGCGTCATACTTGAGAAGTCGGTCGTTCAAAAGCTCAGTTGCACCCAGATGCGCGCGACCCAGATAGGCCGGCGGCAAGCTTACAGTCGACTCAAGCTTGGCAATACGAAAGGGTGAATCGGTTGCAGGCACGCTGCTCACAGAATCGGAACGTGCGCGCTTCCGCCCTGCAGTCGCAGGCCCGGAAGAAATCACATCTGCTACAGCACTAGAGAGCATCTGTGCATTATGTTGTAAACATTGTCAGTCGATCCCATTTCTTCTTCTAAAACATTACGAACAGAAACGTCGAGCGAAATATATGTCAACTCTCTCTCTCTCCCTCTTGCCTCTCGCTTCCTCACACCGTGCACACGCAGGTAGATCGGCTGTCAGGGGTCATAGGACCGCGCCGCTACCGGCAGACGGGAGCCTGCCAGCGACACGGCCAGACAATATGGACGCATCCTCGTTCCTGTGGCCCAATTTTGACGCTGTGCACATCGATGGGTAGGGTTCGAGAGGCACAGATAACACGGTTGGGCGGCCCTTGCTCTTACTCCTCTCGCTCTCTCTCTCTCTTTTTTTTTTTTTTTTCGCGTGCCATGTTGTGCACTTGCATCATCACGGTCAGCCCATGATCTATATCTTTCGGAATCGACAGGTCGTCAGCGTGACGTAGGATAATTGCCACACGGACGGTTTATGACTCCGGACTTCGATCTTAGCTGAAAGACGACATAATCGATGGCCATCGTCCGCGCATCGTCCTGCTTGACAAAAGCCAAACAAGCCGTACCGCAAACCGCGCACAGACCAGTTCATCAGCTGTCCACCACTTCTACTTCTCTTGCCCCTCCATGCATGCTCTCTCTTGCAATCTCTCTATCCATCATACAAATGCCTCGAAGTATTCTCAATGGTCGTGAACGAGAGGCATAACGCTCCTCGCCCACGTTCAATCTCGTCATCTATTTTTTGTAATCAGCTGGACAGCGCGATGCTTTTGCTCGCTTCGTTCGCTGTTGCATGGCCTGCCCTTTCTTTGCAGACACGCCTCGTGCGTCTGCTCACCCGAACAGCAGAACGTTGCTTATCGCGTCCACCCTCGTCCAAGTCCTGCCGCCAACCAATTTTTTTCCCTCGCCATGCCAGCCAGCCAACCAAACAGCCAGCTGGCAAACCATTTCACGTTCGTGCACGGCGGCGACGAAAGCCACCATGCTCTTCTCAACTCTTCAAAGCAACCGGGCAACCAAGCCAGCTCTCGCTCGCTCCTCGCGTCCGCGCTCACGAAGAAGTCCTTCGCGCCTCTGGTGCTACGCCTCTTGGCGCGCGTTCACAAACACCTACCGTCATGCTCCCTGCCTCGAATCAGGATTTGCTGCTTGTCTCCAGCTTTGCCGGCCGCCTGTCTCGGGCGTGCCTGCCTCGCGACCAACAAATCCTCACAACCAACAAATCTGCGCGACCTCCAACTTGCGCTCTTGCGTGCCCTCCTCGCCATTGATCTTCTGCGCCCTGCTCTCGGCCACCCATCTCTATTGAGTCCCTTTGTAAGTTATGCGCCCTCTCCACTTAGGTCTCTTTTGGATTATAAGCCCACATGCAGAACCCTTGCAGATCCAACATGGAACCAAGTTGCTCCTTAATCTTTCCTTGCGTGAGCTTGCTCTTGGATACTTCGAATAAGGTGGAACGGGCGTTCGAGCAAGTGAGCAAAAAGCTTGACAAAGCGAGAGCTCGACGAGAGCGTACGTGCGAGCGACCGAGGGGCCGAGCGAGCAAGCAAACGAGCAAGCAGGCCGGCCGGCAAACAAGCAAGCAAGCAAGCAAGCAAGCAAGCAAGCAAGCAAGCAAGCAAGCAAGCAAGCAGGCAAGCAAGCAAGCAAGCAAGCAAGCAAGCAAGCAAGCAAGCAAGCAAGCAAGCAAGCAAGCAAGCAAGCAAGCAAGCAAGCAAGCAAGCAAGCAAGCAAGCAAGCAAGCAAGCAAGCAAGCAAGCAAGCAAGCAAGCAAGCAAGCAAGCAAGCAAGCAAGCAAGCAAGCAAGCAAGCAAGCAAGCAAGCAAGCAAGCAAGCAAGCAAGCAAGCAAGCAAGCAAGCAAGCAAGCAAGCAAGCAAGCAAGCAAGCAAGCAAGCAAGCAAGCAAGCAAGCAAGCAAGCAAGCAAGCAAGCAAGCAAGCAAGCAAGCAAGCAAGCAAGCAAGCAAGCAAGCAAGCAAGCAAGCAAGCAAGCAAGCAAGCAAGCAAGCAAGCAAGCAAGCAAGCAAGCAAGCAAGCAAGCAAGCAAGCAAGCAAGCAAGCAAGCAAGCAAGCAAGCAAGCAAGCAAGCAAGCAAGCAAGCAAGCAGGCAAGCAGGAGCGCCGCGACTCGTAGACTCCTTGGCGTGTCTCTGTTCTGCCGAGTCTGCTCGTTTCGCCCTGGAAGGGCATTTCCAGCCAGAGCGAGCGAGGCCTAACCACCAGCAGCGGCATCGTGACGTCTTGAGTGACAGCTACATCAAAAGCCGAAGCGAGTAGAGGTCGACGTTGCGCACGTCAAGGCGTATTGACCACAAGGGCGTTGAAGCTTCGGCATGAAAAGGACGCGGGTACGTTGCACGTGAAGAAGGACTTGCTCTCCGAAACTTGATTGGCACTAAACCTGAATTTCTCACAACGACGAATCCATCGCAGCGCCAAGCATCGACTTCGTCAAAAGACAACATGGGTCGTCGCGTTCGCGCGTCACGTCAAGGAAAGGACGTCGACCGCGCCGAGAACTATGAGGAAGACGACGAAGAAGAGCATCAAGAAGATGATGCTCACGAGGGCGGTGAGGGCGACGATGATGAGAATGACGAGGACGAGGACGAGGACGAGGACGAGGATGAGGAGTTCGGCAGAGGCCAAAAGCGAAAGGCACTCGGTCTCGGTGATTGGGTCGGCGGCGAATGGGAAGTGGAGGCCATCGTCAAGGGCGCCGCTGCGAAACAGCAAAAAATCCTCCGGGAAACGGTCTCGGATTCGGTTCCGGATAAAATAAAGGGACTCGAGGACGCAGACAGCCGAAAACTCATCAGCGAAGTCATGCGCTACATCCTCTTTAGAAACCTAGCGCGCAAGCCATGCCGGACGTCCCACATTGTCGAACAAGTCATCAAGCCCAGCAACATTGAGGTCGCTACCAGCCAGCGCAAAACCCTCCTCGCCATCATCCAGCATCGCTTCGCCGACGTATTTGGTTATCATCTCGTGAGTTCATCGGACGCGCCAGGGGAAAAAGTCCAGGACGAAAACTGGATGCTTCTTAGCCTCAACGAGTCGCCTGAACTGCGAAAGGACAGAGGTAAAGAAAACGAAGCCAACCCCGTTCACGGCATGGCCATGGTCATCCTTTCGCTCATCATGCTCAACGATGGGGCCATCTCTGAAAAGAAGCTCACAGAAGAGCTTGGTAAGCTCGGCGTTCCGGCAACATCGGAAAAGTCTGGAAAAAGCAAGCTCGTCTTTCCCGACGTAGCCAAGGCCACGAAGCAGGTCCGAGACCTCGGCTTCATTTCCAGAAGAAAATCTGATCGCGTCAACGATGACAACAGCGCTATCTTCGAATACGTTTTTGGGCCGAACGCAAAGCTGGAAATCGGTCTGCCCAATATCATTCGCTTCATGGAGTATATGACCAACACCAAACTCAAGCAAAAGGATGTCGATAGGTTCCTTGAACCTGAAACCTGACCCTGCTCGCTGCCAACAAAAATCTGGTTTCGCTCACGTAACGGCGAAACCTAACATTTGCGAGCGACCAACAGACTGGCGTATCTGCGCAGCTTTTCCGATCTCTACAACTGTCCACACCAACATTAATTTCACTTTCTTTAACCTTTTTTGCTTTGCTGCTCTCACGAATCAAAGGAAACAAACAAAATAATAGTAAAAACATTTTAATTTAAAAGGAAACAAACAAAGGAAACAAAATTTAATGATGGACAAACGATCTCCAAGCATCCTGACCGTTTGCCATCATCGAACATCCAGCTGGCAGATCCATACTTATCTCCCGGCCTTGTAGTATACATTATGCTCTTGCCGAGTCTTCGAACGAGGCATCTGTTGTGCAAGCACGGCTCGAACTTGCTGCAGCATCGCCTACGATCGTCTCGAGCTCGTTCGCAGGGAGCTTGTGCGGCCAATTGGAAGGATTGCTCACAGACTGCCGCCGGTAACCAACGTCGGCCATCGCTCTACGCTGGAAAAACAAGAGATACGCGTTGCGATCCTGCACGTTGGACTCACTCGCGGTTGAACGTCTCGCATCGTCAAAGAGAGTCCACTGGTGCGCCGACCGTCCGCGCACAATGGCATTATAGTGCCCACTACCAGCACCCCCCATGTGGCGCGAAACTGCGTACAGGTCGTACGTAGGATGATCGCGTTGTGCTGCAAAGGTGTGACCTTCGAGATCCCAATCTTGCAGAGGAAACCGTACGAGCGTGTTGAGTTTTTGCGTGCGAATACCCAGGCGACTGTACTTGAACCGCTTCAAGTGAATAATCAACACGGGCGGAAGCTTCCACAAATCGAACTTCTTCACTGCGTCGACGTGCTTTTTGCATTTGCTGCAAAACCATTGCTCGTCACCCGTCAGCTCCTCGGGTTCGAGAAAGGCCTCGAGCAGAGCGTCCAAGTCCACCTCCGCTGCGTCACCATTGGTCTTCTCCGCCGATGTCGCTGCCGCCGACACCGGTAACGAGAGATACATGAATGGATCGAATTTGACTGATACGAATCCACACGTCTGGCACGTCAGGGTCGACTTGAGCTGGCCTTGCATAATGTCCACAATGATGCTACGATTCCGCAAAAGATGTAACTTCCACTGCTCGGCAGCAACAACTTCGTCGGGACGGCCGTTCGCGTCCGGGATCTCATTGTACGGTTTTTTCGAGACACGATTCAGGTCCTCGTGCAAACCATCCAGGAGATAAGACATGAATTCTTGGCAATCGTGCTGTCTCGTGCCCGAGAACTGGGGCGCAAAGCGGCTTACCGTATTCTTAAAGGCGCGAGGGTTGATGCCCTGTTTGTTGGACGATTCGGCGAAAAGGTCGCTCAGTAACGCCGCGAACGCCTCGGCGAGCTTGCCTCCCGTGCCATTCGGGTTCTCTCGGTGCACGTCCTTTTGCCACAAGAGCGTTCCCACAAAAAAGTCCGTCAGCGGAGCCGTATGTGAAAGGCATTGTAGCGCTGCGTTCATGAAGCACGTGTTGCCCAAATTCCGCAGGCCCGCTCCAAGTTCGTTTCCAGGCGTCCACAGGCTTTCTTTGCGCAGACGGATAAACTCTTTGGTCAGCCCTGGCTGGAATTGGTTTTCCCAGGACGACGACCGGTGCCTTAGGGTCGGGGCCAGATTCTTGGAGGACGAGGCCTCCCCGCTAACCTTCTTTTTCTCCTCCTTCTCCTTCTCCTCCTCCTCTTCGCCCTCACGCGGGCCCTCGGCCTCGTCCATGGCGGCCTCAAAGGTGCGGTACCGTCGCTTCTCGCCCGCGCGTCGAGGCTCTCCTCTTCGGAATCTCGCCGCTGCTTGCGCCACCGCGCGGTGCCTGCGAGCGATCTCCTTGTCCTCCCGGACCTCCTGCCGCGCCTCGTGCTCCTCGAGCTCCAGGTCCTTCTCCTCGTCGTCGTCGTGGGCGTCGGGCCCCGCCGAGGTCTGCGACGGCGCTCGTAGCAGCGTCGGGCCCCGCCGAGGTCTGCGACGGCGCTCGTAGCAGCGTCGACATCGGCCGCGACGCCAGCGCCGACGAGACCACCCCCATGTCCGCACGCGGGCCCGCACGCGGGTCCGCACGCGGGTCCGCCGCGAGCCCTCCTCCCTGCGCGCGGCGAGCAAGCGTCCTCGGCGCGGCGCGACTCGACTCGAGTTTGCTCGCGCGAGGTTATTGGACTTTGCTTTCTTGCCTCGTCCACCTCCAAGTCAACCAGCGGGGACTTCTTCGTGCACAACACAAAGCGCCGCAAAGGCGCCGCAAAGCGCCTCTCGCTGCGCGAATGGACTCAGACTCGGACGCGAGCGCCTTCGTCGCCTCCACGGAGCGAGCGCGAAGCACCAGCGAGTGCAAGCGAGAGCAGCGACTCTGCGCGCCAGAATGGATGCCGCCGCATCTTGGTCGGGCACGAGAACGTAATGGATGGATGAATGCTGGATGTGCAAATGAAATGCACGCATGCACAAAGGGCGGGAAACACAGCGCGCAAGTCGGGAATGGGCCCGCGCTCAGTAGCCGAAAGCCGCGGGACTTGAGTGGACCTCGGCCGCGGTCGCGCGCAGTTCTTGCTTTCTTGCTCTCTTGCTTTCTCGCTCTCTCGCTGCCGGAAAGAGCGTGAGCAGTGGTCGCGGCGCTGCGGCGGCAGAGCGCAAGGCGAGCTTGCAAGCTCGGAACGGAGGACATGCGCGCGGTCGGGGCCGCGGAGACCATGGGCGGGAAAAGACGAAGACCCCAGCAGCAAGAGCAAGAGCATGAGCAAGAGCAAGAGCATGGGCAAGAGCAAGAGCATGAGCAAGAGCAAGAGCAAAAGCTTGAGCAAGAGCTTGAGCAAGAGCTTGAGCAAGAGCTTGAGCAAGAGCTTGAGCAAGAGCAAGAGCTTGAGCAAGAGCTTGAGCAAGAGCAAGCGGGAAGGTCAGCGGAAACAGCAGAGGCGCCAACACCACGAGAATCAGACCAACCGCGCAAGAGGAAACGCAAAAGGCCAAAAAAGACCGCGGCCGGTGCAAGCGTCCCGCTGCGAGGATGGAGGCCGCTCACTTCGCAAAAGGAGGCACGCAAGGTGACGTCCAAGTTTCACGACCTCACGCGCCAACTTGAGCAACTCGACGAGGGACCTGCCAATGCGCAGACCAAGGCTGAACGCGCAAAGGTCCAAGCGCAGCTCGACAATCTTGGCGGCAGAAAGAGATACCAAGAGGCATCGATGCTGCTAACTTCTCTCAACAAGAGCTCATCCAAATGGGTCTTCCAAAACATTACCAGACTTGGTATGCGACCGGCCCGAGGCGAACCTCTGCTCCGCGTACTCGAGGTCGGCGCCATTAATACGCAGCTATTGTCATGTCCTTGGCTTGATGTCATGGCCATTGATCTCAAATCTCGGAATCCTGCCATCAAGGAGCTCGATTTCTTTGACGTCTCCGTAAAGGAACCCGCGCGATTTGACGTCATCTGCAATGCCATGGTTGTCAACTGCGTCCCAACAGAGACGGCAAGGGGTGACATGCTCGTGCGGTGTGCAAGGTTGCTCAAAGCGGACGGCCTTTTCTGTCTTGTTCTTCCTTTACGTTGTGTCGGCGCCCCTTCGAAGAGTGCCATGTCGCACATGCTCGAGTGTCTTGGGCTCAGCGTTGTGCACACAAGCGAGAGCCCCAAGATTGCCTTTTTTGCAGCGCGAAAAACACGTCCGTGCTGGCACCTCTCCTCTGGCGATGATGCTTGTCCATCGACTCGCCTCAATGCCATCAAGCTTCGCGCGCAAGATGCATCCTTTACGGTGCGCTTTTCGCCCCAAACATTATCTGACCTATGCTGCTGTGAAAAAGACTAAAAGTGCTTGAAAAGTGAAAAGACTTGCAATTCTCAAAACCCGAGCTACAGACAGACCGCCATAGGCCTGAGCTGAGCTGAGCTGAGCTGAGCAAGAAACCTCCGTAGAACTATTATATTAGACAGAGAACTCCATAGGCCTGAGCCAGAGAGGCCTGTGCTAGAGAAACCTCCATACTTTTCCCTTCTCACATGAATAACGTAATGATTGATAGAGTGCTCAGCAGACGTTCAAAGAAGGTCTCATTTTACTTCCCCAAAAATTCTGCAAGTGTACGTAAATACACGAAAATTACATGCATGAGCCTGAATAGGTCAGATTCTACCATATTATTATGAACTGATGTCGGAACCACCCACAAAGTCCTGGCGCTGCTTCTCAAGAAGTTCGTCATATGTGGCAAAACGTGCCTCCATGTCCTCGATCTGCGCGCGCATAGCCCGAATCGTCTCGTCTTTGCGCGCCAACGTCGCGCGCACCCTGCGATGAATTTCAGCGGTTTCCTCCTCAAAGTTCGCCTCCAGCTCAGTCTCTGCTTTTTTACGCGCTGCGCGCTCTCGAGCAAGCTCCTCGTGGGCTGCCTCCACTCTGTCCTGTAGCTCCGCCTGTCTTCGGATCTGGTTCGCGTTCCGCTCGGCATACTCGGCACGAATCTGCTGCTCCCGCTCGGCAAGCAAGTCGTTCGTGGAGGCCGTCTTTGCACTCAGCTCGACGATACGTCGCTCGCGGGCCTCCGCTTGCCGCTCCAGATCGCGAACACGCGCCTCGGCAGAGGAAAATGTCTGCTTTTCCGCTTGGCGCGTGTCTCGCAGCCGCTCAAACTTGGCGCGCCACTCGGCCGCTTCCGCCTCCGCCTCACGCGCAGCCGCCTCGGCGCGTGCTTCAGCGGCGCGAATCGATTCCCGCAGCTCAGAATCCTTTTCCGCGGCCTTGGACTCCTGTTCCGCGTACAGCTTGCCAATGACGGCATCGATTTGCTTGTCGCGCTGAGCGGTCAGCTTCTCGCGGAGCTTCCTCTCTTCCATAGCAGCCTTTTCCTCGAGCTTGCGCACGACGCGAGCTTGCCACTGTTCCTTCTCCAAGGCCCACTTTTGCTCGAGGCCCTCGAGCTGCGCTTCGAGACGACGCTTTTCGACTTCGAGCTCGGACTCCCGCTGCCGCGCGGCGTCTGCCACGCGTTGCTTTAGAGCGTCTTGCGCCTCACGCAGTTCCTCGCGATGTCTTTTGCGAAGGTCTTCGAATTCGCCCTCGAGACGCGCTCGCTGTGCCTGCAAATCCTCTTGGTGTCGCTCTTCCATTTGCCGCAATTTGCCTAGCATGGAGGTTCGCTCGCCACTTCGAACCTCCTCGAGGTCACTCAGGTGTCGCGCACGCAGTTCCGCCAGTGCTCGCTCCTTCTCACGCTCCTGGGCGTCCCGTATGGCCCGAGCCTCATCCTTGAAGCGATCTTCAATAACGCGTAAATCATCCTTGTGCTTGGCCAAAATGCTCTGTACCTCGGGCTCGAGGCCTTTAATAGTGAGCTCCTTGAGCTCTTTGGTCTTTTCTTTTTGCCATCGCTGCCGTTTCGCTGCGTCCGCAGCAGCCATAGTATCCTTGAGACGCGATAATTCGCGCGCATGTTTCTCCTCGGTATCGCGCATCTTGCGTGCCATGTCTTCCTCGCCACGCTTGATACGACTCGCGAGTTCCTCGACTTTTGCAGCAAGTTGCTTCTTATCCGCGAGAAGCTTGTCTATGAAACCGAGATGCCGCGCAACTGCTTGCTCGTGCTCGGCACGCTGTCGTTCCATGCCCTCTTTCGTTGCTGCAGCTGCTTTGTGAGCGGCTTCTGCCCTTTCTCGTCGAGTTTTTTCAAGAGCTTGTTTGAGGGCCTCAATCGTCTTGCGTTTGTCCTCGAGCTCGAGCTTGAGCGAGCTGTACCTTGCTGATGTAGACGAGGTCCCCATCGAAGATGCTGACGCAGACCGCATGCCTCCCGTGGCCAAGGTCGCTCGCGACATGGGCGAGTCCGCCGCAAAATGCGAACGTGTTTCGTCGTCCTCGTCAAGCTGAGCAGGGATGCGTCGAATGCCTTCGCGCATTTTTCGCGATCGAGATGCCCCGCGTGATCCATGATTACTGTTGCTGGACTGCGCTCGCATGTGCTTTGAGATTGGATGACTCTCAATGGACGGCGCGAGTCCCCTAGAGACCTCGGCGATATCGTCTGCGGCCTCGACGCTATCGTCATGTCCAGACATGTTCAGTGCATGCTCATCTTCCTCGTTCTCTTCGTCAACTTCCCAGTCGTACCGTTTGGCACCTTCCTTGTACCCTAGCCTTGAGATTGTGGCGTCACGTTCGCCAGCGGCGGAGGCAGCGGCCTCGTCCAAGAACGAGAAAAGCTCGTCTTTGATGCCCGTTTCCGTGGCACGAACCACCTTGGGTGGCTTTTCTGCAAAAGCAATGCGCGGTTTGGAGTGGTTTTCGCGAGAACCATGATTCTCTGCGTCGTCTTCGTACTTGCTCTCGCGCATGCTATTTTCGTTCTTGCTTCGCGCCGACATCGTCTTCACGCGGTCTACATCATTATGACGCGGCGTGCTCGCGAGACGCTCGCGGTTCAACTTGAGCGAGTCCGTGAGGTTTTCCTTACGTAGTTTTCGCGACACCATCTCAGCGCGTGCCTCACGCGCAAGCTTCCACGCACTTGTCGACACGCAAACACGCGCGCGTACGCACGCAGACGATGCAAGCAAAGAGGTCTCAGCGCGGACGGATGTATGCTTCTCCGTAGACAGTCAGTCCGTCAGACTGAAAGACAGAAACGCACCTCTTTAAATCACGTGCAGCGAAAAGCTTTGAGCACCAAGTGCCCCCAATTCCAACGTCGTAGAATAATTTTGGGCTTCAACGGTCATATTTTTCATTCCTGAACACGCGGTCTCTCTCTCTCTCCCTTTCTCTCTCTCTCTCTCTCTCTCTCTCTCTGTGATCCAGTCCTTCTTGTTAACGAGCCAGAGGGACGGATGTCGAGTCATTTGTTCCTTTGTTCGACGACTTTAGGGGCTAGTACATGTGCTGCGTGTCGATCACTTGTAATCTCATTCTCGCTCTCTCTTACGTCATTGTCGACGAGAGAAAGAGAGAGAGTGAAGTTCTATGCTTCTTTCGAAGATCCAAGGAGGAGAACAACAAAACAGCCATTCCTCTTTCGCCGGCGAGCTTGCTAGCCATAAACGTGTCCAGTTCATTTCCAGACCTACGAGAGTCTCCATTTCCCCAAAAACTTATAAATGCACGAAGTGGAGTTCAACATCCATCATTCAGTTGGGTGCCCGAACTGGCACTAAAAATAAAATAAAAACAAAAGTTGACCTAACCGTAGCCACCATCAAGACGAGCTCATTTAGCCAATCCAATCGACGGCAGAGTCCGTCCCGGCGCGGGAAAAAGGGGCGAAGAGGAGCATTACAGCGCGAGCAGCGTCCATCGAGCAAAGGCGTTGTAGGGACAGATTTTGCGTCAGGCGACGCGGATAAAAGAGCATAAAACGCCATGAAGCGCGGCAGGCCTCGCGTGTACAATTTGGCTAGCGACAACAGCGACAGCAGTGACAGCGCAGGTGGCAGCGACGGCGAATACGAAGCAGGTGCACAAGGCTGGGCCCCAAGCGAAGACGAGAGCGCCCAGCTCTTGTATTGGTTGAGTAATCTCGCCGAGTTTATTCCCCCAAATGAGTGGAACATCGATGGCCTCGCACGCCATTTGGCCGTGCGCATCGTTGACATGCACACGCGGCAGGATGACTACCGACCACGTCAAGGAAGACTTTCCAGTCTATTTCGAGACCTGGTGAATCTTGAGGAAGACCCGAGAGCACTCGTCATTCGGCCATGGCTCATCAAAACCTTGCGTCTCGATAAGATCGAGCCAAGGAATGAGCTTTGGGCTGCGCCAGATCCTGAGCGCCATTACACGTATCCAAATATCGCTGCGACGCCAGAGGAGCGGATCAATCAACTTGAAAGGGTGCTCACTTCCGTGCCCGCAGGCGCCCAAAAGGCATTTTGTAGGACGCAGGAATGGTTTGACCTGCTCGAAGCTTTTATTGCAACGTCCGACGTCAGACTTTTAGACTTTATCATCGTGCAGCATCCCCCGTTGTGGGTGGAGTTTGACATCATCTTCGGAGCGAAGCGGTGCAGCGCGGACGTCAAACGGGAATCGTCCAACGCCAAGCTGCCCAAGGTAGCCAGCGTTCCATCGAAAGACCAAGTGAAGAATGAAGCGCAACAAACTCCACATGACGCCTCGAAAGACAACGCGCCCGACACGCCCAAGAATGGTGACAAAGGTCACAACAAAGAGACCAGCCAAAACGAGGCTCCCTCCGTGGTGTCAAAGGACGAAAAAGAGATTGCAAAGACTGATCCGAAAACCACGGATACGATTAAGGTAGAAAAGTCGCTGCAAGAAATTCTTGATACCTGCCATCAGCGTGCGCGTCCTGGGCAAGGCATCATTCCGCCCGACGCCAAAGAGTTGCACGCGCAAGGCCTTTGGCCCGCGCTAGCTCGCGATGTTGAGTCTGTCTCGCAGTTCATGTCAGAGCTAGACAAAGCAAAAGCTGACGGTGCTCTCGTTAACGAGCTCCACGCGCGTACACTTCAGGTTGCGGATGGAAACTTTGATTTTTTGACCAAAGAATGGGCGATTCTCGATGATATTGCAGCGAAAGCAGACTTGCTTCAAGTTGTGCATTGGCAGCGCCTCTCGAATGGATTTGTGCCGATGCAAGACTGGTGGCCACGCAAGTTGCAGCAAGTGAGCGCGGGCCTTCGCCAGATGGATGCGCTCGATGCGGGCCAGCAGAATACTGTGCTACTTCGCAGCGACCGCATATCGTGGATTCGGCGCATTCTTTTTGAAGACCCAGCTCCTTCCGCAGAAGATCTTGCCAAGGATTACAAGACTCGCGCCATCAACGCGTACCATGCGCACATTTTGGCATCACTACTCGACCCCATTGAGGCTGATCCCGTTGTCCTTGGCGCCCTGCGTCACAGCGTGCCGCTTTCGCAAATTGTACCTGCCTCCAAGAAGCACCGGGCGCTTGGCATTCTTTTTGCCCTTGCGAAAGGTCTTACTTCCAAGCTACAATCTCGAAAGGCGACATTCAGGCCACCATTATCCTCACGAGCTCTTGTGCCAGTCATTGCGCGATTGCTCGACAAAGGAGAACCCGTGACAGAGACAGCCTTAGAAGCGGCCTCGGTGCGCGTGAAGCGCCTCGTCCGTAACAGGGTACGCAAGCTCCGCGATAATGCTTTTGTGGAACAAGCTGAGGAAAGTGTGGCGCGAAAAAAAGGAGCTTGGGCCGAGCAACGTGATCAGGTTGCCATGGTGTACAGATGTGCTGACCAGGGAATGTTGGATGAAGACGTCTTGCTCGCATTTTTGGCGCAAGATGCGCGCGAAATGTCCGCCATAGGCAAGGAGTCACCTGAATCGACGATCGCTAGGGGAAAAGCTTCAACTGTTGATGTATTGCCTGCAATTTGGGCCAGTCTCGAGGCGATAGAGCCGAGCACGAGTTCTACTGTCCCAAACGATGACGAGCCAACCTTGAGCGCGCAAAATCTTGCAAGCGTCGCTCTCACGGCCCAGACGCGCGTCGTCAAGACGTACGAGATTGGAAAAGGCGCGCGTTGTATTCTTCGCAAATACCCGGCGTCGATTCGTTGGCGCGAGTGCCTCATCCTGGAGGAGCTCGCGTATTTAGAAGCCATGTTGAAAAGTGAATGAAAATGACAAAAGGAGAAAACGAAGTCAGGTTGATTGTTATACTCTTCTCTTGGTATGATTAGACGAAAAAGGATGCGGCATAGAGGGATGGGCCGAGAGACTCTTGGGAAAAAGGGGCGCGCCAGAGCCCTGCGTGGACACCGTAGGAGGCGAAGATATCCATGGGGTTGCGCAAGGCAACCTCCGGGTTAGCCGGGCTTTTCTTGTCCACAAGATCGTGCACTAGCAAAAGAGCCATCATGCTGCGCGCTGTGGCTGGGTCGAACGAGGTGAGTGGCGGGAAGGCCTCAAATCCACGCACACCGCGTGCCACGGCTGGCACATGCATGACCGAGTCTGTGCGACTGGAGGGCGCCATATTGACCGAGACAAGAGCCTTGTTCACCTCACGCGCGACCATGGCGCGCCAATTCTGCAGCGTCTTGGCAAGAAGATAGTTGGGTCCCTGCATGTTGACGATGCCGTTGAACATGTAAATCTCCTTTGAGGCGTCAGCAGCGTCGGTGTTGACGCTCTCGGCGACGACAGGGTCTTCATTGTTCGGAGTATAAGACCGGAGGAAGAGGCCAAGCGCTTTTTGCCAAAAGGTGGGGCCCTTTTTAAAGTTTGACATGGAGACTTCCCAGGAGGCTTGCGGGATCGGGTATGCGACGGCAGGCGACCCGAGGTATGCCAATGCGGTACCGGGCCGCTTTTCGAGCACGCGCTGGAGCACAGCGTCCATGGCTACCGAGGCACGCACGTGGTTGGCTCCATCGAGGTAGATGTAGGAGCCAATGACGAGACGCTTGCCTGGGTAGAGACTCACGAGCCAGTTGGCCACTTCCGGCATATTTTCGACAATATCAACGCCGACAATATCTGCGGCCTTGGACGGGTCGGTGAGATCCCCCGGATCGTCAACTGCACCCATGACCGGAAAGCTGAGCGAGGCGCCTTCGGGTGCGTTTTGGGCGAGCTCGACAAGCTTGGCTTGACGCGCAGGGCTTGGGCGCGATACAGCTACGACATTGAGGCCCATCTCCAGCAGAGGCTCGAGCGGGCACAGCTCCGAGGTGGCGCCGAGAATGACAAAGTAGGTGTCCGCAAGCGCGGAAAAACAATTCTCGCCCGAGGCATTGATTTCCTTGATGGCCTCGAGCACGTCGGGCTCGACATGATCGTTCGCAACGAGCTCCTCCACGCGCTTTTCGAGCGCGTCACCCGAGGCGATCTCGCCCTTGGAAAAGGGAACGCTGAGTGCTGCAGCCTCGACAACGGGGCGTTTGGCCTCAGACTTGACGACCGCCGTCTTGGGCACGTTCGTAAAGGTATCAAGAGCTTCGGTAATCGAGTACGACTTTTCGTCGCGAACAAACTCAAAGGTGTCCTGCACGGCCTCGAGACCCTGCTGCGCGACCTTGAGCGTAAGCTCCGGTGTGCGCGCGCTCTTACGTGTCAGTTCATAGACGTGGCCGGCGTAGGCCTTGCGCCAGTTCTTCTCGGCGACGAGCGCCTTCACGCCGTCGTCATCGACGCCGGCGAAGGCGCGCTCCCAGATCTTCTTGGCGGGCGCGGTCGTGCTGCGTCGCCCCTCGGCGTCCGCGGGAAACTGCACGCCAGACATGTTGCGCGCGCTGGGTCCTCTCTTGCGGCTCTTGGCCCGTCCGCAGCAAATTCTTGGACTGGATTCGGATATCTCCGTCATTTGAGCTTCTTCGCCGCGTCTGTGCCTGATGACTGAGCTTACTAGTACTTGAAAAGAAAGTGCAAGGCAACTAGGCTAAGCCTAGGCCTTGCCAGAGTTCCACGTATGATAAGCAACGAACGCACTCACTCACTCACTCACTCACGAACGCACGCACGTGGGCACGCCACGCCAGCCAGATCACGTCGTTAGCTGCAGGAGCGTTGCGGGTCTGCTGCTGGTTGCGCGAGTCAGGGGACACCGACCGTCGCTCTTTCATAAAATGGATGCATACCATGAGACAAGCCTTGTTCGTCGCTCCTCGTTATCATGAGATTGACAAAGCTTGGCTTTAAGGGAAGTACTATGGGTAATTTTTTGGATGGATGCGCTCTCAAGATTGGCGTAAAAAGTCGGGTCATCATCGAAGAAGTAGTACGAAGTAGTAAGAGTTAATTGCCAAAACAGCCGCAGCCAAAAATGCCGCCAGAAGACTTGGGGCGCTTGCGGGGCGAGATGGGCCTAGGCCCTCCGTCCGAGACAGCATCCGGATCTTCGTCTTCGACGTCGCGTGCGGCCTCCTTCTTGAGACGTGCCTCGATGGCCTCCTTCTTGGCGCGCTCAAAATCGGCGAGCTCGGTAAAGTAAGCCATATCGCGGTTATGCTCGAGAAACTTGAGACTATGCAGGAAGCTCTCTGGATTGAGCAAATGCGTAGAGCCCACGACGACGTCCCTGTTGAACGTACGCATGACCTTGTGAATGGCAGCGAGCTCGGCGTGAGTGGCGCCACCGGCAACAAAGACAATCACGCGCGACCCGCGAGGATTGCGTTTTTCTGTGACGGCCTTGCGAAGGCCCGCGCTCTCGGCCTCCTCCTTTTTACGCGCAGTGGCAGCTCCGCCGTTTTTAGGTCGTGTGCGGGCCGAAAGTGGAGCGCCTTCGGGCGGCGTGGGCGGTGAGGGCGGCGAAGGCGTCGACGACGGCTCGTCTGTCTTGCGCGTGGCACGAAACGCCTTGACAAAGGCTGAGCCAAAGGAGGACTTGGGCTCCTCCATGCCGGCGGTCATTGACCCGCTACTCGAGGGCGCAATGATGCCGTCATCCACAGAGACGGGCGGGTCCATGACGTACGGATAGTCTTCGCGAGAAAGCTGTTTGCTGCACAGCTTGGCGAGAATCTCGGCAAGGAGAGGCGTGTGTCGGCTGCGTGCGTCCGTCGTGGTCTCGGCGAGCTGCTTGGCAGCCTTGATGCGCTCCTTGCGGGCCGCATCCTTGACCTTGCGCGAGCTCGTGCTGGTGCTGGTGCTTAGCTGCACGCCTAGGTACGAGAGATTGAGCAGCATGGTTTGCACCGCGAGCGGAAGCGGGGGGTTGGCCGATTCAAGAATGTGCCTGCGGTCGTCCTCGCGAATGCCCGCCTGAGTAATCATGTAGATTCCAACCAATCGCGCAGTCTCCATGTGGCCCACCGTAGGATCGCGCACGAGCGTCATAATTTCCGTAGCCAATGCAGATCCGGAGAGCTCTCGGGCGTTCTCTGTGACGCCTGTGAGCATGGTTTGCTCCAAAAGAGCAAGATCAAGAATGCGGCGCATGGTGATCTTGTGCATACATAGCCGCACGAGTTGCAAGTGCGTGCCGTGGCGCGCAATGAGCTCTTTGTATTCAGGTAGCTCACGTACAGCGCGTTGGAGGTCCTCGACGCTGAGCTCTCCGTTGGGCTCTGCGCCCGAGCGATTCATCTTGTGCACCGAAGTGCCCATGTAAGTTTGAAGGTCAGCGTTGAGGTTTTCAATAACTTGGCGAATGTGCAGGTGGCGAAAGTCGACCCAAAGTGGATCGTCCTCGTTGAGCAGGCACGCCCCAATTTCTGAATCCTTGTCTGGGATGGGTTCAAGCACGAGGCGCGGGTCCTCATCCTGGCCATTGTACCTGTCGACGGGGCCCTTAAAGTACCGACAAAGACCATCGTGCACATTGAGCACGTCGTTCGCCAAGGCCTGGTACACGAAAGAATGAAGCAGGGGCGCGGCAGGGTCAGCGGCGCGATCGAGTACAATGAGGGTTGCGCGCATGGACTGGTTACCATTGGCCCCGCTGCCGCGCCAGGTAAAATCGCTGTTGGAGTTGATAAAAGTCTTGAAGCGTTGATCAAAGGTGTTGGCCAACTCAACGCTGAGCGGACTGTCGGCATCGTATCTAACAAAGGGGTACTCGTTGAGCGTGGCGCAAAGCGTCACCAAATTCTCGGCCATGGACGAAATGCAGGAAGAGCGGTAGGTGCGGCCCTCGTTGTACAGCTCAACGAGCGCAGCTGGACGGTCAAAGTGAAAGACGTTCTCTTCGACGGCCATGTAGTTAAGATTGACCTCGCTGAGCGTGGCGAGACGACGCGTCAGCGCAGGCGTAGATTTGATCTTGGCCAGTTCTTCATCTCCGACAGTGCGAAGAAAAAACACGTGCACGCGACCATAGCGAGCCTTTTGCGCGTCCTCAAAGTCGCTACAGAGATGATCGACGGAGACCGCCGTGGGGTCGATGACGTAGACGGCCTCGAGTTCCGGGAAAGGTTGGCGCTTTTTTTCAAGCGACTCCACAAGTGCGATACCAGCGTCGGTAATATCAAAGACGCGGACAGCCGCACCCAGGACGCGCGTGGCGCGTTGGTCCAGCACGAGCACTCTGTAGGCCGCCTCTTTGGCCCCGCGGTTGAGCGACCGCAGCATATCGTCCAGAATGGCGTGCCTCGTAATCTCGCGCATACTCTGCCACTCGCCGCCCTGGCTCAGTTCTGACCCGGAGAAGGCCATCATGGACGCAGACAAGGCCGGCGCCGCAGAGTACGCCATCGCGCCCGCTCGCGTATCTTGACGCCGCGTCGAGCAGCAGAGCGAGCGAAGCGCCTTTGTTTTCCTTCGTGCCGAGCCGGTGCCGCTGAAGCTCGCTCAAAGGACGGTCGATCAAATCAATCAACCGATCAACCAACTCGACGCTGACCGTCGTCCTCGCTCCGCGTCGCTTCGTACGTGCGCCTCGAGGCCGGGGCGACAGCAGCCGAGGCGGGCGCTGGGCCCGAGCTGCACGCAACGAGCGCGCGAGCAAACGAGCTTTGCTCTGCTCTGCTTTGCTCTGCTTTGCTCTGCTGCGAGGCGTCGGATGAATGAGGGCAATATGCGCTGTGACCGGAAATCTTTTTGCCACTCCCTTCATCCATTGACACAACCACAACAATAACAACAAAAACGAGGAGGGATGAATCAAGGAAGGAGAAATGCGTGTATGGGCAGAAGGCAAGCAAAACCAGCAAGCTTTCTGCGACGGTGGTCGGACCCGGAGAGATTCTTGCAAGTGGTCGAAACGAGAAGAGCGAGCGGATGGAGAAGAAGAAAGGAAGAGAAAAGGAAAGAAAAGAAATTACAAATAGATGTTGAGATCGTCAAAGACCTCCTCGGGGAGGCGGTAGTCCTGGAAAAGCTCGAGATCGCCGTCCAGCGTGGTCTTGAGAAGGTAGATGGGGCTGGCGTTGATCGAAGAACGGGGGATGTTGGGAATGAGACGAATGAGCCAGGCGAGAACGTAATCGAGAAATTTGATACACAAAACAGAATCCCAGTGTGGCTCCTTGAGACCATTGGGAATGTCAAGCGTCTTGAGAAATTGTGTCTTGCGCAAGCTGCCATCATCATCCCGGAAGCCAACGAGAATATAAGGAACTCCAGAAAGAAAACTTTGGCAGTACCACTTGAGCAGCTTGAAGCGCTCAAAAGACCGTACGTTGGACGGCGTCTCAAGCAAGCGTGTGACTTTGAGTTCCACGTCACTGCCACGTGGATCGCGGCAGTCCATCTCCGCCGCGGCAACGACGAGCTTATCGGCGACGCGTGTCTTGAAGACGCGGCAATAGCACTCGCTGGGATCAACAGCGCGTGCTTCGGCTTCCTTGCCCTGAGGCCGCGTCATGACCTCCTCGAACTTGTAGCCATAGTACATGAAGCGTTTGAGCTTGGAAGACATGTTCTTGTCATCTTCGACCTTGGACGGCGGTTCACGGTTTGACAAGTAAAGAACCCCGTCGCATTTCCACACAGCCATCTCAAAGGTGTCGCGCCGTAGGAAAGGGGCACACATGAGCTTGGTGAGAATGCCGCGCCATGCCACGACTGCGGGTTTGCGCTCGAAGCCAGCCTTTTGAAGCGACCGCAAAATGTGGTCGAGGGAGTCGGGCACGGGTGGCGTCCACGCACGCTCAAAGTCATCAAAGCCTTCGTTGAGGTCGCGACCGAATTTGCCTCCGAGCATGTTGAGCAATCCGTACCCTGAATTGTCTCCGTATTGCCATTCGCGTTGGGCGTTTCGCGTCATGCACCCAACCTCGACCGGCTGCTGCAGGCCAACTTGGATCTGCGACCTGCGCAGGGCTTTGAGGCACTCTGCGACATCGAGGGTCTCCTTGTGCGCCGCCAAGGCTGGGCGTTTGGGCGTCTTGGGCGTCTTGAGCGTCTTGGCTCGCTGCTGCTCGTCGTCGTCATCGTCGCCGCCATCTCTTTCGCCTGGCGTCGCCGCCGCTGTCGTCGTCTGGGACTTGCTGCTCTTTGCGGCTGCGGCCGCGCTAGCTGCAGACGAGGCCGACGGGGCCGCGCGCGGCCGCTTGTTGGGCCGCGACCGGCCCGCCTCCATGGCGCTGCTGCGCGCGTGGGCTCTGCGGTCGAGCGCCGTACTGCGCGGAAAACGGGGGGCTGCCTCGTTGTGTTTTTTTCCCTCTTTTGTTGCTGTGCTGTTGTTGTTGTTGCTGCTACCGTCACTGTCAAAACAAAACTATCCGAAAGATCCGTTCAATTTTTTTTTGGTTGCCCTCCCTGGCACTGCGGCACTACTGCCCACCGGCTGGTCGAGGCGATAATCTAACCATCGGACCGTGAAAAGAAAACAGCAGTAGAAAGCGCTTTTGTCGTGTTCTGCCTCGCCTCGCCTTACCCCGCCTCGCCTCTCTGAGAAGCTACCGGATGGTCCCGCTGCTCCCGCATCGCAAAAGGTGCAACACGAGCTCGATCGATTTTTTATTTTGATGAGTAGAACTACGCTACTGCTGCTTGCATACATACATACGTACATACATAAATGTCTGGTGTTGCGAGAAAGCTAGGTACTAGTTCTTGATCGTATACAGTTGGACGAAGTCCTCCGTCTCGACCATTCGCGCAAAACCTCGTACACGGGCAAGGTTGGCACCATGAGCGACGCGCAAGTCCAGCGGACGTACTGGGAGACCTCGAGAGTCGAGAAGCGGCGCAGCACCCTTGGAAGAGGTGTGTCCGCGCCTGTGGCGCAACACAAGGGAGGGGCACGCAAGAAGCCTATGCGCAATGCGCGAAGCGAAGACGCACAGCATCACCGACAAGAGCAGCAGCAGCGCAAGCCTGCACAGCAGGATGCGCTCAAACTCGTTCCAAAAAACACGTATTCACAACAAGCGCCATGGGCAAACGGCAGTCGAAACGTGACGGGGTCGCGAATGAAGAGTGCACCACGCATGGCGCCTCTGCTGGGTCCAATACATGCTTCGGCACGTCTGCAAGACGAAAGTGAAGGCGATTTGCCCTGTTATCGCTTGGGTGCGGTCCTTCCTAGATTTGGACGAGCGCAAAGTCCGCCGCGACGTCACCCAGAAACAAGCGCGCGAGCTACAGCTGCGTTGCGTTGCGTTACGCCAGACCCTTTCCGAGACGCCGAGTCTCGCTCGACATTGAGGTCGCCCTCGCCCATGCAGTTGGACGGCAACGATCGTCCCGCCGCCCGGCAAAACAAGGACCCTGCACAGCCCCAGCAACGTCGACCGTGGACCGCAGTGCGCGAGAGCGAGGGCTTGACGCTGGAGCAGGAAGTTCGCGTTCGCTCTCGCACAGTGAATTCAATCTGCAGAGACATTGAGCGTCGACGGCACGCCGCTCGACAGCAGCTCAAGATCCGTGATCTGACGGAACGCGTTCAGACGCAGGCAAAGGCATCGATGGATCGCGAAATCGAGATGCGCGAGCACCTTGCGCGCGAGTTTCCGAATTTCCCCATTCCCCTGCAAAAGAGCTGGGAGCTCGCGCTGGAACGCCGTAGTCAGGGTCCTTTGGGGTTCAAGGACCCGGGCGGCATGGAAGAAGCGGAAGGCGGGATGCCTCCCGCTCCTCGTTTTCGCGATGAGTCGAGCAATACCACTGAAGAGCCTTTGTATCTGCGCTATTTGCGTGCGAAAAAGTATCATTGAGTTCCAATTGGACTCTCAAGAGGAACAGGCGCGGGGGGGGGGGGGGGGGGG
>KN805378.1:349468-372460 GCA_000818945.1 Schizochytrium sp. CCTCC M209059
GGGGGGGGTTGACTGTTCGTCTGTCTGTCTGTCTGTCTGTCTGTCTGTCTGTCTGTGTGGCCATCCATCGATCGGTAAAGCATTATGTGGTGTGTTGTAGTCTAGATAATTCATGTTTTTATGTGTTCATATGTTGCAGCGTCTTCCAGCGAGGTTCGGGTCTTCACGAAGCGTGCAGAGCGAGCGCCCTTTTCTTTTTACTTACTGATGATGATGAGTCGTACAGTATTTGAGGTAAAATTCTTTCGGCAAGGAGTTCCTGCTTGACCGTGGGGCGCGCAAAAGGAAAAGCAGTGGAGTGTAATGTGCTCACGAGTATTCGTTGACAATCTTTGTCCACGGGATAAAGAGTGTCTTGGAGAGCCTGTTCATCTTCCAGTTATTTTGCATAATGACTTTGTCGTGCGCGGACTCGGGGCCGTCGCGAATAGGTTGCAGTATGTAGTCAGAGTTCATTTGCGTGCGCAAGGCCTCGCGGACGTCTTCGAGACCTGGGGACACAAAGACAATCCGCGTGCCGTCGGGAAGGACCTCGTCAAAGTGGGGCGCTTTAGATTCCACGACCTCGGGAACGCAGAGGCGCTCAGAGTGCAGCGCCTCGCGGAACTGCGAGAGGTGGCCGCTCTCCCAGATGAACTTTGCGAGACGGTCGAGGTCGGCGTATACCTCTCGATGGTGGTCCTCGAGCGCGACGACCTCTTGCGCGCGCAGCGAGAAAAGGAGGAAAAGCTCGACCCAGTTTCGCGGGTTCCGTCGCACCGTCCTCGTCACGCTGTCAAAGACGAGGCGAATGCAGGCGTCGTTCTGCGCCTGGTAGCGGAGGTCTGCCTCGCTCGCCTTGACGCCCATGGCCGCGCAGCGGTCCAGGAAGAGCTCCGTGTGCGACGCGAAGGCGAAGACCTCATCCTTGGGGAAGTTCTCGCGCTCGGTTTCCAGCGCCAGGGGGTTCGCGGACCGGCGTCGTCGCCGTTCCGCCTTGGGCACGTCTGGAGGCGTGAAGGCCGCCGCTGCAGCGACTGCGGCGGCCGTGGGCTGAGGGCTGCTGCGCGGGACTGGGCTTCGAGGTGGTATCTGCCGCGGCTGAGGCGCTGCTCGCGTTTCGGATGGCCGAGCTGCGGCTTCGCCTCGACCCATCCCGCCTGGCCCTGCGCGCGGCCCGGCCCCGCGTCCGACTGCGCCGCGCCCATGCGTCCTCCGCGCCGCCCTCGTCCGCCTCGCGAGCGCTCAAGAACGCGAAGGAGAAGGAAGACGCAGCCGCCGAGCAACAAGAAGGCGGCGACGAAGCGAGCTTCGCGCGCGCGGATCGCTTTCCCAAGCAAGCCCTGCAAGCAGAGGCAAGCGAGCGCGCGAGCAATCGCGCCGCGGATCGCTCGCTCAAGCGGCCGCCCGCCGCCGCCGCGCTCGCCGCCGCGCTCGCCGCCGGTCTCCCCTCCGCGCCTCCTCCCGCGCCGCGCCGCCGCTCCTCCGCCGCCGGCCTCGCGCGATTCGGGTCTGCTCGCTCGCGCGTCCGCCTGCCTGCCTGCCTGCCTCCGTCTCCTCTCCTCTCATTTATTCCCTCTCGTTTCCTCGCATCGCATCGCATCGCATCTCCTCGACGAGGCGAGGAGGCGGGGCGGGGCGGGGGGCCGCGGCACGTGGCCAGCTCCTCGCGGCGGATCTTCTCCTGGCGCGGCGCCTGCCCGGCGGCGAGCGCGCGTGTGGCCGCGGCACGTGGCCAGCCTCCTCGCGGCCGCTCTTCTCCTGCCGGGCGCGGCGAGCGGAGGCGCGGCGCGGCGGCGAGGCGAGGGCGGGGATCGAGGGCGACGCCCGGCGAGGGAGAATGAGGGCACGTGGCCCACGCCGCAGAAAGAGGGAGGAGAGGGGAAGAGAAGAGCGGACGCTCCGGGGAGGGAGGCGGGGCCGGAGTCTGGCTGGGCGGGCGGGCGCGAGAGGCGAGAGGCGAGAGGCGAGAGCAGAGGCGGCGAAGACCGGCCAGCGCGCGGCGCGAGCTGCGCCCAAGGTGCTCACGCACTCACTCGCTCGCTCACAGTCACTCATTCGCTCTAACGACGTGTGCACTTTTCGGAGCTAACAGAACCAACCCGGGAAAGCATGTGTATCATAACATAGTCAAGAGCACAACGATCTGACGAACTGCCCATTCGCACATTCAAGAAGAGCACTCGAGCAGACAGACGGACGGACGACGACCGTCCGCAAGAGCAGTCCCGGACGAGCGACCGACGATGGACCATGAGCACGAAGGCAGGGGAGGGTGCGATTGTGGCTCTTTACTCGTGTTGGTTGATGACGTCACGTCACCGTCGATTGATCCGTCGAGAGCTCGATCGTCGAGAGCTCGAGCCCATCAAGCACGCCCGCTCAAGAGAAACGAGTTGGAACTCGCCGGCCGAGAGGCGTGAGCGGCCGCGAGAGGCATCACAGTCGAGCTTGCCGAGCTGCAGCCGCCGTTCGTGCCCTGCAATAATCGGCGACCACTACTGCCATCGCTGCTGCTGCTGATGATGATGATGTTGCTGCTGCTGCGTTCGAAGACTCTTTGTCGATGCGGCCACGGCTTGTGTCGCTTGCCTCTGGCTCGTCGCTGGCTGTGCGCGCCCTTCGCTCGTCTCCAAGTCGACGCTGCCGCAACGCCACACAAACGCCTCGCGGTCTGGTATTAGCCGCAATCCTGCGCCGCGCCGCGCGCGCACCAGACCCGGCGACATTCGCGCCGAGCGCGGAGAGCGAGCACGTGCCGGGCGCGCTCAGCGGCAATCAGCAACTGATTGTGCAGCCACAGATGCCGATCGAAGCGCGGGGCTCGCGGGGGACGCGGCGCGGCCAGGAGACGGCAAAGTTTATGGAGTAACCCGACGCCCCTGAAGGGACGGACTTGACAGCGAGAGCGAGAAACAGGGCACGCCTGGGCGGTCCTCGCCTGCGACGACAGCATGGCGGTCTGCGACACGTGCGGGTGCACGAGGTACGTGAGAGAGCGCGTGCGCGCGCGCGCAGCGCAAGCGCGCGCGCAAGGCAGAGGGGAGATAGCAGGGCAACAGGGAAAAAATGGGGGCTCGACAGACTGACGGATTGATTGGCCGGCAATTCTCGGCTTGCGGCGACCCAGTCTGGGGGACGACTTCCCGTACGCCAAACCGTGGCGAGACAGGACCGTATCAGCCGCGACGTGTTGCTCCCCAATCAGCAAAAACGCCATGCGCATGCAAGAAGAAAAAGTCATTTGTGTTCAGGGTAACCATGAGGACTTCTCGCATAATGAAACCCTGGCACACGCCTATGACTTTGACATACCGGTTGGCACGGACGTCTTGGCAGCTCGAGAAGGTGTTGTTGTCGACGCGGCCTCATTCTTTCGACGCGGAGGACTTCAGCCAAAGTATAAATCCCGAGCCAACTTTGTCGTCGTTCGCCACGACGACGGTACGTATGGTCGCTACTTTCACTTACAAGCACGCAGCATCATCGTTGAGAAGGGCCAGCATGTTGCTCTAGGCGACATCCTGGCCAAGTCGGGCGCAACGGGCTATGTCGGTGGACCACATCTTCACTTTGACGTAACCGATTTGTACATAAAGGAAACCTCGCGACTGTGCTGTTTCTTACGCCATGATTCCTCACGCGCGCTTGCACATCGTCTCGTGCATCGCTGCGAATCAGCGTACGTCGCGTCGCCATCGCCACGTCAGAATGATACAGTAACAACGACAAATGACAGCGAGGCAAAGAATGACGAGGATTCCGAGTCTGCGCAAAATCAGACAACCATAGAAATCGAGTCCGGATTTGCCACCTTTAGCGTTGACATGGCCGTGGGCGACCGCATTTGTGGGTCTTGCGTTTTTGCTGATCCGCCAACGGTGCCAGTAGGGCGCCAATTGCGAAACGCGCAGGACATTGCCGGCAAGATTGCCTGTTGCAGGCGTGGGGGCGATTCAACTTTTATTGAAAAAGCTGCCGCGCTCGAAGCTGCTGGTGCTCTTGCAGTTGTAATTATTGATTCTGACAAAAGCATGCGCAGCGTACTTCGTCTCATCGGCGCCACGCAATCCGTCCAGACTTCGTGCGCGGTTCCTGTCGTGCTGGTCAGTTTCCAAGCGGGGGCGTTAATTGAACGAGCACTGCGCGAATCACTTAGAAGCGATGCCGCACTAGACCTAGAGCTCGCACGCCACGAGCATTTTGCTTCTTCAGAGCGGAAAAAAGCTCAGAATCCATCTCTACCATTTGTCAAGCCCATGACCCAGCCCATTCGCTTTGGCACTGACGTCTTTCTTTCGAAGGTCTCATGATAATAAGATAGCGTAAGCGAAGAAAAAGAAAATCTAAAACAAACCGCACTTTGCTTTCAAAAACCCAACTCTACCAGACGCCAGTCGATTAGCTTTGGCGCCAAGTTTGTTTGTTTTTTTCTGGAGATCCGTCCAGCATTGGAAAGATAAATCTTTCAATTACTTCTCGCTGCACTACTCCAACAACCATGCAAAAGGCAAAAGAAAGGAAAAAGGTTTATTTAAAGCCAGGGACAAAGTTAGGATGCACGACGAGCATACGCTTTTCGTCGGGAAAGAGATCGTCATCGGCGTCTGCCTCATCATGTGACGTATCGTTCTCCGGGTCTGCACCTGCTGCATCGTCAGCATCAACGTCGACCTGCATGAGAATATTATCCTTTTCAATGAGGCGCCGGATTATCTGGTTAATGAGACGGCGCTCTGTAACGAGCTGCTCCTCTGAAGTAATGTCGTTTCGCTGCATGAGGTAGAAACGGACAACCTCGCGCTGACGCACCGCCACGACCTGCGCCTTGGACGCACGTGCAGCGTCTTCCTTGTTTCGTAAAAAGGTTGCGAGCATGTTTGCAATGCGCATGTACTCTTCGTACGTCATCCGACGGCTCGCCCGCGTCGAAGATGCCTTGTGCCGCATGCGCTTGCGTGGTTTACGCGATGCACGCTTCCCGTTCCCATCGTTGTCCTCGTCGTCACCGCTCGATGCATTGTCGTCGTTGTCGTCGATATCGTTATCACTTTCGCTATCGTTGTCGCCGCCCAGGCCGTTGTTGCGACGTCGACGGCTGCCGGCGCTGCTCCTCGATGGATGACTTGCGCCCTCTCCCAGGTCCTCCGTGTCGCTATCTTCAGTATGCTGAAAGGCTTCGGCAGCATGCACAACTGCACTTCCGGGCTGAGCTTCTGCACCCGGGTCATCGAAGCGAACGTCGGCAGAGTCTACATGGACGATGCTTGTCCGTAACAAGTGATACGCCCAGTCGACGTAGCGCGGACGCACGCATTCATCAAGGTGTAGTCTGGCAAGGGCCTCGGCAAGGCGAATGAGAGCCTCGAGCTGGCGCACTGTGATGCGGTAGGCGCTTCGGTTCTGGCCCGCCGAGTCGCCCTGACGCAACTTACGGTAGCACTCGACAAGTTTTGGCTGGACGTCGGGCGGGATGATGGGGTCAATCGTCCGCGCAAAGCGAATGTACATTTGCAATTGCGTCTTGGAAAAGACGTGTTCATGCTGGCGCTCCATTTGCGAGACTTCGTGATCATGAGAATCCGGGTCTTGCTGCAATAGCCTCGCCGTGGCTTCGAGCGTCTCTTCGCGCTCGTCCATGTCCTCCGGATCGCGATCTGCCAACAGTCTATGGATCCGGCGTTGGTGGACGCGGATGATGTGCTCTGCAATGATGCGGTCCTGGGCCTCGTCGCATTCGTCGAGAACAACAAAAAACATGTCAAAGCGACTCATGATGGGCGCCGACAGCTGAACGTTGGCGCGTAGGGTCTTGGAGCGGTCGTAACGACCGTGGATCGGGTTGGCGGCGGCGAGGATGGACGTGCGCGCGTTGAGTGTGGCCTGAATACCGGCCTTGGTAATGGAGATGGTCTGCTGCTCCATGGCCTCGTGAATCGCCACTTGGTCCACATCGTCCATTTTGTCAAACTCATCAATGCAGCAAATGCCGTTGTCGGCAAGCATCAGCGCGCCGGCCTCCACACAGTACTCCCCAGTTTCCGGGTCCTTGACAACGCTGGCCGTGAGACCTGCTGCGGAAGAGGCCTTACCGGAAGTATAAATGGCGCGAGGGAGAAAAGAGCACACGTATTTGAGAAACTGCGACTTGGCCGTAGAAGGGTCGCCAACAATGCAAACGTTGATATCGCCGCGTAGTTTGATGCCCTCAGGCGTCCGTTTGTGCACGCCACCAAAGAGCATGAGGAGGATGCCAAGCTTGATGTCCTCATGCCCAAAGACTGCGGGCGCAATACTGCGTCGCATCTTGGCCAAGAGATTTGGTTGCTGTGCCATCCGCCCAAGCTCGGCAATGTCCTCCTCGTTGAACTGCCGCCGTACAGACTCAGCTGTCTCCTCTTCGAGACCGTCTGAATTATAAGCCTGCTGCTGCTGCGTCATCCGCAGGAGATGCTGCTCCATGGTCATGGCTTCTGCCCCGTTTGCAAGGCCCGTACCTGGATCGAAGCGGGCTCCGACCGAGTGCACGGAGCACGCCACAAAGGCTAGGCGATATGACATTTCCCGCACACCGAGCTGCTTGAGACCCGTGACGCCCTCGGACTCATTGCGCTGATTTGCGCCCCGTGCCTTGACAAGCCCAGTGCTCTCGCCAGGAGACTTGAGTCGCGAAACATCGGGAATGGCAATGAGCATCCCCGTGAAAATGCACTTGTCACCGGGTTTCGCCCGTTCCACAGCCTCGTGGCGTAGGATGATTTCTACAGAGCGCGGCATACTTCCGGCGGGAACCTCGTTAGAGTTTTCCTGGACGCGGAGCTTTTGCCAGTCAACAAACTTGCTCAAGTTCGCTTGCAGCTTCCAGTTCTTTCGGTTTTTGCATTCTGCATTGGTGCATGCAAGCGGTGTGGTAAGCTTGAAATGCTGCTCGACACCTTCGATCCGCCGCGAGCATTCAAGGCAGTCAAAGGTTCCAAACATGAGCTCCGGTCGCACCTCCGAGGACCGGGTGACTGTGCCCGAGATGGAGCAGAGCTCTCCGATGCGACCAGTACGCAAATTACGGATGCGCTCTACGGAGGGGAGGTCATAAAAGGCCACAAAGTATTCTTGCTTTTGTCTTTCGTCGTCTTGGGCTGGCTCCTCAGCGTTGCCAGGGTTGCCGTTCGCGTTCTCATTCCCGTCCGTGTTGTTGTTCGTCGACAGAACCGCGGCCGCAAAGACCTGAAGAGCCTGGTTCAAAAAGGGGCTAAATTGGTAATACGCCGTAAGAATTGCCTCAGCGAGAACGGCATCCTTCATTAAGAGGTGCGAAAAGTCCACGTGTAGCGTGGTGTGCTCGTTCTTGTGCATCTCGAGTACCTGTTGGCGATACAAGCGCAAGCGCCGCATGCGTCGTTGCATGCGATGTTGTCGCTGCGCAGGCGTCAAGTATTCGTCGTCTTCATCGTCCTCCTCTTCGCCATTGTCGAGATCGTCATCGTCGAGATCGTCGTCGTCGTCATCGTCATTGAGGCCCTCGCCGCTTGTACCGCGCGCGAGGTCACGCATGCTAAAGGTTTTGAGAAAGTGAAGAAAACGCTTTCGGACTTCGATACCTGTTTCGTCTTGCACCATCTGCGTGCCCTGCACGACATCGTTCATCCCGTACGGGTCGGCCGCCATCTTGCTTGGGGTTGCTATTGGACTCCCAACCGCCGCCTAATGCGCACGTGAGCCTTGGCCGACGGAGATCAGCAAGATCTGATACAGAACACAACCGCGAGGTCGGGGCGAGCGGAGTCGAGCGGGGCGGCTGGAGCCGAGCGAAGGACGTGCAGCTCCCGAGGCGAAGCGCGCACGCTCGCGCGCAAAGAACGGCGCTTTCTTGCTTTGTTTGGCACATCGACAGCCAACCTAACCACCTGATAGGAACGCGGGGAACGATAATCGAGCGCCGGGCAAGACAATTAAAAAAAAACGAAAAAAAACAGTGTAGGCCTAGTACGTACGTACGTAAGTGAGCAAGCCAGCAACCAAAGAAGCAGCCAAGCAAGTAAGCAAGTAGGTAAGCGACTAAGCAAGGAATCAATTATCAAAAGAATGAGGTGCAAACCATTACGTTTGCATTCACAGTGAAAGTTCTTCGTGTTTTTTTTTTTAAAGTAACGCAATAACAACAAAAAGATCAAAAACACATTAATAATAATAACTTGACAGTGAAGGTATAGATGGAACGAAATTTCTGGGCCACCCCCGGAGCTAGGTCGCGCGGTCTAAGGAGCGGTCTCCTCGTACTGCTTTCGATAACGCTCAAAAACGCTGCGTGCGGCCAGAATCTCTTGCTCGTCGGGAGCCAGGTTGTGCTCTAACATGAAAAAGACAAAGTGCTTGAAGCAGGTATTCATGTGCGCCGCTCCTCCCATAATCTCAATGGCCTCGAAATGCTGATGGAAAAGGATGGCAAAGATGCGAAACATCAGTTTAAACATCTTCCGGACATACACATCGACAAACTCATCGGGGAACTCTTGCTCCATGTCGACAGGAAAAATCTCCTCGTTGTCGATGGTGTCTTCCATCCACGTAAAGGCGTATTCGACGTACTCGGGCGATGACAAGCGAAGCGTCTTTCCTTCCCCAACAGGCCAACGATACTCAACGTTGGGAGGAAATCCCTCGCCGGGCCTGATAAACCGTTCCGCATCATCTACAACGTAGCCGTAGAGGAAGGAGAGCTCGTTGTAAAAGTCAACTGCGTTGGCTGCAATCCATTCAATCACATCTTCATTTGCAGGAGTTTGGACTGCGCGCCGGAGATAACCCTTTCCGAACGTGCGACGAGTGAGATTTGACAATGTCGGTCGCCCATTCTCCCGTGACTTCAAGGGTCTGTACGGTTCTTTCTCGATCATCGTCCTTCTCTCGTCAGAAACCTCGTTGTCATCGGGACTTCTCCTACTCTTGAAAGAACTTTGGGTGTATCACTTTCGCTAGTTAGTATGAGTCAGCAATGAAGTTGTCAACGAGGGAAACGTACAGTCTTTTTAACATGATGATCAACGTCGTTCACGAGCTCGGGACTTTTCGTTGTTATTTTCTTTCCTCCCAATATATGAATGGGCTGGCGATCTCTGCTTCCCAGCTAAGCAACGAAATACACAGTTGCGGCTTCCAGTCTAGCGTGCGATGACCGTGCGGTCAGTCTCTTTCGTTATGAACGTGTCTTCAAGCCCTCGCGACCCTTTCGTGTTCGCCCAAGGCCACTCACACGCGCAGCGCAGAACTGGATGGCTCCTTGTAGTATGGATGTTGCTCTCTCCTTTTCCACATATATTATATGGGTTCTGCAACTTGCACCTGCTGCTGCGTGCAATGAGCGGCTCTGTTCGCGGGCAAGACCGTTTGAGGTCTGCGAGCCCGTCTGTTCATTTTCGGTGCGATGCTGTTCGAACCGGTGCTTCTTTTACGTCGACTCTTTTCGGAGTGCACTTCTCCTTTCCCTGTCTGTGCCTTTTCATAACTTCTGCGCACACACACGCACACCTTCTACGCTACCTGCACACGCTCAAAACAGCGGAAAATGAAACGAAACACCACTCAGCCGCTAGAGGAGACGCCCGCGCACAGCTAGCTAGCCGATATACCACTGTTGCGCATGCTTCGTAATAAAAATTGCCAGCCAGTTCTAGTCATGCGCTTGATTCGCATCAAGAGGCACACCCATGTTTTACACATTGAAGAAGCACTTTTTTCTCAGAGAGGAACTTGTGATTGCGCATTTCGGGCCGGCGACGACGTCTATACCTTCGGTGGGGATCAAGTAGAGTGTGAATCTGGCAATGGCAATGGAGGAAAAGAAAGAATTGAATGACAAACTTTACGTGAGACCTGCTGCATTAATAGTGAGGCCTCGTTCTAGTGAGCCTTGTTAAGCAGATACTATAGATAGATCTAGGCGTTGGGCTTAGAGGGCTGTTGACAAAGTTCGAAAGGCTTTCCAAAGCCAAACCCTTCTCGTCCTCGGGAACGGGATCGAAATTCAGTATAACAATGACAATTTCCTGATAAATATAGCGAAAATACGATAAGTCCTTCCTTAAGAAGAACCTATGAAATGGAAAACAGGATTACCATCCGTAGGCATAGACAAATCTGGGGTTAGGTGATATATTCATGATTTGCGCGAGTAGGGGGAGAGCAGAGGTGGTGATTCCTTATAAAAAAATCTCTTTGCACGTCGTCAGCGTTCGCCGCAGGATCGTAAGCATTGTAAGTACTTGAAAGAGTTATTGCGCCCACTACGTCCTTATTTCGAGCAGCGGTATAATGTACAGGAGGTAGAAAATAATTAGTCGTCGCATTCTCGGGGACCGGATTCGTACTCGCGTCCGCTGGGCCGGGACTTTTGCGACTTGAGGTTCTTCAAGAGCCAGCACCTAGATTGGCTACCTCGAAACGTCCAGTACACACAGTCCACTGTCTCTTGACAAAGAGAATGACACTCCTCAGCATTGGCGACGCCCGATGTAAAGGTCTTCTTGCTGGGCATTTTGATTTTTGAGCCCCGAAACTCGACATCACGCGAATAGCAGCCTTCCGTCGTAACCACAGGACTCAGAGTCGGCGCGGGCGTCGGATGCGCGCACTGCTCCTGAACCATGTCTAGAATCTCGGCAGCGAGGGTGTCGACGTCGTCCGTGTCATCCACGTCTGGCACCTGAAGGTACGAGGAGAGCGCACCTTGGGGCTCACGCGTCGCGTCACCCAACGGCACATAGATGACTACCAAACCATCCGTTTCTGCGGCTTCAGCGACTGCATCCATCAGGCATTCATGTAGTGCTTCAGTAGTCGCATCGGCTATGCTGTCAATCTCCGAGCACAAGTCAAAGACGAGCTCGGAGGTGGGATTGGAGACGCTGGAAGTGCCTTGCGTAAGAATAACCACAACGCGCGTAGCACTTGTCGACCTTTGATTACTTTCATGTAGGCCCACAGCATGAGAGAAGGCAAATGGCAGATTGGCATCCCATTCAGTACTGTGCTGCATCGAAGAAATGAGCTTCTGCGCTTTTTTGTAATTTTTGACATTAGGCAGGGGCTTGGATTTGACCACGTCATTGGCAAAGTTAAAAGCAGTAAATCGGTCCTGCGATGCGTCCTTGCCAATTTCCAGTCTGCTTGCAATAGCCTTGGCAATGTTTTGCGCATGCTCAAAATCTTGAAGTGAGGCATCCATCATGAGCACCACATCTGAAGGACTGCATTCCAGCGTTGGCGCTTGCGTCGGGCTCAATGTCGTGGGTGCTTCCGTCGGACTCTCGGATGGAGAGGGCGTCGGTCTTGGTGTCGGCATTTCTGTCGGAGACAGCGTCGGCCGCAGCGTCGTTGGCGCAGCTGTTGTGCCGTCGCAGAGCTCTGGATTTTTAAAGTCGTCGCCTCCCTCGACAAATTCAAAGTCTAAATCGGAGAGATCGGGCTGCGGACCGCAAAACGGATTTCCCTGCACCCGGATCCAACGAAGGTTACTGAGGGCTGTGAACGAATCAGGAAGTTGCGTCAATAGGTTTGATGACACGTCCAAATATTCCATACTTTCCAGAGACCCAAACGAGGAAGGCAGTTCCGCCAGCAAATTGTTCGCAAGGAAAAGATCTGTCAACGAGAGGATATTGCCGAGCTCTGTCGGCAGCGATGAAAGAGCGTTGCCTTCAAAGTCCGCGTACTCGAGTGCAGAAAGTCGGTGAATCTTCTCGGGCAAAGAAACGAGGTTATTGTCCCAAAGGTCGAGTTCACGAAGCTTGGTGAGCGCTGTAAACCCTGATGGGAGCGCGGCTAGTTTGTTGCTACCTACATGGAGCGAGGTAAGCGAGGTCAGAGCAGAAATACCTACTGGCAAGCTTTCCAGCCCGCATGACTCAATTTCTAGACGAGCAAGCTTGGACAGCTGCTTGATCGAGCTCGGAAGGCTTGAAAGGTTCGAATTATAGCTGACCACCAGACGTGTCAGCAGACGAAGGCTGCCGAGTGATGATGGCAGTGCCGTCAGTTTGTTGCTCTGCATATTCAGTTTGCGCAAATTGGAGAGCGCACTGATCTCCTCCGGGATCACGCTGAGCTCATTGCTTTTAAGCTTGAGGCGCGTAAGCGCCTTGAGCTTTTTAATGCTGGCCGGCAAAGCGACGAGATGATTCGAGGACAGATCTAGGCTCTTGAGGTTTGTCAACTGTGAGATTGAATCCGGCACAGAATCAAGCCAGCTGTCACGTATGCCCAAGTCTTCGAGGGCCGTGAATGCCTCGAGGTCCGGAAAGTCCACTACATCATGACAAGAGATCCAGGTGGTATCTGTGGCGTAGTCGCTCAGATCGCAAATTCCTGGCGAGTCGATTCCATCATCGTCGCTGCTGTATTCACTCTCCTCGAGCTGCTCGCAGTCGCACCAGACCGCTTGCGCATGACGCACATTCCAGCTCGCGAGGACCGCGAGCACAAGCGTCCTTCGCATGATGATGGCTTCACGCCGCTCTGACCTTTGATCTATCTCCGAGTGCTTGCCAGCTCGCTCGCACTCAAGCTCGCCCTCAAACTGGCACGCTCGCTTTCAAACTTTCAAGCAATGTCTTTCCGTTCGGGAAATGGTTTCCTGGTCCGGCCACTCGGCGATCATCGGAGCGCGCGGAGCCCGACCTCACTCACTCATTATACATACATGCGTTCCTTCATTCCTTCATTCAATCACCTTCAGAAACGAATGGGCCCTCCTCCTCCACATTCCACTGACAGCGGGAGACTGTCCTACTCTACGCGCGCACACACCTCCGCAACCACCTTCATGCCAACTATCTCCGTTTCCCCCCTTTTTCCCTTTCCCTTTGGTTCCATTCCGGAGCGACAGTTTCATCTAGCACCCAAGCAGACGCGCGCATTCGTTCATCCCTTTCCCCGCTCCCCACGAGGCCTCGCCGCGACTTCCTTCCTCTGCTCGAGCTCCTCGGAGAGCGCCTTGAAGAGCGCGGAGAGCGCCTTGAAGAGCGCTGAGAGCGCCTTGAAGAGCGCCTTGTAGAGCGCGTTGGAGAGCGCTGAGAGCGCCCCGCGCCCAGCCTGCCAGCCCGCCAGCCTCGCCGCGCCGCGCCCAGCCGCGCCAGCCTCGCCGCGCCAGCCTCGCCGCGCCAGGCCGGGCCCGCGCGTCCCGCCGCGGGGCGTGTTCGGCGGCGCGGCGCGGACTCCGCGCACCCGCGGAAGACCCGCCGCGCGAGACCTGGGAGCGCGTGCAGCCGCAGAGGCAGGCAGTCGTAACAGCCGCGATGCCCCCGGGCGGTGAAACGGACCGGACACCGCGGCGAGGCGAGGCGCGGTCGGCGGAGAGCACCGGATCGCTGGAGAGGCCAAGGGCTCGCAGCGCGGGAGGCGGAAGAGGACCGAGACGGAAACGTGCTCAGCGACGAGCTATGGCGTCCACGGTAGAGAGAGTTTCACGGCAGCGAGGGAAACGCCTTCGGCCAGGCGGGCCCTTAGCGGTGTGGAGAGCCTTTTCGGGGGTGGGTCGTAGGAATGGGGAAAAGGAAAATTGGCATGAGGTGAAGTTCTTGTGCGGGCGAGGGCGAGGACAAGATCCCAGGACCCCACGCGCGCTGCCTTCCGCGCGACTTTCCCCTCAATTCTGCCCTCGATTCTGCCTGCCCTCGTTCCCCTCTCTCGCAGCGATGACTCTGCAGAATATGCATTAATTACTTAATGGCACCATACGTACGATGGCGCCGCGCGCCCAAAACTCACCGGATAAATTTATGTTGGGACAGGGACTGACTAGTCTAGGCCTACATGGTGCCAAAGCCTTCGGCGTGATCTATGGCGAGTAAGAGCTTACGCTCGAGGTCATCCTTGGTGGTGTACGCGGGCAGAATAAGGTAGTTGAAGCACGTGGAAGATGTCGGAAGCTGGTTGGCGTTGTTGTTCTTGGAAATAGTGAGCTGGAGCGAGCGCAAACCGCGGATGGGCACGCGATCTGAACCAGTAGTGAACTGGAGGAAACGCTTTTTTTGCTCCTCGGTGAACTCGCTCACGACCTCCCAAAACAAAGAGATTGTTGGACTGTCCGCGTCATAGCCCTCGTAGCGGCACGAGGAGCGCAAATCTGCAAAGTCGAGCTTGTCGCTCGTATTGCCGCAGAGCAAAAGCTCCATCTCGGCCGGCTTGAACACCCGCAGAAAAGTATTTTCGCAGACGAGGTAGAAACCCTTGTTGAATGGCCGGAAAAGGTGTTCTACGGACCGATTCAAGTGATAGTCAACATAGAGCCGCACGTATTCGGCACGGTTCTCGTTCGTGACGGCCTTGTTTGCGCCGTCTGGAACCAGATCCACGGTCTTGATTTCGCCAAATGCCTCGTACGAGACCTGGAAGTTGCGGCAAAAGATTTGTTCGACGTCGCCATCAAAGGCAAGCAAGTCCTCAAGTCCTTTGGCAAGCTGGGGACTCAGGTCTTTCAGGTCATCGAGCGTTGGCGAAACGCCAAGAAGCTTCTTGTACATGGCGCTGGGGAACGTAAGATCCAGAATCACACCGTTGAAAATGGCAAGACCCAGGATAACACCCACCAACTCAAACTTGAGGCTTGGCTCAAATGTGTTCGGATTGAACCAAAGCTTGCGGCTGTCCTCGTCCATGCTGAACATACCAAAGTTGGGGTCCAACAGCTGTCGGACCATGAGCAAAAAGAACTCCTTTTGCACACCGCCCTCATCCACCCCTTCCTCGCCCACGAATTCTACACGAAGCGAGCGCTTGAACTCTTCTGGCCTGGAACGCGCGATGATGTCGAGGACATCGTCCACAAGATGGTCGCGGCGTACCCGAATTGCGAAGATTGGCAGCATGGGGCGCATTCGAGCAATGCGCAAGGAATTTCCCTGCATGAGTTGCTGCGCGCGCGCCTCAAGCTGCAAGAGCCGAGCCTTGCTTCCAGGGTCGAGCATGAATGCATTTTCGCAGAATGATGTCTTGCGTCCATTCTGTGCGTGATTTGTCAGGGTGCCCTGTTGCTCATCGAAATGCTTCTTGAGCCACGTTCGCAGATCGTCGCTCAGAAAATAGTCATCTTCGGTTGCAAGCTCATTCACAGCACTATTGTAAAACTCCGTGTAGTCCTCAATAAAGGGCGTCTCTGCTGCGTCGTTGGCGTCATGAAGCTCGCTCAGGAGCACGATGCCCTCCTCGAGGTAAGCATAGTCCACCTCGGCCCCGCTCTCCGAGCCCATAGTCGCTGCCAGTGTAATGTACATTTGCGTCTGCATCACGAGACGCACGAGATACTCATCTGAGCACTTGTTGCGAAGGAACCACCGCAGGTGCTCTAGCGTCGCAGATGGGCCCTTGGTCAGTGCCTTGAGCAGATTTGATTCCGTTGTGAGCAGATCCGGATCGTACTGGAAAGCCTCGTATTCTAAAGCCACCAGTGATGGAATGATACGCCTCTTATTGCTCCGCGTGAAAGGGTACGACAGCTGCGAGGCCAGCCCGCGCAGCGCCGTGCGGAGAGCATTGTCAACGAGCCCCTCCTCATCGTGGACACCTGCCAGTGTCTCAAATACCTGCGCGGCCATGGCCAAGTCTGGCTCCTCGTCGCCAGTGCGAAAGGCAGCAATCAGGTGCAACGGGTCGCTAAAGACGGCGCCGACACGACGAATCAAAGGCCGCAGCGCATCGATGCCCGTGGCACTCCCTGACACCCCACTTGCTTTCTCAACGAGCTCCGAAAGCTCGGCCAGCGTGAAAACAGGTCCCGAGAGGGGCTCGTCAGCGGGCTCGGGGGGAGCTTGCGCGGCCGTTGATGGTGGTGCATTTGAAGTTTCCGCCGACAAAGATGTCTCCATTGGCGCGGAAGACGATGGAGACGATGCGTCTACGGAAGGCGTTTTCGGTGCTGGTGGTGGGGACGAAGGCTGCTCGACCCTCTCGACCTCGGCGTCTGCCATGGGCACGTCATCATTCGTCTTTGCAAGGTCTTGTTCATTCTCGTTTTCAGTATTTTCTTTTTCTTTCGCGCCCCCGTTGTCTTTTTCAGTATCTTCTTCTTCTTCTTCTTCTTCTTCTTCTTCTTCTTCTTCTTCTTCTTCTTCTTCTTCTTCTTCTTCTTCTTCTTCTTCTTCTTCTTCTTCTTCTTCTTCTTCTTCTTCTTCTTCTTCTTCTTCTTCTTCTTCTTCTTCTTCTTCTTCTTCTTCTTCTTCTTCTTCTTCTTCTTCTTCTTCTTCTTCTTCTTCTTCTTCTTCTTCTTCTTCTTCTTCTTCTTCTTCTTCTTCTTCTTCTTCTTCTTCTTCTTCTTCTTCTTCTTCTTCTTCTTCTTCTTCTTCTTCTTCTTCTTCTTCTTCTTCTTCTTCTTCTTCTTCTTCTTCTTCTTCTTCTTCTTCTTCTTCTTCTTCTTCTTCTTCTTCTTCTTCTTCTTCTTCTTCTTCTTCTTCTTCTTCTTCTTCTTCTTCTTCTTCTTCTTCTTCTTCTTCTTCTTCTTCTTCTTCTTCTTCTTCTTCTTCTTCTTCTTCTTCTTCTTCTTCTTCTTCTTCTTCTTCTTCTTCTTCTTCTTCTTCTTCTTCTTCTTCTTCTTCTTCTTTGTTGTCATCTTCCTCGTCGTTGTTGCTATCGTCGTCATCGTCGTTGTCGGCCGCTTTTTCGGCCCCGACACTGCCCCGCTTTATACCCTCGAGCGCAAGAGCTGCAGCTTTCGTGGGATCAATGCCTTTGGCCACATAGCCGTCAAACGCGCGCTGGAATTCCAATCGTATATCCTTCTCTCGCGCGTCATCGCCGGCCCGAGTTGTCGAGGCCGAGGCTGAAGACGCCGAGCCCGACGACGTCGAGGCCGAGGCCGAGGCCCCCGGCGTCTTGTTATCCTCGTCGACCTCCATCCTTACGCGACACGCTCGAAACCCCGAAAAGGCGAGAAGCACAAACAGGCAACCTGCCTGTGCGCGCCACGCGGTCACGACCGCCGCTCTCTCGCTCTCTCGCTCGCTTGCTCGCTTGCTCGCTGCACAGCGGCAGGCCTTTTCGATGTTTGTTCGTCTCCGTTTTTCTCCGCGGAAAAACGGTGGCCCAGTTGAAGATACGAAGAAGCTCCACTCTCTCCCTTCGCGTGCGCAAGCAGACCCGAATCGCCTGAGCGACGGACGCCTGTCGCCTCGTGCCCGCGACCCCGGCTCGGCTGCGAGCTGCGTTGCGCGGCACAGCGCGGCTTCGGTGCTTTACTCGTGCAAGCGTCGCGCGCGCAAGCTAGGTTGGCGCTAGCGGGCGGGCAAGGCTGGCTGCTGCTCGTACGTCGTACGTCACACGCCGTACGGATACTCACTCTACCACACCATGGAGGTCGTAGACCCCGTGGTGCGCGCCCTGCGCGAGTGTGGCGTGAACATTGATGATGAGCGGCAGCGGCGCCAACTCACACCCGTGCATCGCGCCATTGTGCTGGACCAGATCGACCTTCTCGGCGAGTTCCGCGATAACATCGACGCCAGGGACGCCTTTGGGTACACGCCACTGCACCTCGCTGTGCTATGCGCAAGCCTCGAGGGCGTGCGCGACCTCCTCGCACTGGGCGCCGACCCAAATATTCAAGACAAAACATTGGACGGCTATACTCCGCTACACATTGCCTGCAAAGAGGGAAACTACTCGATGGCGGATGCTCTCCTCGGCGCACACGTTGACATTGACCTCCCTTCGCGCAGGCACGGGACAGCCTTGCACCTTGCGACCCGATCTGGCAACGCCAGACTTGTTGCCTTGCTTGTCAAGCTCGTCGGAGCCAACATCAATGCCAAGGACGCCAACGGCCGCCGACCTCTACATTTTGTGGCCCTCGAGCCAGCATCGTTTGTAGAAGTTAGCCCTGATCGGCAACCCGGTCGCCAGCCGCGCTCGCTTTTACCAGAGCTGTTGAGCGGCAAGACCAAACCAGAGATTGACGTGCGCGACAACGAAGGGTGCACGCCTCTCCACTACGCCGCCATGACGGGCAATGCCATGGTTCTCGCCAAGCTTATTCAACTCAAGGCTGATGTCAATGCACGCGACGCCCAGGAGCGTACGCCGCTTCATTATGCCGTTTGCGGCGACTCTGTGGCCGTGGATTCTGGGGCAGCTTCGTGCGTGCAGCTGCTTCTTCAAGCCAATGCTGCTATTGATGCTCGAGACGCGTTGGGGCAAACGCCTCAAGATGTTTTGCAAATTATTCTCGAGTCGCGACGCTGGCGAAAGAGCGAGGAAACAGTCCTGAAAGTGGCCAAGAGTCGTCTCAAGAAAGCGCACGAGTTGCAGATGGAGTCCGCCCGTGCCGAGCTTGCTGCGCAGCAAGCCGCGGACAAGCTCTTGCAGGAAGAGAATCTGCTTGGCGCGAATCGAGGCTCTCGCAAATCATCTGCGCGGCGCAAGTAAACTGTATAAAAAATCCAGAACAAGACCTGCTTTCGTTCTTCAGATTCTTTGGTCGTCGACCAAGATGACGATTTAGACCTCAGCTTAGTGTTTTCTCAGAAACACTCTATCCAACTTCGTATCCACAGTCTGCCAAAAGCACAACAACCAAAAGCATAGAGTGTAGACAGACATTCTGTTCGAGTGAAGATGCAGTGGTCACCTCCTTAGAAGGGGCAACGTGTTTGGTTCCAGCAACAGCAGCAGCACCACCACCACCACCACCACCACCACCGCCACCACCACCACCACCACTAGCAACACCAGCAGCAACACCACCACCACTACCACCACCAGCATTCGCGTCAAACATAAAATCTGCATTTATTGTGAAAGAATTTCAAGATGATCATGAATTGTCTGTCTGCATTGATTGGCGCAGGAGATCTTGCGTCAACCGTACGGGCATTCCCTGGACGCTCTCCATTTCACCATTGCGCTCCCCAAGGTATGGCTCGAGCAATGGATCTTCAGCGACAAAAGAGCCTGCGCAGTACATGATATCTCCTTTGGCAATGAGAGCATCGGCAACGTCATCGGGGACAGGTTTGAAAGCCTGCGTCGCAACGTCAACGCCATTAACCCGCTTCCTCGTCGACAGATTAGTAACCACAAGTCCCGTCGTGCACTCAGCTGGCTTGCCCTCAGCTCCGTAGCTTTGAAGATGACTCTTGGCTTCGGCCGCGTCAACGGGCTTTTCGCGAACCGTGCCATCAAAGACAATCACTTGGTCTGCGCAAATGACAATATCGGGCCGCGCAGCCTCCGCAGGTCTTGCGTCCAAAATCTCGAGCAGCCGATCCGTCTTGGCCTGAGCGATGGCAGTCACCAGCTCGTGCGGGTCATCTCTTCGGATCGCTTTCTCATCGATATCAGGCGCAACCTGTTCTGGAAAAAGCTCAAAGCCTTCGGGCAGCACGCCCGCCACGAGCTTGGCGCGCCACTTCGACGAGGACCCCAGCATCACCTTGACGGTCTTCATTGTCGTCGTCGTCGTCGTCGTCGTCGTTGTCCCGCTGGCTGTGTCAGACGCCGCGGCCGCCGGCGCTGCCTCTGCGTTCCCCTCCGCTGGCGTCGCGCTCATCTCTCCTGTCGCGCTCTCGCGCAAAGTTCTGGCATCAGTGCCTCGACGGCGCCGCCACGGCCAGCCCGTAGGCCTAGTACAAGAGCACTTGAAGCAACAGCGCCGAAACGGTGCGCGCCGTTTCTCACCGTTTTCGTAACGCTACCTGGTTTTTTCTCTCTTTCTTTCTTTCTTTCTTTCTTTTCTTTCTTTCTTTCTTACTTTGAGTGACAATCAATCAATCGATCGATGCCAATGACAGACAGTGCGTGTGTGGCTGTCCAGTGGCGACTGGCTGGCTGGTGGCCGTTCGTTCCGCGCAAGTGCGGCGCGGGCCGCGGCAAGTGCAGAATGGGACCAAAGTCCACTTGCGGGGCGCCGTGGCAGGTGAAATCAAATCGCACAGTGGCAGATGGCAGAGCTCGAGCTGGCGCTGCATTTGATTGTATTTGGTTGTTTGATTGATTGTTTGATTGATCGATTGACTGAGTGAGCAATTGATCGATCGAGCAACATAAAGATCAATCCATCCATCTGGCTCGGTCGGTGGCTCGTCAGACAGGCATCCGAGCGAGCGACCGCGCTGCGCTGCGCCGCTCGCGGACGCGAGGTCCCGGAGGGAGACGCGCGGCGAAAGAGAGGGGAGAAGGCGAAGATAGGATAAGCAAGATGGCGGGCGAAGGGCTCGAGGCCGAGGTGGAGCAGCTGCGCGCCCGCGTGGCGGAGCTCGAGCTCCAGCTCGAGGCCAAGAACGAGGAGAATGTGAACGTCAGCGGCGAGAAGGAGCAGGAGGCTGCGCAGAAACAACGCACCGAACACGCGCGTATGACCAAGAGCGCCGGCGCGGAAATCGGCGCAGACGAGGGCCGCCTCGGCGGCGAGTTCGCCTTTTCGGAAAACCCCGAGTTCATCGCTGCCCGCCAGGCCAAGTACGAGGAGCTCAAGGCGCGCAAGGATGAAGAGTACAAGGCGATGCCTCGCGAAGCCATCAAGGTGACTCTTCCCGACGGCGCCGTGGTCGACGGCACCTCGTACGAGACCTCGCCCATGGACATTGCCAATGGCATCAGCGTGGGTCTCGCCCAGTCGTGCGTCGTGGCCAAGGTCTTTTACACGCGCCGTGTCGGCGACACGGTCGTCATTGCCGACAGCAGTGGCTTCGAGGAAGACGAGGAGGGCGACGCTGAAGTAAACAAGGGCGAGCTCTGGGACATGGAGCGCCCTCTCGAAGGCGACTGCAAGCTCGAACTGCTCAAGTTCGGCGAGCGCGAGGCGAACATGGTCTTTTGGCACTCTTCCGCCCACATTCTCGGCGAGTGCATTGAATGCGAGCTTGGCTCGCACCTCACGGTTGGCCCGCCCGTCGACCCTGGCTTCTACTACGACACCTACGTGGGCAGCGAGGGCATCACCGAGGACAAGAAGAAGAAGCTCGAGGCCAAGGCCAAGAAGATTATCAAGGAGAAGCAAAAGTTCGAGCGCATCGTCCTTACCAAGGACGAGGCCCTCGAGCTCTTTGCCGAAAACCCTTTCAAGCTGTCCATCATCCGTAACAAGGTCAAGGATGGCAGCCTCACTACGGCGTACCGCTGCGGACCCCTCATCGATCTGTGCATGGGCCCCCACATCCCGCACACGGGCAAGGTCAAGGCCTTTGAGGTGACGCAGGCCACCACCGCCTTTTGGCTCGGTTCTGTCGATAACGATGCTCTTCAGCGTGTCTACGGTATTTCCTTCCCGGACAAGAAGCTTTTGGCCGAGCACAAGGAGTTCATGAAACAGGCTGCCGAGAACGATCACCGCCGCAAGGGTGTCGAGCAAGACCTCTTCTTCTTCCACGACTTTAGTCCTGGCAGTGCCTTCTTCAAGCCTCATGGCGCACGCATTTACACGACGCTTCTCGCCTTTATGCGCGAGGAGTACATCAAGCGCGGATACACCGAGGTTGTGACACCCAACATTTACAATGCCAAGCTGTGGAAGGTCTCGGGTCACTGGGACCACTACAAGGACGACATGTTCACCTTTCAGGATGGCGACAAGGAAATGTTTGGCCTCAAGCCGATGAACTGCCCGGGCCACTGCCTCATGTTCGCTGACTCGAAGCACTCGTTCCGCGAGCTCCCACTCCGTCTGGCCGACTTTGGCGTCTTGCATCGCAACGAGGCCAGCGGCGCGCTTTCCGGCCTCACCCGCGTGCGCCGCTTCCAGCAGGATGATGGCCACATCTTTTGCGCCGCCTCGCAGCTCGAAGATGAGCTTCTCGGCGCGCTTAACTTCATGAAGCACGTCTACGAGACCTTTGGCATGACCTACAAGCTCGAGCGCTCCACGCGGCCCAAAAAGGCCGTCGGTCTCGAGGAGGCCGAGGGCGTCGCGCTTTGGGACACTGCCGAGGCCGCCCTGTCCACTGTGCTTGACAAATTCGCGGGCCCCGGCAACTGGCGTGACAACCCGGGTGATGGTGCCTTTTACGGCCCGAAGATTGACATTAAGGTCATGGATAGCATGCGCCGCGTGCACCAGTGCGCCACCGTGCAGCTCGACTTCCAGCTCCCCAAGCGCTTCAACCTTTCGTTCCAGACCTCCGAGGGAAGCTACGAGCGTCCGGTCATGATTCACCGTGCCATGCTCGGCTCGCTCGAGCGCATGATCGCTGTGCTTACGGAGCACTTTAAGGGCAAGTGGCCCTTTTGGCTCTCGCCCCGTCAGGCCATTGTCATCCCAATTCACCCGGACCACAACGAGTACTGCGATGGCATCCGCGATCGACTCCGCGCAGCCGGCTTCTTTTGCGATGCCGACACTTCCAAGGGCAAGACGCTCAACAAGAAGATTCTCTTGGCCCAGCACGCACAGTATAACTTTATGCTTGTTGTTGGACCCACGGAGAAGGAATGCGACTCGGTGAACATTCGCACGCGTCTTGACCGCAAGATGGGCGTCAAGACTGTCGACGAAGTTGTTCAGCTCTTTACCAAGTGGAGGGAGGAGCGCACTTTGGTGACTGAGCCCGAGCCCACGGCTGAGGAGCTCGAGCGTGCTGCTGCTCTTGCAGCCAAGGGCAAGTCGCGTAACACCAAGCAGCCCAAGAAGAAGAACGCCGAAGCCAAGGACGCCGCCGCACCGGCACCAGAACCTCCTGCGGATGCTTAACTAAAACAAGATTGAAGATTCTTTTTCTGATGTTTTTGAAAAACGAAGGGCACGACATTCATTCGCCTTCGCTGCTATTTCATGTTTTGGGGGTGTATGTGGTGTGTGGGTGGAGGCAGAAGAGCGGACGAGAACGAGATAATCTCCCTTGTGCAGACGCGCTGCGCGTAGAGCTATAGGTGCAATGATTTGCACTTCAAATCGCTTCACGCTCTGTGATTCTTTCGCTTTGGCTGGCGGCTGGTCACTCTGCGTAATAAAAGATTTCCCTTTCATCTCATTCTCCATTTTCGTATCTCGATCGTTTATTATTATTCGCAAAGGATGCGTTTCCCGTCCTCCCCTTG
>KN805378.1:372487-452487 GCA_000818945.1 Schizochytrium sp. CCTCC M209059
CCCCCCCCAAATAAAAAAATAAACATAAGAATTGGTAAACGGAAGCAAAGGTTGAGTAAAAGGTGAATATGAAGTAACTAGGCACGCAAGCTAGCTTGCTTGATCCATTTGTTTTAGAAATGATAATGTCTTAATCGGTCGGTGCAAACGTGCCATCCTTGTTGACGACACGTACATCGTCGAGAACCTCTGCAAAGTCATGATGCACAGGCCGCTCCTCGGTGGAGCCAGCAACCGCCGCCTTGGCGCGCTCGAGAGCCGCAGCGCAAAGATCTTCAGCCTTGCCCTCATTCGAAGCACCCTTGAAGGCAAAGACGATGCAGTTCGCATCACCAATTGCCTGCAGAGGAATACAGAGCACCTGAACAAATTGCTTGCGCAGGTCGCTCAAAATGCTCTTTTGCTTTTCAGCGGACTTGCAAGCCAGATTAAGTATCAACATACCCTCCTCCGTGAGCACGCTCTTGACGTTCTCAATGGCAGATTCTTCCAAAAATGCACGCGGCGGAAAGAGAACAGGCTGCGTGAGGTCTTTGGCGTCGACATCGAGAAACACAGCCTCGTAGGCCCCCGGCGTCGACGTGGCAGCGTCCGCCAACCATGCAGAGCCATCGCCCACGTGGACGTCGAGCGCGCCTTCTTTGGGCGCAAAGTCAAACCATGTCTTGGCCGTCTCCACGACCTCGGCATCAAGCTCTACGGCCTGGACCTTGACCTCCGGAGCGAACCATCCGCATTGCGTTGCAACGTATGACGCAAGAGCGCCTCCACCGAGACCCACGACCACGGCACGCGCAGGCGAATCCTTGGGCTTAAGAAAACACAGACCCGACACCATAGCTCGATGGAATTCGAACGCCAGATACGACTTGTCGATAAAGTACGACACGCTCGAAGCGTTCTTCTTGCCCTTGACATTCTTCTTTTTGCCCTTGGCGCTCTTTTGCGCACGCCGCTTTGCAATACGCGCCTCCGATTGGATCACGTCCGAAGCTTGCAAGAATACCAAGCGACGATGCGTCACAGTCTTGCCTGTGCTCTCGTCGGTGACCTCAACATCCTCAACCATAAACTCCCCACTTGCCTCGGAAGATGTCTTGGCCACGGGCTTGCGCGTGCCAAGATCGGGACCCAGAGTCATGTACGGGACCTTGGTCGCAGCGTCGAGGTCAGCCGGGTAAAGCTGCGTCATGGAAGGCGAGAGCTCCGTCTGCACCGCTTCAATCGAGGCAAACGAGTGGCTGCGACCGAGGCTGACCACGATGAGACGACCGATCCCGTTGCTTTTGGCCACCTGCATTTGACCCTCCGCGCTAGCAAACGTCCATTCGTGCTCACGACCCTGCGGAACCAAGAAGACAGCGCATGCAATCGCAGCGTCCTTGAGAGAGCGTCCAGAATCCACAACGCTCACCAGGAAGCGAGGCAGGTTCGTCGAGGACGAGGCGTCCCAGAGCGCAAAGCGCGCCCGAAGACCTTGGCCCATGTTTTGGATGTTGCGCTGCATGTGGTACACGAGTCGCCGGTCGTCCACTGCGCTCTCTACATCCTCACGCGATGACGCGAGCTCACCCTTGGCCTGCGAGCCATCGGAAAATACGTACATCCCAGGCTCGTCGGCCGCCTTGCGCGCGCAGATGAGAAAAGGGGCAATAAGAGAGCCAGCTTCTGGGTCAAAGGCGCGGATCTCAAGCGCAAATCCGCGCGAGGGTTCGAACTTCTCCATGAGAAGCTCCAGAATGTGCTCCTGGGCAAGAGTCACACACAAATACGTGCCACCCGGTCGCAGGACACGCTCAATTTCGGCAAGCATCTTGGCGCCCTGGTCGGCGGCTGAGGCATCGGTCATGAGCGCGTCGAGAGCACCCTTGTCAAAGACCATGTCGAACTGGTCATTCCATGCATCGTCCATCGCGAGAAAATCCATGACCTTGTACTCGAGTCCGGGCTTGTCAGTGGCCCGCGCGCGCATCTCGTCAATGACAACCTCACTAAAATCAATGCTCGTCACCTTGCGGAACCCCGAGGCGTACATATCTTCGCTCAGGGTCGAGTTACCGCAGCCGACGACAAGAACGTCGGTGGCGTCGCGGGACGCGGCCTTGAAGGGCATGCGTTCGACCTGATCGGCAAAATCCGACCAAGCGCCGTACCACTCGAAGGCGCCATCTCTGCCGTCCTTTTCGCGCAGCTTGTTGAAGAACTGGTCCCAGTACGTCCGCGTCGCGAACTGCTGGTGCGTCTGCGGCAGCAGCTTGAGCGCCTCCTCCGGGTTCGGGTCCATGAGCGGCACCGCGCGCCCATCCTCCGCGCCCCGCGGGGGTCTCGGCGGCATCACGCCCCGCTGCGCATCCTGGCGCCCCGCCATCGCGCTCTCTCGCCTCCGCTCCGCGCGCGCTCGCGCCCTCGCCTCGCCGCTCCGCACGCTCCGCTCGCCCCGCTCGACGCCCGCGCAGCGCAGCTAGCTAGCTCCCAATCTGCTCGCTTGCTTTCCTGGCCAGCCGTAGCGCAGCACCACCGCGGAACCTGTGCGGAACCCAGTTCTGCGCAACCCCAAAATTCCCTTCGAAAAGCACTGCATTATACGTATGACGCAAAGGACCCGAGTGCGCAACGCAACCCCGAGATCTGCGCAACCCAACTTTGCGCAACCCCAATTCTCAACGGGCTTCTGTTTTTTCCGAAGGATGGCGGCGAAAACAGACCGAGGACGAGGACGAGCACGAGGACGAGGACGAGGACGCACGAGGCAGGCGCGGAGGGAGGCAGGCGGGCGCGGAGGCAGGCAGGCAGGCCTCGCTCGCGGTGGTGGGCGACAGGCGGCGCGCCCTCGTCCCGTCCCGGCCTGCCCTATCTCGTCCCGTGTCGTGTTGGCTTGTGTTGTGCTGTGCCGAGCAGGGAGGTCGCGCCGTTTCGACACGTGAAAAGTCGGCAAGACCGCTCGGACGACACAGCATAGAGGCAGACACGGTAGCTACGCGATGGCCTCGCCCGCGGGAGGCGCTGCGGCATGGTCGGTGGGGTGCCGGCTCGTGCGGCCACCTCGCGAGGCGCCCGCGAAACGTTTTGGGAAAGAAGGCGTCTCGAACCTGGACAACCCCAGCTGGTCCCGGCCAGGCAGCAGCAGCAGCAGCAGCAGCAGCAGCAACAAGATCGGCGAAAGCAATCGCCTTCTTGAGCCCAAAACCGAGGGAGTGAGCATTCTCACAAGCTCGCCCTCGTCCCCCGCATCCTCTGCGCGATGGAAATGTGCGTCGCTCGAGGCCGAGCGCACGGTAATCATTCAGCAACGCCTCGGTACCGAAGATTCTCTGCAAAAAGTAAGCGGCTTTGACCGCGTCTTTCGCGAACAAGTCACTGATGAGGTCGTTTTCCAGCGTACTGAAGAACCCCTTCTCAATGACGTTTGGAATGGTGCCGACACTTGCGCAGTGGTTTGCGGCGCGGTCAGGGGAAGAAAGGGTGCCGCTGCCGCATCGCTGCAGCGTCCACTCGAATACTTATTTACGCGCATCGGTGATGCTACAGATACAGCCGCAAGTGTTTTACGCTTCAAAGTTTTCCTCTCCGTGCTATACGTGTATCCCGATCAAGTTGTCGATGCCTTGGCTCCCGCGCCTCGTCGCCTTCAGCTCGGTTCGGACGGTGCAGTCAGCCCACTGCCGAGTGCCGTGCAAATCGACTCCGCCGCAGAAGGTGTGGATCGCATCGCAGACTTACAGCCATCCATGCGGTCTCGCACCGCTGCACCTGCTCCCATGCATAGAGTCGTCTGCCTTCGTCTCGAGCGGTGGGTCCGCTCACGAAAAAGGGGTCTGCTCACCCCGGATCGCGACCGCATTGCTTTACGCGACATGGGACCACCGCCATCCGAGCTTCTTCCCGAGTCCACTGATGATTGGACCGTGACCAGCTCGGTCTTTCGCAAAGTCAATGTACAGCTTCTCGAGGCCAACCTCTCAAGCACATGCAACCCCGTCCCCGATGCGCTCGGTGCGCATGCGAGTGCGCACAGTCACAAGCTTCATCGCGATGTAGCGCAGACTCTCACCTCTTTTTGCCGCTGTTTGCAGGAAGACGGAGGGCCTTTCCGGGATGCCAAGCTTACCCATGTCCTCAAGCCCGTTTTTCTCGAGGCTTCGCGTTGTTCGCTCACTGCCTACGTAGAAACGCCTTCAAATAGCTATTGCAAGAGTGCCGGGCCTCTGCGCTTTGCAGAGCGCGCATTGCGTGCCGTACGCGCGCGGCAAGCTGCACCACGGTTGGAAACTTCTTCAATTGACATATCCCATGCCACCGACACTGATCCCGACGGTGCGTACCTACTTGACGATGGCACAGGATTTCGTCACGAAAGTCTTTTTCGCAATACTTCGCCTCGAAGAGGAGGAGGTCGAAGACGCAATGCTAGCTTCAGCAGTATGACCAGTAGTGTGGAGACCAAGCTTGATCGCGGGTCAGACTACAGTCGACCAGGGACAGGATCCTCGGCAACGCGGGCCTTCGAACGCTCACGCACTCGTGTTCTCGACATTCTGCAGGATCTACGCCAAGATCTGCAAACAGGAGATGAAGACGCGCATGAGAGAGTCACCAAATCACTTGGCCAGCAGTACCAGCGACAGCAAAGCCTACCATCCTCCCCGCGACGTTGCTTTGCTGAAGCAGATACTGGTGTTGACAGTCTAGATGATGAGGACCTTGCAGCATCGAGAGAAGCCCTACGCCAGCAGCTCTCTCGCTTCCAAGTGGAAAAGGAACTCCTTGCAAAGATGCGCGATGGACCGCGCGCTCTTGTGACGGACGAGGCCAAAGAAGCTGTCGGCGACCTTGTGCAGCGCTTGGAAGATGAACGTCGGCAAGCACTCGAGAAAGCACGCGCCTTGATGCAGCAGGTCTGGCAACTCGAAGCCGAAAAAGGAGACGCTCAGCGCAAGTCCCGCGTTCTTCAAGAGCGCGTCGACATCCTGGAGGCCGACCGGGACGCTCATGAAGCCAGTTTGCCGCAGCTGCGCGCTCAGCACGAAGCCCAACTCGAGGCACTCAAGGAGCAACACACCACTACGCAGGAGCAGATGCGTCGCGACGCCGATGCTCGCCTTCGTAAGGCTCGTGCCGATGTTGCAGAGCTTGCGGCAAAAACAGAGGCTGATCGCGCCAAAGTGGTCGCGCAAGAACGGAAGCGAGCCAAAGAGCAAATCGAAGCCCTCGAGACTCGTCATAAGGAAGAAATTAAATCCTTGAGGGACCGCGCCGAGGATCGCGAGGCTGCCTTTCGCCAGCGCCTCAAAGAGACGCAGTCCGAAGGTCGCAAGCACATTGAGCAAGCCACCCTGCACGAGATCGAGCGAGAACGCACGCTGCGCGAAGCCCAAGAATCTCTTGCTGATGTTGAGGCCGCGCACCGCCAAGAACTCGACCGCGTCCGCAGCGAAATTGAGGAGGAGCGTTCCGACATGGAGCAATTCCGCGCCGAAGAACGCGATCGCGCCGAGCAAGCGCTGCGTGATCTCGAGATGGAGCGCAAGCTTCGGCAAGAACGCGAGGAAGCTCACCATGCCGCAGCCGCAGCCGCGCAGCGCCGTATCTCTGCGCTTCAGGATGACATAAGTCGGCTCAAAGCGTCTCACAATTCAAGTGGAGCCACAGGCCCTACGACTGCCTCTGCCTCTACATCTGGGAGCGGTCTCGTGGCACGTGTTCAGCAGAGCGAAGAACTCACGCGTCTCAGACGTGCATTGCGCGAAAAGGATACCGAATTGCAACGAGTGCTTGCGCAGCTTCAAGACGAACGTTCGCACCGCAGCGTGCTCGAGGATGACGCTACACGCTATCGTACTCAGCTCGCCGCGCGCGACGAAGAAAACCAAGCGCTCAAGGTGGTCTCCGAGGAGCTGAGCGCGGGCCATGAGGAGGCTTGCCGTGATCTTGAAGCTGCGGTGCAGCGCGTCGACCTCCTTGAGCGCGAGGCAGCCAGCAAAACACGTCTCCAGGCAGATCTTGCACGCGCTGATCGCGAGGTCGCAAACCTTCGTGAGAATCTCGAGGACGCGCAGTCTTCACTCGATACGCAAGACCGACGTGTCGCTGCAGCAGAAACGCGAGCTTCTGGGCTTGCTTCTCGCCTTCGCGAAACCGAACGCCGTCTCGAAGACGCATTGGTCGAACGCGATCGCCTCGTCGAGGAGGTTGAAGGCCTTCGTGACCAGGCCATTCGGGCAGAGGAGGAGGCGGCGCAGTATGTCCGATCCAACGAAGAACTTGCAGTCCTCCGCGAGCGACTACGCGCTGTCGAGGCGACAGCGCGCCAAGACCGTCCTCAGCATCATTATGAAGATTATCGCCCAATCTCGCGCGAAACATGGAGCCGGTCTTCTCGCGCGCCCCCTGGCTCTTCGTCGCATGTCGCTTCATCCCCACGACGGACGAGACCGTATCGAGATGCAAAGCCACGTACCCCGCAATTATCAGGGCATCGAGGGCCACCGAGGACGCCCCCATCATCGTCGTCGTCGACGTCGCGCCGAATCTCCGGCCCGCGCTCCCCTCGCAGTGATGCGCTTACGGATGAAGACATGATTGAACGCGCGGCGCGAGCAGCTGCGGACCACACGGTAGCTTCGCTGAGCAACGTTCTAAATCGAAGCAGCCATCAAGGCGAGGTGAGAGGTGCAACTTCTGAAGCAGCTTCGGACGTCGAAGGTGATCCTGTTCGAGATGCCTTGGCGCAGAGTCTCCGCGATAAGGAAGCAGAAGTCAAGCAACTTAAACGTCGCATCGACGCTCTTGCACATACCAACATCACTTTCGTGTGAAAAAGTTATTCCTTACTCTGCTGTCTCTCATCAAACGGGAATTTTTTAATGTGAACTTTTATCTACAGTCAGTCAGGCCCAGGCCTAGGCTCAAATATTTTCTCTACATTGACGGACCTACGTCTTCTTTGTATTATCATTGTTTACTCTTTTGCTTGTTAGCGGCGAGCTCGAGATCTCGAATGCGATGCTCGAGTCGGACTGCGTGCAAGCATAATTGGATGTGCATCACTTCGATGCAACCAATTGCAAAATGCAGCAAGTGCTGCAGGTAGTTCCTTGCGCTTTTTCAGGCTCACACAAAGCATTGGATATCGACTAAAGGCGTCCCAAAACGTCATTTCTGCCAGATTTTTCCCCAGGCTCACCTTGTGACTCTTTCCATAATGAGTCCATGCGTCTGTATTCCGTGAGCTCGCTTGTCGCGCGCCTCCATGCTCCTCCTCGTCAGACGACGCATGGTCACAGTCCGCCATGTCTAGAGGAGGTTCTGCCTCGAACCACGCTGCAAGCCGCGCAAAGATTTGCAGGTGCGCTTCCGTGGCATCGCGCTCGAGTCGATCCTGCCAATAGTGTAAATAGGGGAGGTCATCGATGTGAACAGAACGAAACGATTTGCGCGAGTAACGACCACAAAAGAAAAACAGATTCTCGCCATCCTGGGCCCATGTCTCGCGCGAGTCGTACGCAGAACGTTTGCTGGACGACTTGCCTTGAGCTTGAACCTTCTTTTGTGAAAGAGGAAGCACGTGCAAAAGCGTATCGAGGGGCTCTACGAGGATTTCCCATGTTGCGCGGGATTGCATATGGTAGCGCGCTTCGGGGAAAACCAAAAGTCTCTGCATGGACCTCTGCACGATCCCAAAAATTCGTGCAATAAGTTGCGTTCTCGATCTGCTCTCAAAATACTCTTGCGCGGAACTTTTGGGTGAATGTCTTCGCCCAACGAGCTGCCGCACGTATGTGTTGATGAGGCCGTCTCTTGACGCTCCAAATCCATCTAGATGGGGACTAAAGAGTCTGTGGCGCTCTAGAACGCGAATCGCCTTAGACTGCTCGCTAGGAGACACGTTGTGAGCTTGCAGCAAATGCTGCGACACAGCATCCACACTTGTGAGACACATGCCTGCGGCACCGACGAGATCGCCACCGTGACAGAAAACATCAATTGGGTCCGGCAACACACACGCTGCACTCGGGAGAAACGTGCTTGGATTTGAGTCCGCGATCAGGTCGTCAATCGCCCATGCGTAGCAAATGGGACACACATGCAGTTTGCGCGCAAAACTTGTGTCCTTGCTTTCATGGCGGACGCCAAGATGAGCTTCAGAGGGTTCTTTGATCCATGCGGATGAGCCGCATGCGGCCTCACGCAGCAAGCCTTTACGCGATTGACCAGCGGGCTCGAACTCGGTTGAAAAGTCGATGACGAGACCTGCACCCTGCGTCTTTCCGCTCTCTTCGGACACATGAATACTATTCGAACTTTTGCTACTCTCCTCCCTTGTCGAATGATTCTCTGTAGCCTCCACTAGACTTGCGTACCGTACGCGTTTGGAAGTAGACGTCTTGGAAAGCGCCGCAGATGAAAGAGGTGCCGGCATCAAAGATCGCGCCGTCCCATGGTCGCTTCCTGATGATGCGGTGAACGTTGAAGGGAGCCTTGAAGCTGCAGCTGTTTTAGCTTTTGCTGCTTTCGAGTTGGTGGCCCCCGAACGAGGTCCAGCGAGCGTCATATTTGCGTTCCGAGCGGAGTTTAAGTCATTCCTCTTCCTCTTAAAGCGAGTTTGCACCTGCTTTTGCGATTTGCTCGGCGAATCTGGTCCATGCTCAGACCCATTTTGCTCCTGGTCTTCATCTTTCTCGGCGCAGCGTGAGTTTTCCTTGACGACGGCATCATCTTCAAGCATGTCACGAGTCAGCTCGCACACGGAGCGAAGTTCCATCGCTGTCAGGTCCGTTTGACTCGTCTTCAAGGCATTCTTAGAGCGAAGTTGAGCGAAAAAGGTCGGCAAGTGCGACGGAGAGGTTGTTTCTGAAAATACGCCTCGTTTCCCCGAGTCTGCCCGCTCAATGCGGAAACGTCCGAAATCCTCCGTGACAGCAGCACTTTCGAGAATGTACTCACGAAGTTCTGCTTCGTTTTCGCGGCCGACAAAGTCTTGACCTCGTACAGATGAATCCACTTTGAAACGATGTTTTGGCCTGATGAGAATCGACGTCTCACTCGCGTCTTTGCCACCTCGCCCCTGCAGGCCACCAAGAGCCCAGCCTCTTGCGACAAAATAGTCCACATAATCTTGACAATGCAACGGGCCGAGCATGTCAAGAAAGAGAACACGTGCTGCTCGGTTGTCAAAGGCCACTTCTTGTGTCTGAGATGCTGATACACTATTACTGCATCGACTCGATGACGCAGCGGTTTTTTGTTCTTTAGTAAGCGCAGTGTCTGCGCTGCCGCTGTGAGCGCACTCGAATGCCGCAAATTCCTCGCGAAGCTCAGGGAACTCGGTCAAAGCAGACTCAAGGTCGGTATCGACGTAGAAATAATCGTGCTCTCGACGCGAGGTTCCCTCGCGATAAAGATGCCCTGGTCGCAGAAGCGCATCAATCGTAAAAGGGGGCTCAACGTGTCCAAGGACAAACCCCTTGCGTTTAAGAAAAGCCAATAGTAAACGCTCTCTTGATGGGTGATCAGCAGAAACCAAGGCAGATTGTTCATTCTCCTCAGAGGGGGCGGTGTCAAGTTCGCGTACTTGGCGTGCCGTCTCCGCGGCTGCCGACTCTGCCGACGATGCAGACCGTTTTTGTGATGGTGAGAGTTGTTTATCATGCGCGCTTGATGCGGATTTCGTTGCTGCTGGCGTCACTAGCTCGTCTTCATTGTCATGGGAGGATCCGTGGTCCCGCTCGTCGTCAGCTACTTGAGTTTCTCTTGCACTCGCCCCGTGTAGCGAAGCAATCGAATGATGAGTGTTGACGCGAGGTGATGCGGTCTCCGGCAACTTTTCGGATTCCCCATCATTTGAAGCGCTATCATGTGTAGCAGCACTAGCATATGCGAGATGCTCTGCTTCCCGGGTAAGATGAAGGTTTCGCGGAGCATCTGCAAGGTCCTCGTGGACGTCTTCTTCGCGAAAATCAACCGCGGCATCCGCGAGATCGTCTGCGCTTCCGCTGAGAATAGCCTCGCGCGAAGCAGCAGCCGCACGCCGCGCCTCGATTCGTGCAGTATCGGCAGTGTTAAAGTCAATAACAAGTCGACTGCAGTTTTTCTCGGCATTTCGTAAAAGGCGAACATGGTAAACTTCGATGGGGGCTCCAACATCTCGCGCATCCTGGTTTTCTTCATCCGAGAATGCAATACGAATGTTTCGCCCACGTAAACGCCAATCCCAGTTCTCGAAGCGTAACTGCGAAGCTTCGAGAGGAACATGTAATTGCTGCAAATCCGTTGTGGCTTTCTGTGGCTTCGCTTGGCCTAAGTTTGCAACAAGTGCTTCTTGTTCACCGCGACTCCCTTCTATTGCTGGGCCAAGCCGAGAGATGATGTCGCCTATCCTAACCTCGCGCGCCTCGCCGTTTGTGATTTCATTGGCGATTTTATCGAACATGCGCAATTTATGCTCTTCAACGACGAGCGCAGCTTTGTCAATCTCGTGTTGCAATTTACGTTCTTCATGGATGCGATGCAGAATTTGACCTGCAACATCAGACGGGACGCGTGCATCTCGATAGCGACTTTCACCTGCGATACTTTGCCGGATCGCAGCAGAGGCTGTCGTGTTCTGCGAACCCTCATATTCCTGTGAAATGTTGTCTGACTGATGGCCTGTGTCGATCCATTCGTCTCGATGGTTTGTGTTTGCCATCCTTTCCTTTTTCTTTTTCGTGGAGACAGAAGAGAATCAGGCGAAATCTATCTCTTGGAGGCGGCACGAACCCTTCACAGGCGCGTCTTTGCAAGCAATTTCAAAGAACTCAGTCGGCGAGGACCTGTGATCGGATCCGTTGCTGCCAGCCTTGTTCTTGTTTGGGGGATTATTATTTCTTTTCCTTTTTTTTTTTGACAAGGGCACACCGCGGTTCCGTGGGTGCAAGCTCAGATGACTCTCTTAATTGTCGGGATCGAAGGTGTCGCGCGCGCGACAGAAGAAGGGGCGCGTATGCGCCTCTGTTCGACTCCACGCTCCCAGTACTGACTTGTGTCTCGCGAGCGAGCACAGAGCCGGCCTAGGAGACGAGGAAAATTGTAGAGTCCTTTTTTCTTTTCTCTGCCGATGACCCGCGCAAGGCTCCGCGTGACCGCTTTCCGCAGGCTCTTGGTCTCAGATCCAACCTCTGTAGCTGATAACAGGCGACACGAGAGCCACGCACGGGCCTCTGGACACGTTTTGCCGTCAAGGACGGCTCGACCCAAGTTGCCTCGCTCCTGCGTCTCAGGTTTCATGTCTGCTTTTCGCAATAAGACGGAAAGAGCTTCACTTTCCGGGTCGTAGCATCAGGCTTAATGATCGTGTTGCAAGATTAGGCTACCGATGTTGGCAAAACGGAAAAGCGAAAGGAATGTGCCATCGAAGCGTGAGGTAGACCTCGGTGGTGTTCGACTGTCAACATCTTTCATCGTCATTATTCAAGTTCGACATTCACTAAAATGCGCTTGTCACACAGGCGCATAGTGAGAACGTGAAACAGAACGTGGCCAGTCTCTTAGCACGTGAGCTGACGGAGACCGCTAGGCCGAGAGACAAAGACGACGACGACCTCGACGGCCTCGCGGCGCACGTTGACGTCCTTGTTGTTGAGTGTCAACTCCAAGAGTCTCAGCTCCCCCTCTGCAGCTCGTTACAATCCTGATTCGGGGCGATAAAGTGTTTCACCCTCCGAGTGTGAAACGATAGAAATTTCGCTCAGGCTAAATGCGAGCAATTGCTCTTATCAAATAGCCGAGGGAAGATTGCGGTGATAATTGCAGCAATTCGGGATTGAATGATCTCTCATCAGATGTGATTGATTGGTATTCATCTTACGCTGAGAGGGTCAACATCAGAGAGGGTCTGCAGGATTCGCTTTCATGCCTCAAAATCGGACCCCCTCGCAGCTTATAGCAGCTTGGTCTCCGTCGAGTCGTTTGAGGCGTTGTCAACGACGTGCATGTATATGATGTCAAAGCTTGGCTCAGGTACGTAAATAGTTTCGTGCAGCGCTACAATATGATCGAGGCTTTTTCCCTGAATGCTTCTTCGAAGCTTCGCAATCATGATCAAGGGCTTGCACGGTTGGCTGAGTCGCGGGGTCTCATTGCTTCCAAGTCCTGCGCTGTTCGTTTACAAGTTTTTTAACTAGAATTTTCTGTTTATTGTGTCCTTCATTCGGGGTTTGGAAGGATGACAGCGAGGAGCAGTCTCAACAGGATCCGCTGAAGCGTTTCTTCGCGCGTTTCTGATGAGACATCGCTGGCACTCTTTGCAATCACTTCATTAAGATCATCGAGAAGCTGGATCAGTGCTTCTGTGTCAACGCCTCTCATCTCATCGAACTCTAGTGCACCAAGGAAGTCGCTCTCTTGTCCTCTTCATAAGCGAATTCAATAGCATTCCTTGTTCACTTAATGGATGACAAATTTGCCGTCAGCACCTTATCTAGCTTTTGAAGCTGTGGTGGCACCTGTACCGAGGCGCTCGAGTTTTTCAAGCCTAACTTTGCACACACAAAAAAGGACAGTATGCAGAGACGTAAATGCCATCGCGCAGTCCTGCACTGTGCCAGCTTGGAATAGTTGTGTTTCTGATGTCCTTCAAACGAACAGAAAGTGCATCTCGGCCGCTGGTTAGTACGGTCAAAACGGGCCCCATGACTTTATTCTTTCGCGTTGCTGAAGGAGTAGCTTGACAAGGCAAGCGTGAGCTATGCGGCAGCCTCCTTCGGAACACAGTCGCAAGGCTAGCGCAAAGTTCTCCCTTTGCGCAGTTCTGCGCCTGTCCGCTGTCGATGGTATGACGCTTGGAGGAACGGTCAAGGCTTGCGCAGCCGTGCCGCCGAGTGTTCCCGGCAGTCAGACCTTTGGCTGATGTGCGGAATTCCGCAAGTGCCAGTTCTCCTGTCAAGTAGGGAAAATCATTCACGTCCTACAGTCAGACGATCTTTAAAATTATACGCGGCGCGGCGCAATGCGCCACATGGAAATATCAAGGTTCTGAAGTCGGTCGAGGCGCTCCGCAAAGGCCATGTACCAGAGACAGCCCAGTAGCACACAACCAATAGACACGGGAATAAAGCCATCGACCCAAACCGGGCAGGTCTCGCCTGGGAGTTCCTTGCCCGTGCATGAGCGAATGGTGAGATGATCAACGATAAAGAGAACGAACTGATTGGGCCACTTGCTGCCAAGATTAGCAATGGTGTTCAGCAGTGTCATGTAAGTGCCGCCAATCGCCGGGTCGGAAACTTGCGCAAAGAAACCCATCATTGCAACAAACATGGCTGTCGAAAGGATCGAATGAACCACTAGCAGGCAAAGAAGCACGAGCAAGAAACCCCAGGGCAGACCATCTGGGTGGGCAGCAAAGTCGGGCGCGCCAATGACGAGAAACATGGAAAAGAGGCCGACAAAAACGCGCGGCAAGTAGGCGTTCTTGAAGAGCCCAGACAATGGGCGCCCCGAGGTTTCGCGAGAGATTATGCCTGGCAAAAGAATATTGAGCGGCGTGATAATAACGGTGAGGGAAGCAACGTGTTCTTTCTTCATGCCGCGTTCGACGAGCTTGCGCTGCGCAAGACTGTCAGCTGCGGCAAAGGCAACCCCACGCGTTGCGAGAATGACCAAGAGCTCTCTTACCCCTGGGAGCGTGAGTACTGTGCGCATCTGGGCGTACGCCTCGCCAATTGAATCTGGGATATCGCCAGCTTCATGAGCTACGTTGAGCTCGCCGCCGGCCTCGGCGGCGCTCATCATCATCATCTCCTTGCGCTCTGCAGCCGCGCGCTCCTCTTCGCTGCGTTCGTGTTTAAAGACGGCAATGAGGAGTGTGGAAGCAATGAAGATCCAGCCCCATATCCTCATAAACGTCGCGAGGTCACAATAGCCGTACATTTCGAGTCCCATGAACCCAGTAAACGCAAGAAAGAATCCAAATGTCTGACCCACGGCATTGCAGGTCGAGGCGTAGCCAATGTTTCTTCGGGCCAGCATCGTTACGGCCCATCCGTCGACAGCGACGTCCTGCGTAGCGGCGAGGAGATAGAATATGAAAAAAAGCGTTGTGAGCTCCATGACTTTGGGAGTGCCATCGGTCTCGCCCAGGAGAGTGTCGAGCTGGGAGGGCGCCCAGATGAGGAGGATTCCGATGAGTATCTGCGTTGGGACGAGCCAGGACTTGCGACGACCAAAGGCTCGAAAAAACACTGTGTCAACTACCGGTGCCCAGAGAATCTTGAGGCTGTACGGCCACGACACGCTGCTAAAAATACCTTGCTGCTCGAAGCTCAGACGTTTCTCTTGCAGAATGAGGTCCATGGTCTGGCTCAGGCCCAAGGGGACGCCTTGCAACGTGTACAGCACCAGCAGGATGGCCACGTTCACGTAGTCTCCCTGGAGGCCCCGTTTGTCTGTTTCCGTGCCGGCATTGGACTTGCTGGGCCCAAGCCTTGCAGTCGCCTCGGACTGGTCCACAGGGTTTCGGATGTGGTCGTAAGCGTGTTGACTTTGGCCAGGAGCGCCTCGCCGCATGCCGGCTGTTTCTTGGTTCGTGGGCGCAGTTCTTCTCCGAGGGGCATGCATCGCGTCGCAAGGCCACGCCTGAGCGGCTGTTCACCGCGCTGCGCCACTCCGCGCCGCACTTGACTGGCCGCCTCAGCCTTTTCCTTCGCCAGTCTGGAAGAGGTTCTGGTTGCACCAACCTTTTTTTCCTTTTTATATTCGTAGGAGCCTACAGATTGACACTGGCTCTGAGAACAGCCGGTCTGCGAGGCGGGCGTAGGCTAGGCTGCCTACTACAAAGAGAGAGAGAGAGACAGAGAGCGAAAGAGAGATTGAGAGACAGAAAGAGCAGATGCACATTCGATAAAATCCGAAGAAGAGGCCCGCTCACCCATACGGAGGCTCACTAAATTCTTCCCGACGCAGCTGACGAAGGCTCAGGAGAAAAAGAAAAAGAAAAGGCAACATAAGAAAAAGATCACGAAGACGGAAACATGGGACAGAGTTGCAGGTGGCTCGTAGCACTATAAGAGTTGGTTTTCACAAGACAAGGCAAGAAAGAAAACAAAAGGAATACTATCAGCGAGAATGATATGGCTTTCGAACAGGGCAAGGGTGTGAAGGAAGCTAAAGAATGGGCACACGATCGGTGCGGCCGCCGCCGCCATATCGGCCACCAAAGGCTCCAGTGCGGGGACGGAAGCCGCCCCGGTTGCGACCCCGACCACGGCCACGGCCGCCACGGCCGCCAAAACTGCTCGAGAAGGCACCGCCGCTACCGCCGGCGGCACCACCAGCGCCACCGCTGTTGAAGGCGCCGCCGCGGCCACCACCACGGCCGCCACGACCACCACGGCCGCCGCGACCGCCACCACGGCCTCCCTTGGTCTCATCACGGTCCTTCCGGCCACGGTTATCAGCAAAGGCGTCAAAGTTCAGCAAACGCTCATTGCCCTCGACAAGGACGTTAAGCTGGTCAGAGAACTGGAGCGCAAGCGCCTGAAGATGGGTCGGCTCGCGCTTGTGAAGCACCAGGGTGTCGGTGATCTCGTCCCACGAGGCATAGAGGTCACCAGTGATGATGAGCTTGGAAATGACAGCGTGCACCTTGGCGCGCTCCATTTCGAAAAGCTCGCAAAGGTAGCTACGGCGCACGGTGCGGTAGAGGCTCGAATAAGTGTACGCCCAAACGCGGAGGGCCTCCTGCTTGACCTTTTCCTGGATGAGCTCGCGAACCGCCTTGGCGTTGGGCATCAAGTCCCAGACGGGAAGCTTGAGCAAGAGCTCGTTGGCGCCGCGCCAGTCGGCCTCCTGGAGCTTTTGCGCAGCAACGAGAACGTGGTCGCGCGTAGACTCTGGCTCGCCCGTAAAGGCCTGGCGAGACTGAATATCGAGAAGGCGCAGGAAGGAGCGCGAGTACACATAGCGGGACTCGAACTCGATCGCCATGGTCGGCACCTCGAGAAGCATGGCCGAGGTGAGGAAGACAGCATCGAGAAGCTCGAGCGAAAGGTGCTGGTGGAAGGGCATGAGGCGACGCTTCTCAGCAGCCTCCTGCGAGAGGTTGCGGTCGTGAAAGTTGCGCCAGCCAAGGCCCTGCGCGAGAAGCTCCTTCTCCTTCTTGTTGCCGCAGATCTCCATGAGACAGGCGTGCGCTTCCTTGTGAAGACCGGTGCGGAAGGCAGCGAAACCGAGCATGACAAGAGTGCGGTTGTGCATGATCTTGGTCTCGATGTCGGCGTTGCCAATGTTGTCCTGGAGTCGACTCATGAGCAAGAGATCGCGCGCCTTGTGAAAGTCGTCGTGGTGGGCGTGGTAAAAGATAGAGCAGAGAAGAGCACGCGCCTGCGAGCGCGAGTCACCCTCCTGGTAGATAAAGGTCGAGAGGTCCTCGAGGAGGTCGCCGGGGCTGAGCTCAACGGGGAGCTGGGCAGCGATCTGGCTCGGGGCGCCGAGCGCGGCGGCCGGGTGGGTCTTGGTGAAGTTCATCTCACCGCCCTCGCCGGCATCAACCCAGCTGGCAGGGTGCAGAGCCTCGCGCGCGCCGTAGATACGCTGGAACTCCTGCTCCTTGGCAAGCTTGAGGGCGATGGCATCAAGCTTGTAGTAAATGTGTTCGACGCAAATAAGCGCAAGACGGCTCGCCGTCGCGGGAGCCTCGGCGCGCTTGTAGTACTCCATGACCTCGAGCGATACCTCGACGAGGGTGCCCTCGTCCGAGAGGCGGGAAACGTACTCTTGCGAGTGCGGGTCCGACTGGCGGAGGCTCTTGGTATACTCCTCGGCAAGGCGCTCGACAAAAATGCAGAGGTCACCGACCACGCGCACGGTCTTGCCGTCGCCAGCGTCGAGAAGAGACTCGCCAGCATCGCCCGCTTCTTCCTCTTCCTCCTCTTCGTCCTCGGCCGGGTCCTTTTCCTCGTCGCCCTGCTCGCGCTTGCGCTCGGCGGCGAGACGCTTGCGCTCCGCTGCGGCCTTGGCCTTTTCGGCCTTGTCACGTGCAAGGCTCGAAAGAGCACCGAGCTCGTCGCCGGTAAAGTTGGCAAGACGCATTTCCGGGTTCTCGGAAAGAATGCGAAGAACGAAACGAATGTCCTTGACGGTTTGCTGCCAGAGCTGCGCGGGCATGTGCTCGTCAATACCGGTGCGGATATCAAACGAAGCCGAGATGCAGTGCATGAGACCACCAATCATCTTGGCAGGGCCAAGAGGCAAAAGAAGGTGCACAAGCTTGCGCATCTTTTCGAGATGCTCGTAGCGGTTGATACCCTTCTTACCACGCGAGGCGACAAGGAGCATGAGACGTTCATCAATCTGGCGGGGAGTGAGCACCTCAACCTCTTCGGTCTTGGACTCCTTGGCCTTGGCGGCCTCCTCCTTGAGACGCTTCTTTTCTTCGAGCTTGCGCTGGCGCTCGGCGGCCAGGGCAGCCTCTTCCTCCTTGGTTAGACGCTTGGTGGTCGAAACCGTCTGTGTGCGCTTGACCCAGCGGGCGCGGCCAGTGAGCTGAACGCCCTCATCCTCGTCGCTGCTCGAGGACGAGGTATCGCTCATCCAGTCGGGCTGGTCCGAGTCGTCATCGCTGCTGCTCGAGCCGGACTCCGAGTCGGATTCGGAGCTCGACGAAGAAGATCCAGACGAAGACGAAGACGAGGACGAGGACGAGGACGACGACGAGTCGGAGTCCGAACCCTCATCCTCCACGTCCTCCTGCTCATCGGCCTCGGCCTTCTCTATCAAGTCCTGGTATTCGGCCACCTGCTTGGGAACACGCGCGCGAAGCCTGTTGAAAGCCTTGTTGTTGGTCTTGCTCAGCTTCTTGAGCGCAGGTTTGTCCAAGAACAAATTAGTGATGGTCTCGTTGAGGTCCCTGATCATAATAAGAAACGGCGCCACATGCTCGTTGTTGTTTGCGCGCTTGGCCTTTTCGGCCTCGGTGTTGAGCGTCGCGTACAGATCGAGGGTTTGATTCCAGTCGTTAATCTTGAGCGCGTTTCGCAGCTGCTTGTTCACCTTGCGCACGGCGTCCGTGGTTTTGACATCGGCGGTCTTGACGACGCGGGCCTCGTCCTCATCGTCGCTGTCGCTGTCGCTGTCCACGGCCCAGTTGCGCGAGCGATCCTGCTGCTGCTGCTGCTGGACCTGTTGCGTCTCCTCCTCCTCGTCGCTGCTGGCGTCGTCGCCGCCCCAGAACTTGGACATCCTGCCGCTGGCCCTTCGCCACTGCTGCTGCTGCTGCTGCTGCTGCTGCTGCTGCCGCCGCCGCCGCTACTTCTCGCACTCGCCTGCTCGCTCGCCTGCGCGCGCGGGGAGACGGCGCTGTTGCTTGCTTGGTTGGTGGCCTAGATAGCTCGCCTGCCTCGGCTGGCTGGCTGACTGGCTGGCGCGGCGGCGCTCGGGAGCGTGCCGCTGCTCGCGCGTGCGGGGCGGGCGGCGGGCGAGGGAGGGAGGGAGGGAGGGAGGGGGCGGGGCGCGCTTCCGCGGCTGCGCTCGGCCTGGCGTCCGCGCGTGTCGCGGGGCGCGCAAGAGGTCTGGCGGCGGCCTCCTTCGGCGGGAGCGATTGATTTGAACGAGCGGCCGCGGCCCCTTCTCTGCGCGCCCTTGCCCGATCCCCGCGGGGCCCTTTGCGCCGCTTTGCCCCACTTGCGCCGCGCGATAACGCACTTGCGCCGCGCGATAACCCACTTGCGCGCGCCCTCGCGCCAAGCTCGCAGGCCCCGCCAGCGAATGCCGCACTTGCAGCCGTCTTCCGCAAGTGAAACTTTCGCGCAGCCGCCCTGTATGCGTCACGATGGCTGCGTAGGACGCCGTGGCCGCAGTCAGTCAGTCACTGGCAGCCAGCCACGGCTTCGACGCGCAAGTTGGCTATAGCCGCTTGCCAAGTCGACTATGGCCCGAACGAGCATTGTGCGCTTGCCGGCAAACTAGCTAGCTAGCTCGCTAGCTCGCTTTGTAGCAGTACGTATAGTAGTAAACTTGGGCCGAAAAGAAATGAAATGAAACGAAATGAAATGTATCGATGCTGACCGACCTAACCACCGGCGAGGCGAGGAGAGGAGAAAGACGATCTTTTCGAGCTCTTCTCGCGTAGACGGCACGCACGAGACGTTTTCTGCTCGCAGGCCGCGCAAAACGCTAGCTTGGCGTGTCACAAGCGGGAACTCGCCGCAGATCTTGGTCTTGACACGCCGTCGCAGGACCAGATTCATCTTCTTCTTTTTAACGGCATGTGCAGTAAGCCGCCACGGTTAGGCTGGCTCACTACGTTCGAAAAAAATCAGGGATCGCAAGACTCCGGCGCACAACAGCGCCTAAAAAGGGCATTCTGACAACAGAACCGATACAGAACCAAGAGAGAACCATGATTTTTAAATTTTAATCTTTTTTTAAAGGGCGTCATCATTATCAGTGATAAGCATTGCAACAAGGGAAGCTCGGCAAAAGGGGAGCTCGGCATGGCGGGTGATTCGACGCTGCTGCCAATTTATTGACTAACGCAGGTAACAACAAATTGTTGGGCTTCTGTTCGTGGGATGGAGCAGCATTGTATCACGACAGTAAGATTCTGGGCTGGCTGTCTGGCGATATGCTAGTTACCAATGCCGCTGCCGCTGCTGCACGGCTATGCGTGCAAAGTGTCGTGGTCTTCCCAGATTCTTCTTTACTTGTAGTGTTGTCCATGCTGTTCTTTTGGTGCAGCTACCAGCCAAAGTTTCCTGCCCCATTGCCGCCGATTCATCGATTTTTTCCGGGACGCTCACGAAAGGCAACGCCATCGATCGAGGTTCTCGATAGTTCACACTGCGTTCACGGCGCCGGTTTGCAATGCTCCCAGCCTCCAATCATTCGTACGTACATTCATTCGTTCACCACGCATTGACCAGGCACAGCCAGCCGGGTGGTCTTGGCCAAACTTGCCTCGTCCATTTCCATCCCATTCCTAGTCCTAGTCCTATTCCCATTCCCATTCCCATTCCCATTCCCATTCCCATTCCCATTCCCATTCCCATTCCCGTTCCCATTTCCACTCCGAAGAGTTTGGTCGGTCGGTGCTAATCATGACAACTCCTCTTTCCCCAGGCAGCATGTGACTGACAGTGACAGTGAACCGCGCTTCCTCATATAGACGCGCACGCCTCTCGTCGCACCGCACGGCACGGTGAAAAAGATTCGCGGGACAAGATGCCGAAAGTTGGCCTGCTAGGGGATAGACCTAGTGCTTACGTGGCCACTGCCATTGAGGCGCGTTGAATCCCGGTCAAGACTTCTTCTGTAGGCTAGAATCCAGCCGCAGGGCGAGCGAGCGAGAGACTCGGAGCGAACGTGAGCGAACGCACGCACGTTCTGCGCGCGATGACTCACGTCGTGCAGGGCGTCGCCAGGCGTAGAAGATTTTAATCAGGGCGCTTCTACGTAGCCGTGCTTACTGTTAGTAGGGCCAGTCAACGCATGTATGTTCCACTTGCAGCTCGGAAAGTTTCACTTGCCCTTCCTGTGTCCGAATCGCTTCTTGGATCTTTCTTTCTTTCTTTCTTTCTTTCTTTCTTTCTTTCTTTCTTTCTTTCTTTCTTTCTTTCTTTCTTTCTTTCTTTCTTTCTTTCTTTCTTTCTTTCTTTCTTTCTTTCTTTCTTTCTTTCTTTCTTTCTTTCTTTCTTTCTTTCTTTCTTTCTTTCTTTCTTTCTTTCTTTCTTTCTTTCTTTCTTTCTTTCTTTCTTTCTTTCTTTCTTTCTTTCTTTCTTTCTTTCTTTCTTTCTTTCTTTCTTTCTTTCTTTCTTTCTTTCTTTCTTTCTTTCTTTCTTTCTTTCTTTCTTTCTTTCTTTCTTTCTTTCTTTCTTTCTTTCTTTCTTTCTTTCTTTCTTTCTTTCTTTCTTTCTTTCTTTCTTTCTTTCTTTCTTTCTTTCTTTCTTTCTTTCTTTCTTTCTTTCTTTCTTTCTTTCTTTCTTTCTTTCTTTCTTTCTTTCTTTCTTTCTTTCTTTCTTTCTTTCTTTCTTTCTTTCTTTCTTTCTTTCTTTCTTTCTTTCTTTCTTTCTTTCTTTCTTTCTTTCTTTCTTTCTTTCTTTCTTTCTTTCTTTCTTTCTTTCTTTCTTTCTTTCTTTCTTTCTTTCTTTCTTTCTTTCTTTCTTTCTTTCTTTCTTTCTTTCTTTCTTTCTTTCTTTCTTTCTTTCTTTCTTTCTTTCTTTCTTTCTTTCTTTCTTTCTTTCTTTCTTTCTTTCTTTCTTTCTTTCTTTCTTTCTTTCTTTCTTTCTTTCTTTCTTTCTTTCTTTCTTTCTTTCTTTCTTTCTTTCTTTCTTTCTTTCTTTCTTTCTTTCTTTCTTTCTTTCTTTCTTTCTTTCTTTCTTTCTTTCTTTCTTTCTTTCTTTCTTTCTTTCTTTCTTTCTTTCTTTCTTTCTTTCTTTCTTTCTTTCTTTCTTTCTTTCTTTCTTTCTTTCTTTCTTTCTTTCTTTCTTTCTTTCTTTCTTTCTTTCTTTCTTTCTTTCTTTCTTTCTTTCTTTCTTTCTTTCTTTCTTTCTTTCTTTCTTTCTTTCTTTCTTTCTTTCTTTCTTTCTTTCTTTCTTTCTTTCTTTCTTTCTTTCTTTCTTTCTTTCTTTCTTTCTTTCTTTCTTTCTTTCTTTCTTTCTTTCTTTCTTTCTTTCTTTCTTTCTTTCTTTCTTTCTTTCTTTCTTTCTTTCTTTCTTTCTTTCTTTCTTTCTTTCTTTCTTTCTTTCTTTCTTTCTTTCTTTCTTTCTTTCTTTCTTTCTTTCTTTCTTTCTTTCTTTCTTTCTTTCTTTCTTTCTTTCTTTCTTTCTTTCTTTCTTTCTTTCTTTCTTTCTTTCTTTCTTTCTTTCTTTCTTTCTTTCTTTCTTTCTTTCTTTCTTTCTTTCTTTCTTTCTTTCTTTCTTTCTTTCTTTCTTTCTTTCTTTCTTTCTTTCTTTCTTTCTTTCTTTCTTTCTTTCTTTCTTTCTTTCTTTCTTTCTTTCTTTCTTTCTTTCTTTCTTTCTTTCTTTCTTTCTTTCTTTCTTTCTTTCTTTCTTTCTTTCTTTCTTTCTTTCTTTCTTTCTTTCTTTCTTTCTTTCTTTCTTTCTTTCTTTCTTTCTTTCTTTCTTTCTTTCTTTCTTTCTTTCTTTCTTTCTTTCTTTCTTTCTTTCTTTCTTTCTTTCTTTCTTTCTTTCTTTCTTTCTTTCTTTCTTTCTTTCTTTCTTTCTTTCTTTCTTTCTTTCTTTCTTTCTTTCTTTCTTTCTTTCTTTCTTTCTTTCTTTCTTTCTTTCTTTCTTTCTTTCTTTCTTTCTTTCTTTCTTTCTTTCTTTCTTTCTTTCTTTCTTTCTTTCTTTCTTTCTTTCTTTCTTTCTTTCTTTCTTTCTTTCTTTCTTTCTTTCTTTCTTTCTTTCTTTCTTTCTTTCTTTCTTTCTTTCTTTCTTTCTTTCTTTCTTTCTTTCTTTCTTTCTTTCTTTCTTTCTTTCTTTCTTTCTTTCTTTCTTTCTTTCTTTCTTTCTTTCTTTCTTTCTTTCTTTCTTTCTTTCTTTCTTTCTTTCTTTCTTTCTTTCTTTCTTTCTTTCTTTCTTTCTTTCTTTCTTTCTTTCTTTCTTTCTTTCTTTCTTTCTTTCTTTCTTTCTTTCTTTCTTTCTTTCTTTCTTTCTTTCTTTCTTTCTTTCTTTCTTTCTTTCTTTCTTTCTTTCTTTCTTTCTTTCTTTCTTTCTTTCTTTCTTTCTTTCTTTCTTTCTTTCTTTCTTTCTTTCTTTCTTTCTTTCTTTCTTTCTTTCTTTCTTTCTTTCTTTCTTTCTTTCTTTCTTTCTTTCTTTCTTTCTTTCTTTCTTTCTTTCTTTCTTTCTTTCTTTCTTTCTTTCTTTCTTTCTTTCTTTCTTTCTTTCTTTCTTTCTTTCTTTCTTTCTTTCTTTCTTTCTTTCTTTCTTTCTTTCTTTCTTTCTTTCTTTCTTTCTTTCTTTCTTTCTTTCTTTCTTTCTTTCTTTCTTTCTTTCTTTCTTTCTTTCTTTCTTTCTTTCTTTCTTTCTTTCTTTCTTTCTTTCTTTCTTTCTTTCTTTCTTTCTTTCTTTCTTTCTTTCTTTCTTTCTTTCTTTCTTTCTTTCTTTCTTTCTTTCTTTCTTTCTTTCTTTCTTTCTTTCTTTCTTTCTTTCTTTCTTTCTTTCTTTCTTTCTTTCTTTCTTTCTTTCTTTCTTTCTTTCTTTCTTTCTTTCTTTCTTTCTTTCTTTCTTTCTTTCTTTCTTTCTTTCTTTCTTTCTTTCTTTCTTTCTTTCTTTCTTTCTTTCTTTCTTTCTTTCTTTCTTTCTTTCTTTCTTTCTTTCTTTCTTTCTTTCTTTCTTTCTTTCTTTCTTTCTTTCTTTCTTTCTTTCTTTCTTTCTTTCTTTCTTTCTTTCTTTCTTTCTTTCTTTCTTTCTTTCTTTCTTTCTTTCTTTCTTTCTTTCTTTCTTTCTTTCTTTCTTTCTTTCTTTCTTTCTTTCTTTCTTTCTTTCTTTCTTTCTTTCTTTCTTTCTTTCTTTCTTTCTTTCTTTCTTTCTTTCTTTCTTTCTTTCTTTCTTTCTTTCTTTCTTTCTTTCTTTCTTTCTTTCTTTCTTTCTTTCTTTCTTTCTTTCTTTCTTTCTTTCTTTCTTTCTTTCTTTCTTTCTTTCTTTCTTTCTTTCTTTCTTTCTTTCTTTCTTTCTTTCTTTCTTTCTTTCTTTCTTTCTTTCTTTCTTTCTTTCTTTCTTTCTTTCTTTCTTTCTTTCTTTCTTTCTTTCTTTCTTTCTTTCTTTCTTTCTTTCTTTCTTTCTTTCTTTCTTTCTTTCTTTCTTTCTTTCTTTCTTTCTTTCTTTCTTTCTTTCTTTCTTTCTTTCTTTCTTTCTTTCTTTCTTTCTTTCTTTCTTTCTTTCTTTCTTTCTTTCTTTCTTTCTTTCTTTCTTTCTTTCTTTCTTTCTTTCTTTCTTTCTTTCTTTCTTTCTTTCTTTCTTTCTTTCTTTCTTTCTTTCTTTCTTTCTTTCTTTCTTTCTTTCTTTCTTTCTTTCTTTCTTTCTTTCTTTCTTTCTTTCTTTCTTTCTTTCTTTCTTTCTTTCTTTCTTTCTTTCTTTCTTTCTTTCTTTCTTTCTTTCTTTCTTTCTTTCTTTCTTTCTTTCTTTCTTTCTTTCTTTCTTTCTTTCTTTCTTTCTTTCTTTCTTTCTTTCTTTCTTTCTTTCTTTCTTTCTTTCTTTCTTTCTTTCTTTCTTTCTTTCTTTCTTTCTTTCTTTCTTTCTTTCTTTCTTTCTTTCTTTCTTTCTTTCTTTCTTTCTTTCTTTCTTTCTTTCTTTCTTTCTTTCTTTCTTTCTTTCTTTCTTTCTTTCTTTCTTTCTTTCTTTCTTTCTTTCTTTCTTTCTTTCTTTCTTTCTTTCTTTCTTTCTTTCTTTCTTTCTTTCTTTCTTTCTTTCTTTCTTTCTTTCTTTCTTTCTTTCTTTCTTTCTTTCTTTCTTTCTTTCTTTCTTTCTTTCTTTCTTTCTTTCTTTCTTTCTTTCTTTCTTTCTTTCTTTCTTTCTTTCTTTCTTTCTTTCTTTCTTTCTTTCTTTCTTTCTTTCTTTCTTTCTTTCTTTCTTTCTTTCTTTCTTTCTTTCTTTCTTTCTTTCTTTCTTTCTTTCTTTCTTTCTTTCTTTCTTTCTTTCTTTCTTTCTTTCTTTCTTTCTTTCTTTCTTTCTTTCTTTCTTTCTTTCTTTCTTTCTTTCTTTCTTTCTTTCTTTCTTTCTTTCTTTCTTTCTTTCTTTCTTTCTTTCTTTCTTTCTTTCTTTCTTTCTTTCTTTCTTTCTTTCTTTCTTTCTTTCTTTCTTTCTTTCTTTCTTTCTTTCTTTCTTTCTTTCTTTCTTTCTTTCTTTCTTTCTTTCTTTCTTTCTTTCTTTCTTTCTTTCTTTCTTTCTTTCTTTCTTTCTTTCTTTCTTTCTTTCTTTCTTTCTTTCTTTCTTTCTTTCTTTCTTTCTTTCTTTCTTTCTTTCTTTCTTTCTTTCTTTCTTTCTTTCTTTCTTTCTTTCTTTCTTTCTTTCTTTCTTTCTTTCTTTCTTTCTTTCTTTCTTTCTTTCTTTCTTTCTTTCTTTCTTTCTTTCTTTCTTTCTTTCTTTCTTTCTTTCTTTCTTTCTTTCTTTCTTTCTTTCTTTCTTTCTTTCTTTCTTTCTTTCTTTCTTTCTTTCTTTCTTTCTTTCTTTCTTTCTTTCTTTCTTTCTTTCTTTCTTTCTTTCTTTCTTTCTTTCTTTCTTTCTTTCTTTCTTTCTTTCTTTCTTTCTTTCTTTCTTTCTTTCTTTCTTTCTTTCTTTCTTTCTTTCTTTCTTTCTTTCTTTCTTTCTTTCTTTCTTTCTTTCTTTCTTTCTTTCTTTCTTTCTTTCTTTCTTTCTTTCTTTCTTTCTTTCTTTCTTTCTTTCTTTCTTTCTTTCTTTCTTTCTTTCTTTCTTTCTTTCTTTCTTTCTTTCTTTCTTTCTTTCTTTCTTTCTTTCTTTCTTTCTTTCTTTCTTTCTTTCTTTCTTTCTTTCTTTCTTTCTTTCTTTCTTTCTTTCTTTCTTTCTTTCTTTCTTTCTTTCTTTCTTTCTTTCTTTCTTTCTTTCTTTCTTTCTTTCTTTCTTTCTTTCTTTCTTTCTTTCTTTCTTTCTTTCTTTCTTTCTTTCTTTCTTTCTTTCTTTCTTTCTTTCTTTCTTTCTTTCTTTCTTTCTTTCTTTCTTTCTTTCTTTCTTTCTTTCTTTCTTTCTTTCTTTCTTTCTTTCTTTCTTTCTTTCTTTCTTTCTTTCTTTCTTTCTTTCTTTCTTTCTTTCTTTCTTTCTTTCTTTCTTTCTTTCTTTCTTTCTTTCTTTCTTGCTGTTGCTGCAGCAGCCAGGCTGCCTTGGCTTTCCATCCTCTCCTGTCCTTTCCGCCCCCCTTTGGGTGTGTCTCGTGTGGTTCGCTTTGACAGGGAATGCAAACGAACCGGCCCTCCCTCGGCGACCCTGTCTTGTTTGTTTGCGCCGAAGCGCCACGTCTTCGCGCTCTCGATGCGCCTCGCTACGCTCCTGCTGCCGGCGCGGCGCGGCGCGGCGAGGAGGGACGGCCTCCGGCGACGCCAACGCATCGCGGGCGCAGCTGCGGCAACCCGTCGTCCAAAGCAGGCACTGATGTGAAAGACCGCCAAAGAGAATAGAGAGAGGGCGAAGGAGACGCGGGTGAAAACAACGACACAAACAAAAACAAAACAAAACAAAACTACCCAAAAAACGAGCCACCAGCATAACGGAGCTGGCGCCCCGTGCCGGAATCGAGTACGCTTGAAACTTGGCGCCCCGCGTCCGCAATCGAGTGCGCGCCGTGCCTGCAGGGGGGTTCAAGTTGTTCGCGCCCCGAGGCGAGGCGAGGCGAGCGATTGGATTGGTCACGGCGGGCGGGCGAATGCTTTTGCAAGTCAGCCACGAGCGGAGGCTTCCGTCGCGAGCCTGGTCTCGAGGAGCTTTGCAGAAAGAGCAACGTTAGCTCCCCTTGTTCCGCAGTGCAAAGCGGTTACGCGGGGGACGCAAAACAGGCGTCTATTCTGGAACCGTTTCTGGTACGCTTGGATAGAGAAAAGGGCTAGGACCCGCGCGGCCTTTGGGTTGCGCGTACCGGTCGGGCGTGAACCTTTTGGGATAGAGCAACGCCGGCAAGGACTGGCTTGGACTTCGTTTGCGCCACGGTCTCCCGCTGAGCTGAGCGATTGCTCCAACAAGGGTCTGTGCACCATCTCACTCCCCCCTTGCCTTGCTAGACTGGGACTAGCCCGGGAACGGCGACGATTCTAAAGACCACACTCTTTCTAAAATGGCGAGGAAGACGTCCCATAGTGAGGACGTATCGCATTGCGATGCGCCTCGAACTTCTACGGCTTTGTTTGTTTGCATTTGCTTACATGCATGCATACTACATGCATACTGGCCTGACGTGCTCCCTCCCTCCGACGTGCGTGCGTGCGTGCGTGCGTGCGTGCGTGCGTGGGTGGGTGTGCTTGCTCCGGTGGCCCATGCCGTCTCATGCCGAAGCCGTTTCATGTGCCCTTGTGGCAGTGGCGTGCGACGGCGAAAAGCTTCCATTCGCATCCTCCATGTCAGCTTCCGAGTCCTCTTCCAGGACTCCACTCTTGATCCTAGGACGTCTCTCTCGCAGCTGCAGCACGGACGTGACTACTCGCTCGCCCATGCAGCCAGCCAGCCAGCCATCCAGCCAGCCAGCGGGTCGACCAACTAGCTCAGCCGTGGCGAGCGTGCCTTGTCTTAGCCTGGCTGGCGTCGTAGCCTCGGTCCCTCGCCCAGCTTGCGACTCGGACGAGGGCTTCGTTCTTGTCCCGTTCGTTCGCTTGCGAGATCGAAAGAAAGACGAAGCTTTCGCCGGACGCGGCGCCAAGCACGCTCACAGACATACATGTGTATTCCATTCCTTCCACCCACGCTCCCCCGACAGACGCGAGCAGTGCATGCATGCATGGCGAGCGGTCTGGCCCTCCCACCACGCGCGGCCAACGCCCGACGCAGTGCGAGGTACCGAGGGCCGGCCGCGCGAAACCGACGGCGCCGGGTCTTCGCCGCCGCCCCGCTGAGCGCGACTCACGCTTTTCACAGCCAGCCAGCCAGCGAGCGAGCGAGCGAGCGAGCGAGCGAGCGGAGGAGCGGCGGCCGACTGCGACAACACGTCTTCTTCTCCGTGCTTGAAGCAAGGCGAGGCGAGTCGAGTTCGATTTTCGAGGCCATATGGGGCGTGCCATCGTGCATGCAAGGCATGGCACGCAGCGCTCGCCATCAGTGCGAACCCAGGCCGGCCTAGACATTTTTTAGGCGCATTTTGCACGCATCGCATTTCCCACTGCACCTTCAATTTTTCCATTTGTTTGTGCATCCCATGGCAAGCGCGAACGAAACCTCCACCGGAAGCCGGCTGGCTGGCTTGCTCGCTTTCGTCGGTCGATTCGATCCATCATCACCACCATCGCCATCACTATCACTATCGACAAGCCCGCCAGCCAGGCAGGCAACCAAGCCGAGCCGAGCCGAGCCCTTCCCAGCCCAGCCCAGGCCTCGGCGTTCCTCTCAGCTCTTGCCAATTTCTTCAATCCGCTGCTGCTCCTCGGCGTCGTCGTCGGCGGCGGCGGCGGCGTCGATCGGTCGACCGAGGCTCGCTCGTCAAGCCCCCCTCCCGCGAGAACGCAAGAACCGACCGGAGAAGAAAAACCAAAGCGGCGCCGCTGCTGCGCGTCCCGATCTCCAGAGGGGCGAGGGGAGGGAGGGAGGGAGGGAGGGAGGGGCAGGAAGAAGGCGCTTCGGGAGGCGCGAAGAGCAGTAGTTCTGGGCTCTCGCTCTCATCATATCTCATCTGATCGCAACGGACGTCGCAGATTCCGGAGGCATCCATACATCGATCGCGCCCCGCCCAGGAGCCAAGCCTAGCCGAGCGAGCGAGCGAGCGAGCGAGAGAGCGAGAGAGCGAGGGAGGCGGGGAGCCGGCGGACGCGCGCGCGCAGGAGAGCGGGCCGCTCTGCGCGCCTTGCCTTGCCGAGCGCGAGAGCAGCAGAGCGACAGGCAGCGCCGGAGCCCCGGGCCGCCGCGTGCCGGCCGCTCTCGAGTCGCGACGGCAGTGCGCCAACGCCCCGCAACGGAAGTTCCGAAGGGGGAAAAGGAGGGAAAAGGAAAGAAAAGAAGAGGAAGAAAAGAAAAAGAAAAGAAAAAGAAGAAGAAAGAAGAAAGAAGAAAGGAGAAAAACAGTCCCAGTCCCAGTCCCAGTCCCATAAAGCAAGCGAGCAAGCAAGCAAACCTACACGCGCGCAGACGACGGGTTGGGCGCGCCGAGGCAAACGAGGCCAGCGAGCGAGCGAGCGTGAACGGGCTGGCAAGGAGAGAGGGACGCAAGAGCGCCGAGACGAAAGAAGGGGGCAGTCCTCCTACGTTTGTATGGTGAACGCAGGCGAGCAGCGTGTCCCCTTTGAGGAGCAACAAGACCGTGTGAGCCCCGTGAACAGCAGCGTCCCGTCGCCCGTGGACTCGCCGCCCGCGCAAGCGATCCAAGCGACAAAGACAGAGGCTTGCACCATGCCTGCATCCTCCGCGGAGAATAGCAACCACCACCATCACCACCAAGCGGCAATCAGAAACCAAACCGCCTCCACAATGCTGAGCAACAGTAACAGCAGCACTGTCAACCACAACAGCAGCATAGTGCAGCAGCAGCAGCAGCAGCAGCGCCACCTTCAACAGATTCCCGCACATCCTGTATCGGGCCCAACTGCAGGTGCCGCCCCCGTCATTGGGAAAATGCACCCTTCGTCAGCGGGAGGACCTCCCCTTCCCGCGATGCCTGCGCCCGCTCCCCCATCGTCGGCGACCGCCGCGGCTGCAGCAGCAGCTGCTGCGAAACGGAGTCAGGAGGACCAGCTACAACAAGGCCGCGACTGCGGCAAGTGGACAAAAGAAGAGGACGCGATGCTGAAAAAGGCAGTCGACACAATTGGAGCGCGCAACTGGAAACGCATCTCACAAGAATTTCTCAATGGAAAACGTAGCGACGTGCAGTGCTTGCATCGCTGGCAAAAGGTTCTCAAACCGGGTCTGATCAAGGGCCCATGGACCAAGGAGGAAGACGACACCATCATGGAGGCCATTGAGAGCGGTGTCACCAAGTGGTCCGAAATTGCCACCCTCATTCCTGGTCGCATCGGCAAACAATGCCGCGAGCGATGGTTCAACCACCTCGACCCGAGCATCAAAAAGGGCGGATGGACCGAGGAGGAGGATCGCATCCTCGTCGAGTACCAGGAAAAGCTCGGCAACCGCTGGTGCGAAATTGCAAAAGTTCTGCCCGGTCGCTCCGAAAATGCCGTCAAGAACCGCTGGAATTCAGCTATGCGCCGTAAATTCCAGCAAAAGCGAAGTAAGCAAGGCCCTGCGGGCGTGCTCAGCAACATCAAACTCCAACACTCGAACGGCCCCAAGCAGCGCAACAATGTGCGTCTCCCTCCAGAGGCCATCCTCGTCGAGCAGCCCACAAATCGCAACTCGGTTATTGCCGCACGCGAAAAAATCAAACGCCATCAGGAACTCATGAAGACAAGCTCACCTTCACCCTCCGCGGCATGTTCGGCGTCGGGATCGGGCTGCTCGTCTGTCAATGGATCTAAAGACCGGAACGCGGCTGGTGCTCCCTCAAGTAGCGCCGCAAGCAACCGCATCTCCTCCAACGGTGTTCTTGCTGCTGCAGCAGCAGCAGCCGCGGCTGTCAAAGAAGATCAAGCCGCGGCGGCAGCAGCTGCTGCTGCTTCTGCTCCTGGGCCCGTTCCTGCCGGCAGCACGAATGGTTCCGCGGGCAACAAGAAAAAGAAGAAGATGCCTTTGCAGAATCGTACTAACGCCAAGGGCGAGAACTGCAAGGCGCTTTCCAATCCTGCTGCAGCGGCCAAAAAGCGGGCTGCACCGGGCAGCGCCACTTCGGCGGGAAGCATGTCTTCTATGGGGACAACGTCGGCAACCTCGCCTGTCTCGGCAACTACGGCCGCTTCCTCTTCCTCAACGATGTCCTCGTCCAAAAAGCGTCAGGCACCAGGCGTCAACCCAGGCACAGAAGCTGGTTCTTTAGACATGTTTGGAGCAGAAAACACCGATCCGACTGTTGTCAAAGCGACTAGACCCAAGAAACGCGCAAAGAACACCAATGGCACAAAACACTCCAAGGCCGTCATGAACTTGCTTCGATATGATGCGTTTGTCCGTGAGCTCGGCAAGCGCAAGGCCTTTGCCAAGATGACGTTCGATGATGCACAGCGGCAGTCGATGCATCAGGAGGTGCTTCGTTTCATCGAAGATGCAAATCAGAGCGGCACTTCACTTGCTGTAAGCGCGGTCTGGTCTCACATCCAGAAATCACTGGCTGCAAGTGCTGCGGAACCTCATCCCCTCGATGATGACTTCCCACTCTCGCTCTCGCCTACAGCCTCCGAGACCCGTCTCAAGCCGCGCACCAAGAGTGGCGGGATTAGTGGAGGCACGGTGCGTGGGTCGCGCAAGTCCACGGGTGGTTCCAACCGACCGCGCGATCTCCGGGTACAGTGCAACTTGGCTTGCAGTATCAATCCGTGCGAGTGGACGCTTGAAGGCGGCACGCCGACCGTCCTCGGCCAGCAAAACACTCCGGTCAGCGATATGCTCAACTTTATTCCCTCGCTTCCGTCGATCAACACGTGCATCTTTTCACCGACGCCTCGCGGCGGTCACGGCTGCCCAACTCCGCTCAATGCATTGCCAACGCCGACTGGTGTTGACATGAAAAAGATTGATGTTAGCGTCTTCGATGACGGGCTTTTCGGCGACAACATCTTTTTGGAGCCGTTGACCCTTCAGAGCAACCCCCCTGTACTCTCGCCCATTCTGCGTCAGCCTGTGCACCAACTCCTCTCCTCGGACTAAAAGTGAACGCATTTGTGAATATTCTCCCCATGTCAAACCTGGCGAATTGAGCGAAAGATGTCGTCCTGTGCATCGAAAACGCACATTTTGCCATCTCTCTTCCCAAAAACTAGACCTCTAAAAAAAACAAGCAAACTCTTTTTCTTCTTCGCCTCCTTCGCAGACAGTATGGACAACTAGCTTGAGCTTCAAGTATACGTGCGCTTGGGCTGCTTGCTGTTCCTTCGACTGATAAATAAAATCCTCGAGACAAAACCCATTTCGTCACGGAACAGATTTATTTCCAAGCACTCGTTAATCTTCCTCACAATCCTCGAAAGCGGCGTCACTTATGTCGTCCTTCTCAATTTCATTGTCTGCCAGATCGTCGGGGCCATTGAAACCTTCTTGTGGGTCGGAAGGTGGCTTTCTTGATGGAATTGCAGGAAAGGAATCCGACTCGGCGCGCGCGCGCTCAGAACTGGGCAACAGAGTAGAAGAACCTTCAAAGTAGGCAGGTTTCGAGGGGGCTGGACGACGCACAGGTGGAGGCACTGCAGACTGCATGTCTTCAGCAGCATGTCGGAGAAACCTCGCGGCTTTCTCCAGCTGTAGCAGCCGTTCGTCATGTTCAAGAGCAGGGTCACGCTGCGACAAAGGCGCACTCATCGGCGGACTGGCCATGCCGCCGCGTCCATTTTGTCTTTGTCCCACAAATGATGCATGGCTCTCCTCTGGCCCCCGAAAGGCGCGCCCGTACCTGCTCCCGCTGGACGCACCGTCCATGAATCCAGGCGACAAAAGCTGGCCCTGTCGCCCAAAGGTGCTGCCACCGTCGGCTTCTGAAGACGCATCACCCACATCAAGCGGAGGAGGTGCCGCCATGGAAGAACGGCTACTACTCCGACTGACGCTGGTGTCTTGCATGCTGCCCAGTGTGCTTGCAGAACCCCGACTACTTGCTCGACTCGAGGCTAAAGGTCCAGCTGACGGCGGTGGGGGAACGGCGGCTTGCGACCAAAAACGAGTTACTTGCGGAGATGATGCCGGCTCCGCGCCAGCAGCTGCAATAACGAAGCAAAGGTCAGCAATCCAAGTGTCGACCTCCTCCTTTGAATCCGTGTACAGCTTCCAGACCTTGTCTCCCGATCGCAAAACGATGCAAAGGGCCAAACGCTCCAGCCCGCGCGCGACCGTGGCGCCTTGCAAAGCCACATGGCCCACGTCAGTTCGTCCGTCAGCGGAGGACAACAATAGCTCCGAGGTCCTGGGTTGCGCACCAAGGAGCAGCTTGGCGTACAGCTCGCGAGTCCCAGACCCAGTTTTTGCCTGGGTGCGAAGAGCACCTTCTCGAATAACAGTTTCGCTGCGACGAAGAGAAATACCCCGGCGCGTCAGGCTTTCCTCGTCTGGGTCAGCACCTGGAAATACTTCAGTAAATGCACGTGGTCCTGTCCGAGGTGCCGCACGCGAGAATTTGGAGGAAATCATGCGCTCGATGGCAGCGTCAAGATCCAGAGGTGACCAAATTGCATTTGCTAGATCCGAAGGCGTGGAAATGGCTCGTTCGCGAAGTCGAGATTTGAGTAACGCACAATCTTGCGAGGGAACCTTTACCGTAAGACTGGCAACGGCGGACTTGCTAACGCCGCTCTCTGTGTCTGCCTCGCTGGACCACATCGCCCCTGAAGCTGCGTTGCCGACCTTGGAAGCGTTCTCATCCGTGTCGGTGGCGCCTGAAGCAGCAGCGACGCGTGCCATGTCAACGTATATCTGCTTCTCATCGCGTCCGAGACTGTCCCAGAGCGTCGAGATCTGGGCATGAGAGAATCCAAAGAGCTTGGACTTTTCCGCTTCAAAAAGTTTGAATCCCTCGATTATCTTGGCGCCGTCGCGCTGCTGCAACGTGCGACCGGGAGATTGCGGTGAGGGCGCGAACGAAGTTGCTTCCTTGTCTTGGTCTGCATCTGTCACCGAGAGATTCATACGGTCGTCAGAAGGCAGCTGATCTGCGCTTCCGGATCCTTGAGGCTTGCCAGCTAGCGCTCCACCTTCGCTCGCCATCTGTGCATTTTCTTGAGCACTACGCGACCGACCGTGACCTTGTCTGCTACCGCTGCTGTTTGCGGTTGCTGTCTTTGTGTTGTCATTGCCCGCGCTATCATTTCCATTGTCGTCCAAAGCCTCCAGATCAATCATGTAGCGCGCAACGCTATCAGACGCGGAAGATTCTGTCTCGGCCAAGGGCTTGCTCGTGGCAGAAGTCCCTGGCGACTTTCTGCGGCCGTTGGACATGAGAGCTCGCTGTGACGTGGGCCGCGGCGAAGGTTCGGGTGCAGTAAGATCTTCGCCAAAAAATCGCACAATGAGAGCGTCGAGCTGGGCGCTAAAGCGAGCAACGACGCGCTCCATGAGACGCTTCCACTTTGGCTGCGAGCGCGCAGCGCTTCCTCGTGCAAATGCTTTCCACAAGAGACTAATGTCCTCCTGCGATCCCCATTGGCGGCCCTGCACGTGCTTGATGAGACGGATACGAGGACCTTGGACAGCGAGAAAACGCGCGAGTGCCACCATTGTTCCGTCCTGACTGCCACCATCAATTGCGCGGTGTACAGCATCATTCCAACAAGCAGCAACATCGGCAAAGACGTCTTCATGCGCGCTCAAAGTTACAAGAAGACGTTGCAAGCCCATGTCATCGAGCGTGAGCGGGCGCGGTGATCCAAGAGATCTCGACCGATTTGGGGCATATGAGTCTGCCAAGCGTAGACAATGTGCTTTGAAGCGACCCAACGTCAGCACGCCGTCTTGCACATCCTCATTGCCAGCGAGACGCCGCATGGTCGCAACGGCAACCTCCTGGAGACGAAGGCTGGTCATGCGGCTGCGCAACGCGTATGTTTCCTCGGCCGAGAGGCTAGCACGTCGATTCTCCCAGAGGTCAATCTCTTGCGTCAGTACGAGACCCAGGACATCATCGAGGGATACGAATCCACGCCCTTCGCGGTCGAGGCAAAAAAACACCTTTTCGCAAAGCGCGAGACGCATGCGCGTTTTTTGCAGTCGTTCAGGCGACTCCTTGACGGCCTGAAGGATTGTGCGATTACATTCGTTCACTACTGTAGCAAACATGAGCGCCAATTTGCGTTCGCTGAGCTCTCTCGCACCCAGCTCGGTGCAAAAGGCAGCCTTGGACACCTTGACATTGCGCTGCCCTGGCTGGCTCTGGTTTTGGTTCTGGTTCTGGCTCTGGCTCTGGCTCTGGCTCTGGCTCTGGCTCTGGTGCTGTGCGTCCGAGCGCTTCGCTTTGGGTTTGGTGGTCCATTTTCTGAAGATTTGAGCAAACTGTGGAGCATCAAGGTTTCCTTCTACGCGGCTCTGTAGGGCGTCCAGCATGCGTTTGAGAGCACCAAGACTTGCATCTTCATGCGTTTCTACGAGCAAAGCCCACCAGAGCCCCTCTGCGAGGCCCAGCCATCGCGGCGAGGGCGCCAGCATGTGAGCCCTCGCGCTGCGCACAGACTGCAGCTCCTGAAGCTCCTGCAGCTCCGGCGGCGGCGGCGGCGGCGGCGGCGGCGGCGGCGGCGGCGGCACAGGTGCTCTGTGCTACGCTTTGCTGCGCAGGTGCAGCCAGAGGTGCCGCCACCTCACGCGCTCGCCTCGCGCCGCGCGTCGCCGCTCGCCAGAGCGAGCGCGCGCACAAGTCTGCGCGCCGTCGGCTCTCCCGTCGCCTCGCGCGCGGCCGCCTCCAGGGCGCGCGCGTGCAGCTTCCAGTCGTCCTCGCCTGCGAAGCGGCTTTGCGCAGCGGCAGTGCCGGCAAGGCGGCCCTCACGATCGCCATCAGCAGCACCCGAACCCGCGAGCGCTGGCGGGTCTCGGCCGGCCAGTCGCTCCAGAGGCGGCGCCAGCGCGGCGGACGCCACGCGGAGAACTGCCAACAATGTCGAGGACGAGAACGAGGACGAGGACGACTGCTGCTGCAGCGCGTCCACCGTCACCCGGAGACAGCGTGCGAGATCTTGGCTCGTGAGGTGGCGGCCCGCGAGATCGACCACGAGCGAGGGTGCGGCGGCCGGTGCAGGCGCCACCGCGAGCGAGGCTTCCTCGAGGATAGCGGCAAGGAGAGTGGCGGGCGAGCTTGAAGGGAACCAGGCACGTCTTGCGGCGTCCGTCCAGCAGCACACGGCGGAGAAATCGCCGACGTCTTTGTTGCTGTTGTCGTCGCCACCATAAATCCCGATTCCTGAAATCAAAGCTTCCCAGCGAACCCACGCTGAGAGCGGCGGCGGTACGCACGCGTTCGCAAAGTTTGCTACGCTCGGCTGAGACGGAGCCGTGGCTATGCTTGTACGTGGCTTACTTGTTTCACCTTGCAAAAAGGCTCTTCGCTCTTGCAGCCAAAAGAACGCCTGGGCTAGCGTTTGCAGCGGCGCCGTGCATCCTTGGCGCGACCATAACTGCAGAATCCGAATCATTATATCTTGAGACGATGGACCACGGGCTATCAACTGGCGCACGAGGCCATAAATGATTTGATCACGGCGCCCGGGGTCATCTTGAGGCCACGCAAAGGTCAGATCCGCAGCGACCATAATGTCGTACTCGTCAATGAGGGTTGTGGACAGCTTGAGTAAAGCGCAAGTGCGCGCCTTGATCTTGGCCACCAAGGCAGGCCATGCTGCCGCCGTCTCTACGAGAAAAAGTTGCTGAAATGTAGGAGGCCAGGCGCCAAAACAGGAAACGAGACCGTTGACAAGACCAGGAAGCTCCTGAGCGTCAACCTCACTCTTTGCTTGACGTAATGTCTCCCGCAGCGCCGCGCGGCAAGCCAAATCCCCAGCGCCCAAAAGTTGGGCGCTTTGGGAAGACTGCAAAAAGCGGTCCACTGGCGAAAGGGTCAGATCTGGCTCGTTTTCTCCCGCTCGCTCATCTTGCAAGGTCTCGACCGCTAATCCTCGCTTGGACGTCCACGTGTAGAAGTTGTCGCGGCTCACCAACGGCATCGCTGATGAATCCCTCATGCCCGAGGAAGCGTTTGTGCCATGCATTGTTTCCTGTGCCAAAGCAGAAAGGATTCGCATATGGGCATCACCAGCGCGTGCAGCGTCCTGTAGCCAGGTCGGGTAGCCCAAACTTCCGAGTAATGAGGCTACGACCCAGTTTTTGACGAGCTCAGGATACGCGTCTGCTAGTGCTAGCACAAGCAGCTTGTTCGATGGTTCGCGACTACTGTTGTTGGAACTATATCGAGGTGCATGAATCATTTCCTCGCGGATGAAGAGGCTTGCAAGCTCGTGAGACGTCCGTGACTGGTTGCGCGTATTTACATCTGATGCATGGGCTCTAAAGCTATCTTGTTTGATGCCTAGAAACGCGAGTGCATCGCGCAAATGGGCAATGAGGGCCTTCGATTGGGTCGCGTTATTTGACAATCTCGTCCGTTTCTTGTGGATCACCAAGACGTGTTCGCGAATAGCCTCGACAGATTGATAAGGTGCGATACGCTTCCAGGCAGCGTAAATGTCCTTGTCCAGCTGGGCAAGATCGGTCCGTAGCGTCTTGACCCGAAGGCGATTTAACAAGTTTTCGCGAAACCAAGCACGATACGTGGGCGCGTCTGCAGAAATCGGGGTGTTGCAGCTGACTGCAGCGATCTGGGCAAGATGCGAAGCAAGTACCAGCTTGGCGACGCGTTCCTTTGAAGAAATACCCAACTCAAACGCCTCGCCAGCGAGACGACATGCGCACTCCCGCGCATATGTGGGTCCATGCTCTCGATCCGCGTGGACAACAAAGTGTAGTGTCAGAACGTCCAAACGCGGCGAAGAGGCACTTTTCGTTTTGGTCAACGCTGTAGTGTTGTTCGTGCTTGCAGCGTTCACGCCGGTCTCGAGCGCAAGGCAAACGTTGATGAGCACGTTGCTCCCAAGAACTGCACAGAAACGTGAAAGTAGAAGCGCTTGCGCGACCAAAGCGTTCCCGACCTGCCGGGCACCACACTCGAGCTTTTCAAGGAACCAACAGAAAGGTTTGCACGCGGTTTCCAAGAAATTTTCAAGCAGTGTCTGCGCAAAGCCAGGCCGTGGCGGGTCTCTCAAGCTCTGGCGCAAGATGTCAAGACCTTTGGCCACCTCGTGCGGGGTGATGTCTGCGTCCGCAAGGCGTGCCTGTACAGCTTCGAGGGCACTTCTGGCCAGCTGCTGTGGAGAATTTTCGTCGACAGCTCCGCGGGCGTCCACCAGTATGGCCCATGTCGAGGCATCAGGATTTCCTTTTAGGATTGAGCTTACCAGGTTTACGATCGTCACATCTGGTCGATCCAAAAGTAGACGGATAGCTCGCTCCGTTCGCATAATTTCGCTGCGTTGCAATGCTTCGACCAGGGAAACGAGCAAGCGCGCGTCCCGTAATGGTGCGAGTTCGAGTGCCTTGACAGCGGCGGGCCCAGCCAGAGCGCTTGGCCTGAGAGCGCGCGCTCGATCATCCACGTTGGTTGGCGTTGCTTCAGGCGAAGCCGCGGCGCCAAGCAGCATGCGTGCAGCCTCGACGATGTCGCCGTGTCTCGCACGTTCGAGACGTGGTCGTTTCTTGGCGCGATACGGCAGGTTTGTCTCGCGCTCGAGGGTTCCGTCGTTTGCGGTGATGGTTGGACAACTCCCCATGCAACTGCGGCCTCTCGTCAAGCTCGTTCTCGACGCCCGCGCGAGCCGAAGCGCCGCGTCCACGTCTTGCATTAGCTGAGCGCTCTCCGGGCGTGCCACTGCCGTCGCGTTTGTCTCCATCCTGCGCAAGCTCTTGTGCGGTTTGTCAACAAGCAACCTAAAGGCTCAAGCTTTTGAGAGCCTAACTAAAAACGCTCGAGAAATGAGAAGCACGGACTTTGTCACTTTGTCGAGAAAGTGCCACGAGAGACAATCGCACTGTTCGGTCGAAGCATATGAACAGATTAGGTGGGTTTGCAACGCCCGAGAAAGTAGCAAGAACAGCTGTGCAGCTGCATGGAGCAGTTCCGTGGGCACGCGAAAAAAAATGAGCTGCATTTAATCCAGACCATTCCAGGCTTCAAGCAAGCTTTAAGCATGTGATTCTGTGCCAGATGCCATCTTTAACTCCTTGCTGATCATCTGAAGCTGCGTGCATAGAAAGTGTCTCGCCTCTTCGGACGATCTCTTCTACGATCCGGCTATACAACACATTGATATACTTGTTTTCGTACCATAGGTTTCAGAATCTGGGTGTGAAAGGCCAACGACCGACCAGCCGCCAGGGCCACCAGGGCCACCAAGGCCGTCAGGGCCACCAAGGCCGTCAGGGCCGCAGGCCGTAAGCTCTCTTTTTTTTTCTTCTTTTGGCTGGTGTGGCTATCGCGCTCTATCGCTTCCCTTCTCCTTGTTGGTCCACGCAATTTGCCACGACTTCCTCAGGAGGCGGATGGATCCTTGTGGCCAAAAGTTTTCGCGGTGTGTCGCCCCTGGCCTCATTCTTGCTTCCCGTGCACAACAGAAGAACAACTTCCGGCTCACCGTCTCGCATTCGCGACCTCAAAATCGCATCGAGATCGGCCGCGTGGCCCTCTCACGCAAGATGTCGCCAAGCCGGTCAGATCGGATTGGTTCTGCAGATCAGGCCCATCTGTCTCCAGCGTGGTGCATTTCACCATGGCATTCCCACTCCTCCCTTCGCCATCTCGACGCCCTCCGTGGCATCGGCATCGTCTTCACGCGGCGCCCCCTCCGTCCATACCCGAGTCGCTCCGCGCCAAGAAGCCAGGGCAGTGAATGACCGACCGCCTCCTCCGTCGCGCTCCCTCGCCACCGGCAGCTCGATCGATCATCATGATGTCGCCGGTCGCGCCGGCCTCGGCCACGGCGTCGCAGTCGCTGCCGCAGCTGCTGCCCGAGCACAAAAGCGGCGCCGGGCCCGCGAAGATCAGGCTCGCGCGCGGCCTTGTCGCCGGCAAAGTCCCGATCGGGATGCGCGAGGAGGGGAAACCCAGCCCGAGCCGGATCCGCGCGGGTCCATCGGCCAGCTTCAGGCTTGACCGGCACGCCGCAGCAGGAGGAGGACAAGGCCGGCCGGGCGAGGCGGCTGAGAGCGGCCGCGCGCTCCGAGCCAGGGAGCGGAGGCGGGCTCGCGTTGAGCGATGGAGCGTTCGGCTTGGAGTCCACGAGGAGGATCGAAGTGGGGGCCAGCCGCAGCAGCAGCAGCAGCAGCAGCAGCAGCAGCAGCAGCAGCAGCAGCAGCAGCAGCAGATTGATGGATGGAGATCCTGGACTTGGTCTTGGTGTTGATCTTGCAGGTCTTACGTTATAGACAAGGTGGCTGCTGCCGCTCGTACACTTTCTTGGAGTCCAAACAATGACAGTAGTGAAGCCAAGGCTGTCCAAGGCAAGCAAAGGCTTCTTTCGTGCCACGGCGAGCGGCAGCAAAACGGATTCGGGATCGCGTCGAGATAGCAGCAAGAACAGCAGCAGCAGCAGCAGCAGCAGCAGCAGCAGCAGCAGCAAGTGGTCCAAGGGCAAGAAGAGGTGCAAGGGCAGACAGGCAGGAGCAAGGGCAGACAGGCAGGAGCAAGGCAAGAAGATGGGGGACGACGTCGAGGCCCAGGCGCGCAAGCTGTTCGCGACGGCGTTCGAGGGCGCCGACAAGGACGCCGCAGCGCCGAGCAAGGAGAAACTTGAAAAGGCCGTGTGCGTAGTCGCGCCTGGACGCGTGAACCTGATCGGCGAGCATACGGACTACAATGACGGCTTCGTGATGCCGCTGGCGCTCAAGCTCGCCACCGTCTGCGTGGCCCGGCGGCGGGAAGATGGCGGGAACTCCTGCAGGATCGTCTCGGCCCTCGATCCCTCGAGCATGTGCGAATTCACGCTCGACGAAACCTCAGACAGCCTGGTGGCCGGAAAAGACACCTCGTGGGCAAAGTACGTCAAGGGCGTCATCAAGGGCTACATGAAGGAGCTCTCCGCGGCCGCGGGTTCCTCGGACGGAACCGCTATCGGCTTTGACGCTGCTTTTGCAAGCGACGTCCCCATTGGCGCTGGTCTTAGCAGCTCGGCTTCCCTCGAGGTCTGTACGGCCATCATGCTTGAGCAGGTCTTTGGCGTAGATTCCGTCTCCCCCATCGACCGCGCCCTGCGCTGCGTTGAAGCGGAGCATACCTTTGCTATGATGCCGTGCGGCATCATGGACCAGTACATTTCCTCGTGCGGCGTCAAGGGCTGTGCGCTTCTCATCGATTGCAGGAGCCGCGAACCCACCGAGGTCAACCTCGACGACCCGGATCTTGTCATCGTTGTGGCAAACTCCAACGTCAAGCACGAGCTCACTGGCAGCGAATACCCGGACCGCGTCAAGTCCTGCAAGGCGGCTGTTGCGGCCGTCGACGAGGAGTTTAAGTCCGACGGCAAGTCCCGCACTGCGCTGCGCGACGTCTCGATCGAGGAGCTCCAGGCCGTCAAGGACAAGGGAGCTATTGACGAGGTCACTTACAAGCGCGCTTTCCATGGCGTTTCCGAAGATAAACGTACACTCGAAGCTGTCAAGGCCGCCCAGGCCGCAGACTACGTTACCGTGGGCAAACTCATGGTACAATCGCATGAATCGCTTCGCGACAACTACGAGGTCAGCGTTCCCGAGATTGATTTTCTTGTTGACCACTGTCTCAAACAGGAAGGCGTCTTCGGCTCCCGCATCACGGGTGGCGGCTTTGGTGGATGCACAGTTTCCCTCGTCAAGAGCGACAAGGCTGAGGCCGTCATGAGCGAGCTCGGCCGTGCCTTCAACGAAAAGTACGGCAAGGATTGCGCGTGTTTTGCCACCAAGCTCGAAGCTGGCGCTCGTCTTCTCTGGAACAACAACGAGTCCTAATTGTAAGAACCTGCTGGGAATTGCCGGACTTTCAGACAATAATTTACGTATACGCAGAGAGAGGTATCCTAACCTACCTCTGTTTGGGGTCGAACTTTCTAAAGTTTTCCGAGCAGAGAAGCAATTAGATGGTGCGCGCCAAAAAGCAACAACCCTCTCATTATGCTTTATATTTGCAACACACTCAAGAACAAAGAAAGAAAAATAAGATAACGAATTGCTCATTTTCGTTGCATCGATCCCACCTCTCTCTCTTAATCTCTCTCTCATGCGTCCGCCTCGAGAAGCTTGCTCTGACCTTCAATTTCAAGCTGTCGAAGCAGCTTCAAAATTCGCTTGCCCGTGTACGAGACTCCGTCCTCGGCTCTTGGCAACAGCTCTGTCGGAAGTCGAGCGCGCTCGTTCATACGACTTACAAGCGCCCAGAGCCCCGCTTTGGGATCAGCGTGTCCAGCTTGTGATCGCGAAAGCGCCAACAGCGTCCGCACACACGGCAATGATTCCACCCGACACGCCCAATGCAGTGCAGTATCTCCCGCCGAATCCTGTGCATACAATGACGCTCCATGACTTACCAGAGATTCAATGATGTCGCTGCGACCCGCGCGGGCAGCAACATGGATGGGCCGCGTCAAGTCAAGACCGCTCTGTGCTGCGTTTGGGTTCGCTCCCTGCACGAGAAGAAAGTTAACAATATCAGCACGCGAATACCAGCACGCGACGTGTAAGAGTAAGCGGCCCGAGTCGGGATCAGGTTGGTCGAGACTGAACGAGCGCTGCTCCTGGCACATTCGACGCCTTCGCTCTTCTTCGAGAGCCTCCGTAAAGTCCTCCAGCGTGCTTTTGCTGGCTGTACAAGCGTGCCATGGCGATCGGAAGCCGTCTTTACGGACAATCAACGTCGTCTGCGATTTCTTCTTACGTTTTGCCTTTGACGGCGATGTCTTTGAGGCTCCGCCAGGTCCCGTGCCAAGCTCAACTCGCGCGTCTGATTCGCTGGTCCTCTCCTCTTGACGTTTGCGTTGTCGAAGCCCCTTGGCCCAAGCCTTGCGGCACGTCTTTACAAAGGCCCGTCTGCATGCCATCTCGTAATTCACACTTCCTCTCGTGGCCGCAGCTGCGCGCTGATTTGCTTCTTCGGCCATCATCCTACGCAATTCGCGCTCCTCTCTCGCTGCTTGCAGACTTTCTTGCGCAAAGAGAAAGAGCTCGCACACTTGGGTCCAAACATCCAGTGTCGCTGACATGGCCGCCTTGTAGGTTGGCCACCACGGTGAAGAGCCTTCAATTTTGTCGACAATAAAGCCCAGTTCGGAATCAAACCCCTCTGCATTCTCTCGCGCCGCAGCAAGAGTTTTAGCAAAAGCTTCTTCGTATTCTTCTGCTTCAAGCTTGGAGATGCGTCTCGAATAATATCGCGTGGTGTACACCACCAGACTTGAGCGCCCACTTCTTCTAACTTTCGTCCAGCGCTCCTGCAGCAAGGCCTCAGACACCGAGTTCCTGTGGGAGAAGATTTGCACGTGCTTAGTACGCAACTGTGCAAGCTCAACAGCCTCTGCCACGCGATTCTCCTGCGTCGCAAGCGTTCGCGAAGTTGCAAGCTCATTGTCCTTTATGAGTCTGCCGATCTCGACCAGCTTCGCAAGACTTTTATCCAAGAGAGCGCAATGCAAAGCAAAGATAGCTTTTGTCGCAAGCATTTGCTGGGCTTCGCAAAAGATGACGGCTTTCACGGCTTCGGGCAGTTCTTCTTCTTTGGCAGAGGTTGTACGTGCAAAAGCGACCTTATCGAGCAACGTTTCGGCCTCTTCGGCGGCCAGCTCGGCCACGCGAACTGACTGCTTAATCGATTTCAATTTGCGATCCTCCAAAACTGTCCCAGCGCCGACCGCAGCTTCGGACAATTTCTGGAGAATGTTAAATCGCTGCTTGTTGATCACCGAAGAGACCTCGGCCATGCGTAGTCTCTGCGCGGCCTCCTCGGACAGACCCGCAGCCCTTGCTTCACCCTCTGTGTCCTCTTCCATCTCGCTTTCTGCCTCCGTTCCGCCATCGTCACCTAGCAACTTTGCGTCGCCTTTCTCTAGGTCTTTTCCGCACTCGGATGTTGAAAGACGTTGAGAGGCGCTTTTCGTGGTTGTACTACTATCCCGCTTTGTGTTTTGGTCTCCAAGGCTGCTGTCATCATCGCTGCTCGCGTCTTCTGCTTCTTCTTCTTCTTCTTCAACGTCAGAATCAGCCTCTATCTTGGGTTCGGGGCTTGAATCACGGCCTGCATCAGCAATCGATTCTCGACTCGTTTCGACTGTCGCGTTTATACACTCTTGTTGCGAGCCGATCGCCTTTGTCGTTGTGCTTGGGCTGGCTACTGTTGGAGCACTCGTTGTACCATGTGTCTCCTCCTTCGGCGCTTCTGCTCCTGACTCGTCCGTGCTCGCATTTTTTGGTGCGAGTAGTGGCTTATCCGCGACCTCTGGCTTGCTTGCCTCGGAAGAAGAAGACGACGGGTCGGCCGCGTCGTTTTCGACAAACAAAACGTTCGGTGAGCTTCTTGACTCCGAATTAGATTTCACAGCTCCTGGAGCAGACTCCGAGGTCTGAAACTCATTCTCAATAGCTGATTTCGTCCCCTGTGCAATACGATTGGATAGCTCCTTCGACTCATCATTCGAATCGCTGGTCTCTGGTGCGCTTGGAGGAACGTTGATCAAGTTTGCGCCTGCTGCGCGCGCCGCTGTCTCAGTCTCTTGTACACCAGCACCCGATATTGAGACTATCGGGTTTATCTCTTTCTCGTTGCTCAGACTGTCTTTTGACGACGTGGCATCCTTTGGCTCGTCGCTGTCGCGAGCAACACTGCTTTCAGACTCCGCTACAGAGACCGCTTTGGCAGATAATTCTGCCAGAGAGTTTGATTTTTCCGCAGAAGAAGGTTTCCGCGAGCTTGCAAGCATCGACCCATTTCGAGATGGCGGGTCCCAAGAAACTTCCAGGGTGCGTGTGTTGAAAAAGTATGGGTGTCCGGTAACATTGTCAAGAATCTCGACCCACAGACGATCGGATGCGCCCTGGAAGCGAATAGCGCGAAGCTGGCGCACTCGTCTGCGAGCAATCTTCGCGCGAAAAGCAATTTGTATTCGAATGACGGCACGTAAATCTTCCTGCAGTCGATGATCGAGGCCTTTGGAGGCTGTACCGATATCTGTCGAAGACTCTTCTTCTTCCTCAGGTCGCGACCATGTCGAAACGCCAGTCTTTTGGTTGTAAAAGTATGGCTTCGAACTTGCGGGGTCGATCAGTTCGACCCAGGTCCACGATGTCGAAGAAAGTGCCTTCGCTATGTCTTGCGGTGCTTCCCACGTCACTTCTTGTGTTTCGGTATTGTAAAAGTAATCAAATCCCGATTGGGGGTCCGTCAAGACCTGCCAGGGCGAGCTGCCGATGTCATTTCCCTCTTTCGGAGAGGCGACACCGAGTTTAAGGCCACGTTGCTTGCGCATTTCTCGTCGCGCGACTTTTGCGCGCCAGGTATTCTGCACGAGCACGGCAGCGCGGACTTCGGGAGGCATTAGTTTTTGTCCGATATCTTCCAAACTAAATTTTTGAAAGGACGCTGGCTTCTCCCATTGAGAGGCCTGCGTTTTGGAGTTAAAGTAGTAATTGCGCCCCGTTGCAGGATCGAAGAGTTCAATCCATTCTTCGGCGACCATTTCCTGCACACTCTCTTGGCCTGTTTCTTGAGAAGCTGCACTACCAAGATCTCGAGAGTCAGTAGTGTACAGGTCTTCATCTTCACCTGCCAGCCTTTCGCCATCTGGAAGTGTCCACGAAACTTCTTGCGTCACACCATGGTAATAGTAATCTGCCCCGGAGGCTGGATCCTGGAGCTTGTGCCAATGCGAGACAGCCGATACGGAAACGTCTTTTTTCTCTACATGTTGTTGCGCCCGCACTTTCCGAACTGCGCGTCGTGCCTGCTTGCTGCGAAACGTTCCCTGAATGCGCAGAACTGCACGGAGCTCTGGCGGGTATGATTTTAGGGATGAAGCTAATAGCCCAATTACAGCAGCTCTGCCTCCTTCGCGCTGGGATTCGTGATCTTCGCTCTCGACATTGTTCTCTCGCGCAACTTGTAACTCTGCTGGAATTTCGAACTGCGATACTTGCGTCACGTAGTTGTAGTAATAGTACGAGGACGAGATTGGATCCCAGACCTGACACCAGGCTGTCTCGGGTGAACTTGGTTCTGGTGCGTCATTTGCTACTTCGGCGAATTCTGCTGCAATGTCTGCTGCAAGTTGGTCCTCATCAGTCTCGGGTGCGCGATCTGAGTTTTTTATATCGCTAGGTACCGACATTGCGCAGAAGGGAAGTTGTTTTGAAGAGGTCTTCTGCGAAGTGCTCTTGTCCGCGAGGTTTTCCAGGTACTACTGAAGGCGATGTAGTTGTTTGCTTTTTCGTGAGGTTTTATGCACGTTGTTCTTTGACGCCTTTTTGCTTGCGTGCCAAGTGGTCGAACCAAGCTCTCCCTTGGTTTGCCTGCCTGCCTGCCTGCCTGCCTGCCTGCCTTGGCCTGCTTTCCTGACCGCAAAACGCAACACATATATTAGCCAGAGTCCCGATGGCAACTTGAAGCTTCGTGATCACGGGTCACACACAATCCAGACACTTGCCTTTGATCGCAACAACAGCGAAAGCCAGAAAACAGCCAGGAGGAGGAGGAGGAGGAGAAGGAGGATAAAGAGTAGCAAAGGAGAGAAGGAACATCTGAGCTCGAGAAGAGTGCTGGGCTAGGCCACATAGATGTCGGCATACCTCGAGTCTTGCCTCTTAATCTACCAACGGATACTTCGAGATCGGCAAATCAGATTTGCCGAAGGATATCTTGAATATAAGTGGATAGAGTAGGATCGGAGTTACTGTTGTTATTCCGAAGGCTCAACGGCTCTACTTGGGCACCTGCTATTCGCGTGTGCGTGCAAAACTTTAGATTCCTCTTTGGTTATTTGTTTGTTTGTTTGTTTGTTTGTTTGCCCTGCTTGCTCGCGTTCACCAAGGCCACACACGCACACACACTGACTGTTTTTATTGCTTGTTTGCACCTTTACGTAAGGAGAGCGCAAGAGAGAAAGAGAGAGAGTCTGTGGCGTACAATAGTTGGTTTACTTTTCTGTCTGGTCAAACCTCGACGCTCTCGACAAGGGCGTCAAGCTCGAGCTCAAGCTCGAGCAAGAGCTCGAGCTTTCTTCGAAGCGCCTGAGGCGCAGCAGATTCGCCATTGAAGGAGTCCGACGCATTCTGCGCAGCGAGCGCCGCAGCAACCGTCGCTTGCTCAAGCTCGAGTGCCACTGTTGATTACACGACGTAAATTAAATTCACACATCTACCGAAGAAGGCCTCGTTTGCGTGCGCTCGAGCACAGCCACGATGCGTCCATCTTATGGCGGGAGTGGCGGCGGCGGTATCACTACTCCGCGCTCTCCCGAAAGGCGGCAGCCCCATGGGCGAAGCTCGTCTCCACGAAAGCGCTCTCAAAAGCAGCAGCTTCACCAAGATCAGCTTGAAGGTGCTGCTGAAGCAACCTCGCCCATCAAAGGTCTACGCAAACAAATCAACAGTAATCCACGCCATGATCACGCTGGCGCTGGTGTCTTTTCCGCGTACATTCACAACCTGCAGGATGATGAACTTGCCTCCGATAGCCGTGATAGCGGATCCGACAAGGGATCATCTCAACAAAGCTGGCACAAAGGTGCTTCGCGCGAGTCAAAAATCGCGACCGAACATTCTGAAGAAAAGGAAAGCATTCCGAATGGCGCCGCTGCCGTTGCTCAAGCTGCCCTTGACAATATCGTTTGGGAGGAGGCAAGCGTAGCAAGCGCGCTTCGCGCTTGCCATGTATGGCCAACCGGCGAATCAAGCCTGGATCCAGGGTCCGCGTCCATGCTTCCTCTTTCTGCTTACTACGATAAGCTTAGCGACCCCATCGTTCCGGACAGTATCAACTTTCCTGTCAGTGGGGTCTCCGTGCTCGCGCGTCCCGAAGACACGGAGTGGGAAGATGCCCGAGTTGAAAGCTATGACCCCGAAACGGACCGCTACGTTGTCGAGACATGCACAGATGGTGATAATCGATACGTACAGGTCCCTCGTGTTCGGCTTTACTTTCCGTCCGAGCCCGTGGAGGACTTTGTGCGTCGTTATGTGAGCGCCTATTTCCGCCGCGAGCAGGCCCATCTTCTCATTCGGTACAACTTGTATGTGGACTGCATGCCAGCCCAAGTCGGGGCTGCCTTGAGCGAGGCGCAGCTACAGCGCATTGTAAATTATGCTCTTGGGTCCTCTCGTGGGACTGCCAAGGACGCGAAGGCGCGCATGGATGTCGCTTCGATGCTCCGCGAGGTGCAGACTCGTTTCGCACGAACCCTCAATAAGATTGATTTCGACCTGAAAATGAATCGAAGCACACACGAAGCGTTGCAAAAAGATTCCCTGGAAGAACTTCCTGGCGTACTACGCGCCGTTGAGCGAGCCGGCGCTGCCCCCGAACAAGGTTGCCTTCCCGTTCCAAGCTACGATGCCGAAGCCTGCTACAACGACCTTGTCGCCCGAAGTTTCTTTGCGGATGCTGCGGCACTCGAGGCGCTCGACAGTGTTCATCAGCTTTGCCAAAGGCTAGGCACAGAGGAGTTCAGGCTCTTTCGTGTTACTCCGGAACCGCAGAGTCTCTCTCTTCGCGAGTTTGAGGAGCTTCAACGCGGACAGATCGACACGGTGGCTGTTCTGCTCACCGACGACTGGACTCAGGCGGCCAAGACCGCAATCAAGTCAAGCATGGGTCGCGATCCCGCGAGATGGGACCTTGAGTCCAAAGATCGCGCTGCATACGAGGCCAGTGAGTTGCGTTGCTTCTTCCGCAATGTGAATCTGCGCATGACAGATGCTTTGCACGACTCAGTGGTCGAAAGCATCGAGAAGTATGGCCGCTTTATTGAGGAGGCGACCCAATACAGAGCTGAGATCGTCTCCTCTGCAGAGATTCATGTCGACTTTCTTTCCGCGTCTGCGAATTCACAAACTAAGCCCCTCTTCCGCGTCGATCTCGTGGAAGAAGTTCGCCTCCCGCGGCCCAAGGCTGCTGTCGTTGCGGATGGTGAGGACGGAGACGATGGCGACGGTGAGGACGCCGACGACGATGACGAGGACGAAGAGGCAGGCGGCGCCGATGACGACGAGGGGACAATGAAAGCATTCTTTGGCTACAGCGAGGACCCACAAGCCTTTGTCGAAAAGGCTCGGGACTTTGTGCGCCTGGGCCTTCGCGCAGTGCAGGGGGTCCCGCAGGTCCAGCGGCTGGCGATGGATAGACTGTACTGGGGAGAAATTCCCGAGATCGCGACTGTCACGGAGGAGGACCCACTTGTAGAGAAAACGGAAAGCCTCATCAGTACCTCGCTCGAAAACTCGTTTGGAGAGCTTGGCGCTTATCTAGACCAGCTCGACCGTTTCCTTCCCATCTTGCGCCTCGATGTGGACTCCTTCATGGCAGAACTTGAGGAGCCCTTTCGCGCGGCCGAAGAGCGCCTCCAACGCAAGATCGAGCGAGAAGAGCGCCGTGCGGAACAGCAGCGCCTCAAGGAAGAAAAGGAGCAAGCTTTCAAGGAAGAAGTGGCAAAACTTCGTGCCGAGGGCAACGAAACCGAAGCCGCAGCGATGGAGGCAAAGAAAGCAGAGGAGGACGAGGAGGATGAAGACGAGGACGACGATGATGACGACGATGACGATGATGACGCCGAGGCTCCGACGCTTGACACTGATCAGATTGCAAAGTACATCAGCGACCATATTCGCGAAAAGGACCGCGTGGAGCTTCTCATTCCCGAGGCAGCGAATATCGGTCTCTTTGAGATCAACTGCAGCAAGCTCCGTCGCGCTCTCTCTGAGAAGCACGCTTCGGTGGTCAGTCGCCTGCTCGACTTTGTATCCCGCTGCACGATCGGGCAGTGCAACAACCTCCTCTCGCGATTTTCTGACATGAATCAGGAGCTCTCCAAATTCCCGCAAAATATTGAAGAGCTCGTAGAAATTCGAAATTACATGGGGACCATCCCCAACAAGCTTGCCGAAGTTCACGAGGAGATCGCCAAGCTGTGGAAAGGCTATGACCTGCTCGACAAATACGAGTACAGACTTGGAAGCAAGGTCTTTGGGCAAAAGTGGCGACTCTTCGGCGGCACCAAGATGATCCTAGACAAGGTGGAGGTCACAACAGAAATGCTTGACAAAGAGCAAGTGCGATACGCCAACATTCAAAAGGAAAAGCAGGAGGATTTTCTTGTGCACCTCGACAAGCTTTCGAAAGAGGTCGCCAGTTTCAGCCAGTTCTCCGATTTGCGGCGCATCAAGAGCATTGCTCAAAGCGCTGCAGACATTGCAGAGAAGATCCGCAAGGCACAGGCCGATGCTGACCTCTTTAACAGTCGCGAGAATCTCTTCGAACAGGAGATGACCGATTATGAGCAGGTCACCGAAATTGCACGCGCTTTCCAGCCGTACGAAAGTCTGTGGCTGACTGTGAGCGAGTGGATCACAAACGAAGAAGTTTGGAGGACCGGCAAGTTTGCTGACCTCGTTCCAGAGGATATTGAAAAGCAGGTCACGGAGTCCTACAAGATCATGAACCGCAGCATCAAATTCTTCCAAAAAGCAGAGCTGCCGCTCATCAAGGAGACGGCAGAGACCATCAAGAGCAAGATCGAGGTCTTTCGTCCATACATGCCCATGATTACAGCTCTCCGCAACCCGGGTATGCGGGAGCGTCATTTTGACGTTCTCTCGGAAGAGCTTGGTTTTGAGGTGCGTGCCGACGAGAACTTCACCCTCGAGCAGGCGATTGGCCTCAATCTCCATGAGCATTCGGAAACGATTTCCAAGGTTGCAGGTGTGGCCGCCAAAGAGTTCCAAATCGAGCAAGCGCTCGACAAAATGGAGCACGAGTGGGAAAACGTTTATCTCGACTGCAGACCATACAAGGACACGGGAACCTTTGTTCTTGGTGGCATCGATGAAATCATGGCAATTCTTGATGAGCACATCACGATGACGCAGGCCATGCAGTTCTCGAGCTTCAAAGGTCCCTTTGTGGAGCGTATCGATGACTTTGATCGCAAGCTGCTCATGACTTCGGAAGTTCTCGAGGAGTGGATTGCCGTGCAGCGCAATTGGCTGTACCTGCAGCCTATTTTTGAGTCGCCCGATATCAACAAGCAACTTCCAGCAGAAGGCAAACGGTTTTCGAGTGTCGACAAGAACTGGCGCACGACACTGCTTCAGGCCTCGCAGCAAGCGAAAGCGTTAGAGTTTTGTCCGAATCCCAAGTTGCTCGCAATGTTTGCCGAAAGCAACAAACTGCTCGACATGGTAAGCAAAGGTCTTAGCGACTATCTTGAGACCAAGCGCGGCGGCTTCTCGCGCTTCTACTTTTTGTCGAACGACGAGCTCCTGGAGATCCTTTCAGAGACGAAGGACCCGCAAATGGTCCAGCCGCATTTGAAAAAGTGCTTTGAGGGTGTTCGTTCCGTCTTTTTCAGCGAAGATATGCACATTACAGACATGAAGTCAAGCGAGGGCGAAGTTGTTCCTTTGGTGGTCCAGGTAGACCCGAATGGCAAAAATGTGGAAGTGTGGATGACCGAGCTCGAGGATCGCATGATGGACTCTGTCAAGGACGTCATGTGGTCGAGCATGCTCAGCTACGTGGAGACCCCGCGTACGGAGTGGCTGCAAATGGTGCCCGGGCAGTGCGCTTTGAACGCGTCGCAGTTCCACTGGACCCGCGAGATTGAAGAAGCCATGGACGCAGATGGCAACGCCGGCGTCGGGCGTTGCTACGAGCAGCAGGTTCGTCAAATCAATGACATGGTGGCCCTTGTGCGAGACCCAGAGCTCAAATCAAACGCGCGTATGACCATCTCGGCGCTTACTGTGATCGATGTGCATGCGCGTGATGTTACCGACAATCTCTTTCGAGAGGGAGTCAAGGACAAGACCGAATTTTCGTGGATCTCCCAGATGCGTTACTACTGGCTCAATGGCGAGGCCCTCGAGGGCGACATGCGCGTCATGATGGTGTCCTCACTACGCCCCTATGGCTACGAGTACCTGGGTAACTCCTTTCGTCTCGTCATTACGCCTCTCACCGACAAGTGTTATCTAACGCTCATGGGTGCGCTGCAGATGAACCTAGGAGGTGCTCCTGCAGGCCCTGCAGGAACCGGAAAGACAGAGACCACCAAGGATCTTGCCAAGGCTCTTGCAAAGCAGTGTGTCGTCTTCAACTGCTCCGACGGTCTTGATTACCTAGCCATGGGTAAATTCTTCAAGGGTCTTGCAAGCTGTGGTGCCTGGGCATGCTTCGATGAGTTCAATCGCATCGATGTCGAGGTGCTCTCTGTGGTGGCGCAACAGATTATGACCCTACAGGCGGGAGTCACAGCGGGGCTCACTCGTATCGTTTTCGAAGGTGTCGAAATTAAGCTCAGCGACCAGTTCGCCGTGTACATTACCATGAATCCTGGCTATGCAGGCCGTACAGAGCTTCCTGATAACCTCAAGGCACTTTTCCGCCCTGTCGCCATGATGGTTCCCGACTACGCTCTCATTGGTGAAATCATGCTTTACTCGTTTGGCTACGAAAAAGCACGTATTTGTGCCAAGAAGATGGTTGCAACCTTTCGTCTTAACTCCGAGCAGCTCTCCTCTCAGCCTCACTACGATTACGGCATGCGCGCCGTCAAGACAACCATTGTAGCAGCAGGAAACTTGCGACGAGACTACCCCAACGAGGATGAGGAGATTCTCCTTTTGCGTGCCCTTCAGGATGTCAACTTGCCCAAGTTCCTCAGCCACGACTTGCCGCTCTTTCGAGGCATTATCTCCGATCTTTTCCCAGGCAAGAGTCGCCCAGATATCGACTACGGAGCACTGTTGCAGTGCCTGCGCGTGGCAAATCAAAATGCGGGTCTGCAGAACACACCCTGGTTTCTCACCAAGCAAATCCAGCTCTATGAAACCATTGTAGTGCGTCATGGTCTCATGCTCGTCGGACCGACGGGAGGTGGCAAGTCCCGCAACGTTGAGAATCTTGACACTGCTTTGGGCCTGCTCAAGAAGCGCGGAATCAAGGGATTTGCGTATGAAAAGATCCACCGCTACACGGTGAACCCCAAGTCCATCACGATGGGACAGCTCTATGGTGAGTTTGATCCCAACACTCATGAGTGGCAGGATGGTATTCTCGCTAATATCGTCCGTATTTGCGCCAAGTCGACCACCCCGGACCGTAAGTGGGTCATGTTTGACGGTCCTGTCGATGCCATTTGGATTGAAAATATGAACACGGTGCTTGACGATAATAAGAAGCTCTGTCTCAACTCGGGCGAGATCATGGGACTCAGTCCAGAGATGACGATGATGTTCGAAGTGGAGGATCTCGAAGTGGCCTCTCCGGCAACGGTGAGCCGCGTCGGTGTCATCTACATGGAGCCCAATACGCTTGGCTCTGACCCAATCATCCAGAGCTGGATCGAGTATCGTCTCCCGAGCATTGTCAAGAACGAGCACAAAGCTCTGCTGCAAAAGCTGTTCGATAATTTCCTTCAGAGTGCCCTGACGCTTCTGCGTCGAAACCTCGCGGAGCCGGTGCCGACGGTAGACAACAACTTGCTGGCGAGCCATTTGCGCATGATGGACGCGCTCTTCAACCTTCACATGAATAGCAGCGGTGGCAAAGCTCGCGAAGACGGAGACGGCGAAGGTGATTCGTCTTCTGGAGGACTTGACCTCGATAAGGATCTCGAGCCTCTCTTCATCTTTAGTTTAGTCTGGTCGTTGGCGTGCACGGTGGATTCGAGCGGTCGCCGAACCTTTGATGGGTGGCTTCGCAATCAAATGGAGCAGAACTCGACCCCTTGCCCTTTTCCTCGAGAAGGCCTCGTCTACGACTACGTGTGGGATGTTAAGGCACATTCCTGGACGAAATGGATGGAAACGATCCCGCCGTACAAGTACGATAAGGATCTCCCCTTTGCCGAAACCATTATCCCAACCTCGGACTCAGTATGCTACACCTTTTTGCTCGACATCCTCACGTGCACGAACCTGCACGTGCTTATGTGCGGTGACACGGGTACCGGCAAGTCTGTGAATATCAACCGCTATCTGAGCAACGGCATGCCCGCGGACTACATTCCTCTTTGTCTCGCGTTCTCGGCACAGACAAGCGCCAATCAGACGCAGGATCTTCTGGACTCGAAGATGGAAAAACGCCGAAAGGGCGTTTTCGGTCCTCCGGCGGGAAAGCGCTTTGTCATCTTCGTCGACGATCTCAACATGCCCAAGCGTGAGACTTACTTTGCGCAGCCTCCGATCGAGATTCTTCGTCAATGGTTCACATATGGCGGCTGGTACGACCGCAAGGCGCTCACCTTTCGTCAGATTATCGATGTGAACATGGTGGCGGCCATGGGTCCTCCCGGAGGTGGCCGCAATCCCGTCACCCCTCGCATGCTTCGGCACTACAATATTATCACCTACACGCCGCTCGAGCAAGAGAGTATGGCCACAATCTTTGGCACGATTCTCGGCAACTTTCTTCGTGACTCCTTTGATGGCGCAGTGGCGCCCTTGGCCGACCCAATTGTCGACTCAACTATTCAGATTTACGACCGCATTCGCTCCGAGCTGTTACCTACCCCAAGCAAGTCGCACTATACCTTTAACATGCGCGATCTCAGTAAGGTTTTCCAGGGTATGCTCATGGTGTCCGCGAAAGTCACCAACGGGGTCGACGCGGTCGTCCGACTGTGGGTTCATGAGTGCCAGCGTGTCTTTCGTGATCGCCTCGTCAATGACGAGGACCGCGATTGGTTCAATAACCTCGTCGTCAGCAAGGTTGACAAGGACCTGAAGCTTGACTGGAACAAGATCAAGCCAGAGACAGAGTACATGATCTTTGGAGACCTTCTGGAGCCGGACAACAAGATCTACCAGGAGATTGTTGAGATTGACACGCTCCTGCCCGCGATCGAGCAATATTTGGTAGAGTACAACGCCGAGTCCAAAACGCCGATGCACCTGCAGCTTTTCATGGATGCCATTCAGCACGTGAGCCGCATTGCACGTGTGATTCGCCAGCCCATGGGTAATGCTCTGCTTCTCGGTGTTGGTGGTAGCGGTCGCAAGTCGCTGACGAGACTTGCCGCCTATATCGGGGACTTTGCAGTCTTCCAAGTTGAAATTGCCAAAGGCTACGGTCTCGCAGAATGGCGCGAAGACATCAAGGCCTGCCTTCTCAAAGCAGGCGTGGACGATGTTCAGGTGGTCTTTCTTTTTGACGACTCGCAAATCATCATGTCGCAAATGCTCGAAGACATCAATGGTATCCTGAATCAGGGTGATGTTCCTAACCTCTACGCGCCCGAGGACATGGAGAAAATCATGACTGCGTGCCGTGGTGACTGCGCCAAGCGAAAAATTGCGCCGACAAAGATCAATATCTTTTCTTCCTTCATTCTTCGCGTCAAGCGAAACGTGCACGTTGTGATGTGCATGAGCCCGGGAACGCCAATCTTCCGTGATCGTCTGCGCATGTTTCCCGCGCTCGTCAATTGCTGCACGATCGACTGGTTTTCCGAGTGGCCCGATGAGGCGCTCCGAAGTGTCGGCTTGGGTATCATGCAGGCCGAAGATCTCCAGATGGGAGATCATCTCGACAACGTTGTCGAGCTCTTCAAGGTATTTCATCAAAGCGTCGCCAACAAGTCCCGCGACTTTTTTGAGGAGCTTCGAAGGTACAACTACGTTACCCCGACGTCGTACCTGGAGCTCCTTACTACTTTCAAAAACCTTTTGCAGGTGAAACGCGATGAGGTGCAGCAAAAGAAGCAGCGCCTTCAAATCGGTCTCGATAAGCTCACGACCACAGCGGCGCAAGTTGCTGATTTGCAGGTCCAGCTCACGGACATGCAACCTGTCCTCGCCAAGACACAGGTTGAAGTCGACGAAATGATTGTGCAAATCAAAAAGGATAAGGCCGCTGCGGACGAGACAAAGGCCATCGTATCCAAGGAGGAAGAAGCTGCTCAGGAAAAGGCACAGGCCACCAAGGCCATTGCTGACGATGCGCAGCGGGATCTTGACGAAGCTCTTCCAGCTCTCGATGAGGCCGTCAAGTGTCTGAGCAAGCTGAAAAAGGGTGATATTGTCGAGGTTGGGTCGCTCAAGACCCCACCTTCCGGCGTCAAGCTGACCATGGAAGCCGCGTGCATCATGTTCGAGGTCAAGCCCAAGATGGTTGCGGATCCAGCGAACATGGGCAAGAAAGTCAAGGACTATTGGGAGCCTGCGCAAAAAACGCTGCTCAATGATGCCAACAAGTTTCTGGAGCGGCTCTTTAACTTTGACAAGGACAACATTCCAGACAAGGTAATTCGTGAAATTGAGGCGTACATGCAGAATCCTGATTTCACACCCAAGGAAATCGAAAAGGCGAGTAAAGCATGTACTGCCATTTGCATGTGGGTCCGAGCCATGCACAAGTACCACTTCATTGCCCTCGGCGTCGAGCCGAAGCGTAAGAAGCTCGCAGAGGCCGAGGCGGAGCTCAAGGTCACCATGGAAAAGCTTGACAAGGCTCGCTCCGAGCTGCAGGCGGTCATGGACAACATTCAAGCTCTTGAGGATGGCTACAACCAGTCTGTGGCCAAGAAGGAGCAACTTGCCCGAGATGTCGAGCAGTGCAGCGCTCGCCTCGACCGCGCGCAAAAGCTCATTGGCGGCCTCGGCGGCGAGAAGGATCGCTGGACGTCTGCTGTGGCGCAATTCGAAACCGACTACGTAAACCTCTTGGGAGATGTGCTCATCTCGAGTGGTGCTATCGCCTACCTTGGGCCCTTTACTAGCGTCTACCGTTCTGCACTCACCGATGTCTGGATTGAGGAGCTCATGCGTCTTAAAATTCCTCATACTCCGGGCGTAGATATCATCAAGACGCTCGGTGAACCAGTGGTCATTCGTGGCTGGAACATCGCTGGACTTCCCGACGATGCACACTCTGTGCAGAATGCAATCGTTATGGAGAAGGCCCGCCGATGGCCTCTGCTTATTGATCCTCAAACTCAGGCCAACCGTTTCATCAAGAATCTTGGCAAGGAGAGCGTCAATGGGATCGAGGTCGTCAAGCAAAGCGACAAGAACCTCATTCGCTGTCTCGAGAACGGTGTGCGCTTTGGAAAATGGGTTCTCATGGAAAATGTGGGTACAAAGCTGGATGCAGCCTTGGAGCCAGTGCTTCTGCAACAAACTTTTATCCAGGATGGCCAGGTCATGATGAAGCTCGGTGATAACACTGTGCCTTATCACGAAGAGTTTCGATTCTTTATGACTACCAAGCTCCCTAACCCGCACTACCCACCCGAAGTGGCGGTCAAGGTGAGCTTGCTGAACTTTAGCATCACGCCGCGAGGTCTCGAAGAGCAGCTGCTTGGTATTGTCATGGTAAACGAACTCCCTGAACTGGAACAGCGCAAGAATGAAATTGTCGTGCAGAATGCTGAAATGGGCAAGAAGCTCAAGGAGATCGAGGACACTATTTTGTACATGCTCTCCAACTCGCAAGGTAATATTTTGGACGATGCTGAGCTCATCGAAACGCTTGCGACATCCAAGGTAACCTCGCAAGAAATTAACACCAAGGTCGCGGAATCCAAGGAGACGGAGAAGGAAATTGATGCAGAGCGTGAAAAGTACCGCCCCTTTGCAAAGCGAGGTTCCATTCTCTACTTTGCCATTGCCGACCTTTGCATCATTGATCCCATGTATGAGTACTCGCTTCAGTGGTATAGCCAGCTCTTTGCGCAGGGCATTCTCAACAGTGAGCCAAAGAGTGACATCGAAGAACGTCTTGAAATTCTCAAGGACTTCTTCACCTACATGCTCTATGAGAATGTCTGTCGTAGTCTCTTTGAGAGGCACAAGCTGATGTTCTCCTTCAACCTTGTCATCAAGATTCTTCAGGGTGACGGTCTCGTCGATAGTGCCGAGTACCGCAATCTGCTCACCGGACAGGGATCGGGACGCGTCTCAGACCTCGCTAAGCCGCAGGGTGCGGAGTGGGTCACTGATAAGATGTGGGGTGACATCCAGAGCGTCTCGACGCTGCCGGCATTGCATGGTTTCGAGGATTCTTTCGTCGAGCACGTTGCCGACTGGAATCTGTTCTTCGACTCTGAAACATGTTTCGAAGACCCACTTCCTGGTGGCTGGGACGACCGCGTGAACGAGCTGCAGCGCATGCTCATTTTACGCGCGATCCGCCCCGACAAGATCTCGAACTCGGTGCAGAACTACATTGTCAACAGGTTTGGACAACGTTTCATCGAGCCGCCTCCCTTTGAGATTAAAAAGTGCTTTGACACGTCCGTGGTTACAACGCCTCTGATCTTCGTGCTCACCAGTGGTAGTGATCCGACAAAGTCGTACTTTGAGTTTGCAGAGACGATGGGAATGGCGGATAAGCTCAAGAGCATTTCACTTGGCCAAGGTCAAGGACCTATTGCGGCCCGAATGATCGAGGAGGGCATTTCCAAGGGCATGTGGATCCTTCTTCAGAACTGCCATCTTGCAAGCTCCTGGATGGACGAGCTTGAGCGCATCGTCGAAGAGATCAAACCCGAGACCACGAATCCGGAATTCCGCTTGTGGCTGACGTCAATGCCTTCCAAGACCTTTCCTGTATCCGTCTTGCAGGATGGTATCAAGATGACCATGGAACCCCCCAATGGAATGCGTGCCAATCTTCGCGGTGTTTACTTCAAATTTGACGACGATCAGCTCAAGGCTACCACCAAGCCTGGTGTATACATGCGCCTTCTGTTTGGACTCTGCTTCTTTCATGCACTTATTCAAGAACGACGCAAGTTCGGCCCGCTTGGATGGAACGTCCCCTATGAGTTTAACGAGACTGATCTGGAAATCTCGCAGCGCCAGTTGGAAATGTACCTGGACGAATACGAGGAAATTCCATTCGAGTGTTTGAAGTTTCTCACGGCGCGCATTAATTACGGTGGCCGTGTAACAGACGCCATTGACATTCGCACCATGGATGTCCTCCTGGAGCAATTCTACCAGCCGGACGCGCTCAATGATGGCTTCAAATTCTGTCCGCGCGAGGAGTACTTTTCACCCGCGGTCGACGAGGACAATCCCATCCGTGGCTACCGAACATACATCGAAGGTCTTCCGGTCAACGCACCACCGGAAGTCTTTGGAATGAATACCAACGCCAACATCACGTCGGCCCTACAAGAAACAAATGAGATGCTTGACACCTTGGTGCTGCTTCAGCCCCGCACAAGCTCCGGCGGTGGAGCCTCGCGCGAGGACATCATTGAACAGGACATCATCGACTTTCAGCAGCGCTTCCCCCGTCATTTCTCCATTGAAGCCATTCGTATGGACTACCCTGTCCGATACGAGGAATCCATGAACACGGTGCTGCAGCAAGAGTGCGCCCGTTTCGAGCGTCTGCTCAGCGTCATCGAGTCCACGCTCATCGACTTGCGAAAGGCGCTGCGCGGACTTATGGTCATGTCTGGTGAGCTCGAAGCCATGAGCAACGCCATGTATGCACAAAAGACGCCCGAGCTCTGGGAGTCCGCCTCTTATCCGAGTCTCATGCCTCTGCGAAGCTACTTTGCCGACTTTGTGAAGCGTTGCAATTTCTTGCAAGACTGGATTCGCGATGGCATGCCCACCACGTACTGGCTGTCTGCTTACTTTTTCCCTCAAGCCTTTCTCACGGGTCAGCTGCAGAACTATGCGCGAAAGCACCAGCTACCTATCGACACGATCTCCTTCGAGTTTGATGTCGTGCCCGAATCCGAAACGCACGAGTCTCCAGAAGATGGTTGCTATGTGCACGGTCTCTACCTCGAAGGGGCGCGCTGGAGCTTTGACGAGTTCTCCGTGGTGGACTCCCTCCCCAAGCAGCTCTTTGCCGACATGGCCCCCATTCACTTTGTTCCAATTCACGGAAAGTCGGACAAGGAAGAAGGGTACAAGACACCACTTTACAAGACATTACGTCGTGCAGGTACGCTTTCGACGACGGGTCACTCTACCAATTTCGTCATGTACCTGCAGCTCCCATCGAATGTGGAATCTGCAAAGTGGATCAAGGCAGGTGTCGCCCTGTTCTGCGCTCTCAAGTACTAACCATTTTTAAAACACACACAACCCCCCATAAAGAAATCTTCTTATCCAAATCATGAGCTTTAGCTCAACTCTTCCTACCAAGACTTGCAGTGAGCACCCGCTGTAGCTCAGCACGTCCAATAACCTCGCCATCCTCGCTAATGAGCCCAAAAATCTCGTTCGCGACTTTGGCCAGGTCATTCGGTCGCATATGCGGGCAAAGCTTTCCGAGGGCCTTTCGTAGCGCCGACTGTGATACGCGCCCAGTCCCAGAGCGATCAAGAGCGCGAAGAACGCGCGAGGCATCAAGCGTACCACCACCTTTTCGCGCTGTGTCTCGAAGAGCGCGTTTTACAGACTCCAGGCTGGGTTTCAGGGATTCAGGAACGGGAAAGACCCAGCGCTGAAGCGTACCAAAGTCAAGACCTTGCCCCAGGGCTGCCGCTTTCTCGAACTTGTGCGCTCGTCCGCCGCAGATGTCTAGCATGAGAGCCTGCGCGGTCCAAGGATTCTCCTGCACCCCGAGATGGCCGAGATCACCACAGGCATCGATCAAGTCTTGCATACGTACTCGACCCTTCCGTCCACGATCCAGCGCACGAAAAGCACGTCTCATATTTTCTGAAGGCCCGGCGAGTTCTTGAAGATGCGCACGCAGTGTCCTGGCTACCATCTTGGCATCGTGCAAGGCTTGAGGATCCGTGTCCGCGTCGACCTCTAGTGCAAGTCCAACAGTGTTGTTTGCGAGAATGCTCTGACGAAAATCGTCCCAGTGCCAGTCATTTCCCTTGTCGCCGTTGTGAAGTTCAAGAAGCCCCAAGAGAACCTCTGCATCGGCATCGCTGATATCAAGGCCAAGATGACCTCGAATTGCCGTTTGTAAATCAAGATGGGCAAAGGAAGCTCGTTTTGCCTCCTCGGACTCCGCATCGATGCCCTCTCGACTACTTTTGCGCACTGCACCGCGCAATTTGATGACCAAGGCAGCGACAGTGCCCGAGGAAGATGATTTTTCAGCGTTCTCGCCCTTTGCCAATTGCATGGGAGGGTTTAAAGCAGTCTGAGCCTGTGTCAGTAGTCCGCAAAGTACCACAAGATTTACGTCGTCGCCAAGCCGATCGCAGAGCGCGAGGTCAACGGCGGCCTCCAGCTGCCAGGCCGGCGCAAGAACTCCGACTTGTCGCAATACACGTAGGGCTTCCGGTCGACTCATCCGCGATCGTTCCCCAGATTCGTTAGACTCGACTTGTCTTCCAACGTAGCGTTGCATTGTCTCCAAAAGACTGGATGCACGTGGATTCTTGGCATGAAACTGGCGAGAAATGACCGCAGTGTCCAAAAAGGCCATGAGGAAATCTGCATACTGTACTTCGCCAATGTCATTTTGAGGCGAATGCTCGTACAGTACTTCGAGCTCTTGATCGTGAAGTTTGCAGCCGCTGTCGAGCAGCACGGCTTCAAAGGAGGCCTGATCAACATAGGCGCTTCCATTCTGAGCAAGCGTCCTGAACGCCTGATAGAGGTTTCTGCTTGCGCCTCGAACCTTGCGCATGGCCATGCGAAGTAGCGCATCGCGCCCACTTTGAGCGCTCATGGTGCCGGGTTTCCCGCTTGTGAAAGCCTCAAGCTCCGCGAAGGAGACCACGCCCGAGCCGTTTGCGTCGAGACGGTTTACGAGCTGATGAACTTGTCTTGTAGAAAGCTCGACATTCACAGACCGTAGCAGCACTGCGAGCTCCTTTGCTGTAAACGCGTTCTGGTGCGTATTTGCGAACCGCTTCAAGCGTTGGCTTAGGGACGGACCCACGCGTAGATGCGCCAACTTTCGTCGAACATCCTCGAGAGTTTGCGGACTGAGCTCCTCGTGCTTACGCACGCCTTTGGAGAGGACACTTTTGTTCTTTGACGTAGGGGCCTTGTGAGGCGTGTGCAGGGCAAAGTGCTGAAAGGTAGGAAAGTCGATCGTTCCCGAGGCGTTCGGGTCGAGACGCTTCATTAGAGCGGCTTCCGCATTTGCGGACAGGTGGAAGCCCACACGACGTAAGCTAGAAGCAAAAGCCCGCGACGTAACAAAGCCTGCACGCGTCTTGTCAAATGCCTGAAAAGCAATGTGGAGATCGCGCTTGCCGTCCCCAAGGTCTGCAAGCTTCAAAAGAAGTTGCTGTACTCTTTCTACTGCAAGTTCGACCTCTGCATTCGATTTTTGTGCATCCCGGAGAGGCGAGCTCGGAGTTCCGTGAGCAAATTCATTGAGTTCTTGTTGGCAGACGAGTCCGTCCGCATTTTGGTCAATCAGTTCCATCACATCATCCTTCTCCGCCTCAGAAAGCGGAACAGTTGCTCGCTTATCAACAAGGCGGTGAAACTCGCGTCGGCTCACAGCATCATGGCCAACTGCTTCTTCGAGATCGAGATCGGCGAGGTCCTTGCGTAAACGGTCTTCAAGTATGGCTCTTCGGCGAGGCGAGGACTGAATGTCTTCGTCAAGCGTGTCGACGAGCTCCAGAAAATCGGTATATCTGAGGCCTCGGTTGTCTTTAGCGCGCCGTTGCAGTCCCTCAAGGAGAGAACGCTGCTCGCTCCGTGTGAGATCCTTTTCTATCCCACAAGAAAGCAAGAGTTGGCGAAGTTCTCGGCGGTCGACCTTGCCATCGCGATTACGGTCTAGGTTGTCAAACGCAAGACGAAAGTCGATCATGTTTGAGGCGCTCTGCTGAGCGTCGCGCATGATCGCGCTGCGAATTTTTTCTTTGGCCCGCGCGAGTCGTTCTATCTTTGAGTCGCTGCAAACAGATTCAAGTTCGCTAAGCGCGTCCTCGCTTTCTTCGCTCAAAGCTCTACGCGAAGCTTTGCTCCGCATCTTATCTCGTACAAAAGCTCGACCCTCGTCAAGGCAGTCTCTACTCGACGTACTGCTTGCAATACTATTGTCATCTGATGACCAGTATAGCTGAGCGGCAGCACGACGTGAAGCGCGCCCCTTGCACCTGGCTGCATCAGAACTAGCAAGGGATGCCTCGTCGTCCGAGTCGCTCTCAAACAGAGATCCGGAAGACTTTGCAACTCGGTGGTGGTTCGCTCCCCACTCCTTGGATCTTTCGGCGAGCACATGGTTTGCCGAGCTATGCGACGGCGAAAGTGTCGTGGTCAGATGAACGTTAAGGCCTTTATCACGACGAAGGCCGGCAATTGGCCGAACCGAGTCAAGAAACTCGAGGTAGCGAACCTGTCCGTCCCCGTCGCGGTCGAACTTTTTTACAAGGTCGTCCAGATCTGATGTAGAAAGAAAATCCGCGAGACGTGTCTCGAGCGCGCGTCGAAATGAGCTTGCAGAAACAACGAAAAGATTGGCCGTTTCCTTTTCTTCGTCTTCGGAGCCTTTGATGTTCTCAAGCGCTCGCGCGAGACCCGACAGCACACGTGGTTCGCGAAGGGCAGCCCGCAGACGATCGCCAAGTGTACTGGTCTCGTAAAGTCTGGTGTCGCCAAGTCCTTCATGCATACTAGCAGCTTGACTCTGGGCTGCCTGAGCACGAAGACGACGAGCAAGCCCACTCGAAGCCACGCGCTCTACTCGCTTTGTGCTTGCTTCGGGAATACGAGCAGCGAGAGTCTCGTCGACAGGTGGGGCAAAGCCGGTTTCCGCACACTGCTCCCACAAATGCGTTTCGAGGTCCCGATTACGCTTCATTGAAAGAGTATAACTATGCTTAAGGTCTTCGAGCTCGTCAAAGAATCCGTTGTCGAGACCTGCAAGCTCCTCCTTCAGGAGACGAAACTCCTCATTGATGTGGCCAGTTTTATAATCAAATGCATCCCGGGGTTCTTCTTTGCTTCGTGTCGCCATATCATCAGCATTTAGCAAGCAGCACTTCGAAACTTTGCTGTATGTTTCCGGACGGCGATCCACTCGGCTGTAAAGCCAGTGTATGAGCTCGAGATAGTCCACAAAGTCACCACGCCGCTGACGTCTACGCTTCTTTGCAGGAGCACGAAACATTGTAACGAGGCGTTGCACGGAATTCTTTTCTCTTGCGCTGGTTTGCGCCGACGTAGACACCACGCCAAGTGTTTGCATTGCTCGGCGAAACTCATCAATCGAAAGAACCCCGCAGTCGTCCTTGTCGAGGAGCTTGAAGACCTGAGTCACGGCTTTGCGATGAACAAATCCATTACCTTGACAGCTCGAAAGCATCTCCTGTCGCAGCTTGTCATCGTCTTCAGAGCCATGGAGAAGCATCTCGAGGGCCGGGGCATACTCAACGTATGCAATATTCTTTTCCTCAATAATGCATGACTGTACAAGTTCGGAAAGCTTCAGCGACGAGCATGCAAAGTGATTTGTGAGATCCAGAGCGCCATCAAGGATTTTGTAGAACCTATCGAGAGGGATGCAGGCTCTTGGGAACGCCTTTGTCTTTTGTTTCGTATATTGGTTCCGATGTTTGCGACCACTGGCTTTTGTCTGGTCGTCCTCGATTCTTGCGCATCGACGCACAAGTGCTCGTGCCGTGACATTCAGCTCAGAGGCATGCTGCGCAAGTTGTACGGGTGTCAATGTCCCCTTCAAAGTAGTCGGCGGTGCACTCGCTCCTTTGTGCGAGTTTTCTGGAATAACCACCAAAAGACGCATGAGATCTGCATAGGAAATAGAGCCAGGCGTACCAAGTTGAGCAACGAGATGTTCGGTGAGCATCGTGATCTGCTTTCGTGTCGCTGGCACACGCAGATTTTCCAGAAGATTGCAAAACTGTGATGTCGAGATGAAACCATTGCCGTCCTGGTCATGCGAGAAAAAGAGGCGCCTCAGCTTCCATGAATCGACACCAAGCAAGAGCTTTCGTAAGTCGTCTTCATGCAATGTTGCAAAGAGCTGATTGTCCTCATTTTCCTGCGCGACAGATGACGGATGTATAATCGCACGAATTGCAGCATCGATTTCGATCGAGCCGTGGCCATTGGTGTCGAGTTGTTGCGCAAGAGCTTCGCGCTCCCCAAGCGTGCTAGGAAACGCCTTGAAGGCAAGCACAAGCTGTTCACGCGAGAGAAAGCCGCAGTCAGTCGTGTCGAAGCGGACAAGATGCTTCCGAAGCTCAGCACTGGTCCACCCTCTTTTTCGAATGGCGCGCGCCATCGCGCTCGCATATTTCGAACGGTCAATTACTTTTTTCTTGGGCAAGTTTCTCGAACGACGGCGTGAGCGATCTGGCTCTCGCTTGGACCCTTTCTGTGAATTAGAAGAAAGTGATGCGTCTGATGAGCTTGTTGATGCATCAGAGACGAATCCGTCAGCTGAAGCATTGGCAGCAACTTTCCCGTACATGAGGACCTCTTGAAAGTCATTGAAATAAAGAACGCCATCATTGCTCATGTCAAAACGCTCAAAAAGAGGACTGATCATGCGAGTCTTTACGCGGAGAAAGCGGGACAAGTCCTTTCGGCAGATCGACCCTCGCTGGTCGATGTCGACTGCACGAAAAAGAGCGCGGCTGTCGCGTGCGAATTTACTTTCAAAGAGCTTGTATAGATTGCGCGCGATCCGCTTTGGACTTGATCCTGATCCTGCAGCATCATCCCCAGGCTCACCATCGTCCGCATCGCTGTGGTGCCTGTCTTTGTCGCTCCAATGTGTATTTCTTTTTCCACCACGTCCGACAGCCTGCGCGAGGGCTTCAACCCTCACTCGGTCATTTGAAGTTAGAAAACTGCGCTGCTGAAGAAGGTCTCGCAGGACCTCTTTTGAAGGAAGGATCGCGCCATCCTCTTGCAGAACCTCCACAAACGAGGCAAAGTCGACGTCGTTCCCTCGCTCCGCGGTGCGGAGAATGAGATCCTCCAAAGCTTCAGCACAACGCGAGAGCTGAGCAAGAAAGTCCGCCCAGGCCACTCCATTTTCAGCGAAGCACGCCTCGATAAGACCCACTGTGTCAACCTTGCCATTTTCATTGAGGTCCATTGCCTTAAAAAGTCTCATGGCTTCGCGACGCGACGCTGAGGCGCCGAGAAGGTCATCGAGGGCTGCACGAAACTCTTCGTGAGTGATGAACGTTTTGTGCTGCGCAACTTTGCGAAAAATGTGCCTGGCTTCTACGCGTCCGACCTTGCGCATGTCCTCTGCAAGTGAGAGTTCTCGTTTTCGAACCGCAATGGGGGCTAGATCTTTTAGCATCGCCTCGTAGTCAACGTGACCGTCAATAGTGTCGATGTATTTGCTTGCAAAGCGCGCGACATGCGAAAGATTACTGGCAAGCCCGAGATCCTCGCAGATGATGCGTTTGACGACATTTGCGGGCAGCACTCCACGAGAAAGGGGGTCTGCTTCGGCAAGGAGGGCCTCGAACTGATCTCGGTGTTTGGCAAGAGCTTTTTTGATCTTTTGTTGCGCATGTGCGCGCGCTCGGGCGCGCTGCGGCGAGGACTCTTCGTCCGAAGACCATACTTTTAGCTGTTTGCGGACGACGTTTGCCGCCGTGTTGCCGAGGTCCCGATCGAGGCGGTTGTTCTCATCGCGCAGCCATTGTCGGGTGCGCTCAATTTCATGCTGAGCCACCTTGGCCTTGAGCTGTTCCACGTCGCTCTTGTACTTGCGACGCAGCTCGCTGACGGGCCTATCGTGGGGCAGAACCATCGTCGTTGCAACGTGGCGCGTTCTTGAGTTGCTTACCTTTGCTTCGCTGACGTCCACAATAGAGAGGCCTCGTGTGACAAGACCAGAAGCGTGCGTGTTTCGCGCAGCCCACCTCGATTAACGCTAAAAGCTAGCTTAGCTAGGCTAGGCCCAGTCCGTCGTAAGCCACCGCCTCGGCGAGGCGGCTGAGCATGGGTCCCTCCCTCCCAGCCAATGTGACTTCTGACGCGGAGGAATAGAAAGCCGTTAGACCATTTAGATAGTCCGCGAGCTCCACCGAAGGGCCAGGAAGGAAGTGGAAATGATGAAATGAAGGATGGGCTGGCAGACGCTAAAGAAAGCAGGAGAGGAGGGACCGCGCGAGCACGATGTCGAAGTTTGTCAAACGAAGGCTGTCGTGGGGATCCACGAAGAGTGGTGCCTCGAACGGGTCGAGACCTCCAGTTCCCGAAAGCGAATGCACGCTCAATCTTGACGGTAACAAACTCAGTCTTGACAAAGAGGGGCGATGGCGGCTTGGTACGTTTAATTGAAAAAGATGAAGTGCTAAAGGGGTTCAGGATCACATTTTAGAGAATTAATATACATGTGATGATCTAACGGCGTATGTTTCTCGCTCAAGACCCTGGAACCATCGGCAATTATGAGGCTGAGATTGATAGGCTTCATCAATACATTGAACAGCTTGAAAACGAGAAGCGTATTTTGCGCGACCGATGTGCGCAAAGCAATGGCGAAAAAGAGATGCTTTCCTTTCAGAACGAACTATTGATGGACTTGGTACGTGGCCAGAGAAAGTTCATCACCTTTCGAAGAGGCTGTTAAATTTGACGAGTAGAGAAAACGCTCTCTGCGAGGTGACTAACTTACTCATTCATGGCTTTGGCCGTAATTGGCGATCGCATCAGCTTGCTGTGTCCCAGCTTGATGCCAACAAAAACAATGAAGCGTACCAAAAAGAAGCTTTGCGGACCGAGGCGCTAAAGTGGGAACTTGGCAAGTGGTTGACACCCACCTAAAGAGAAAAGCTAACAATTTTTCCTGGAAGCTATTCGTGCATGCCTGACAACCAGCCGTTCCTCGCGTACGGTTCCATTTTATCTTGCTAATAGCATGTGTAAAGATTTGACAAATGCAAAGGGTTTTCAACTTTTTCTTTTCTTTTTAATATAGAAAAAAGAGTCAGACAATAACTTCGGTAGCGATTGCTGTGCTGTTTCCGTCCCCTTTGACTATGGGTTTCCAACGGGTCAGTCTTTCCTACTCTCTCGCGCCACAACTGCGTCGAGATTGATTTTGCAAGTATGGTTGCTCTGAATTTGATCAATGTCACTGTTTTGCACGCGACGAGATCCAAGAGCTACAGAGCAACCTGGACACTTGATTCGAAAGGTAAGACCGTTGTCCTCGCTGACCAGCGATGTTTCATTGCGGGGCATCCAGGGCAAAGGCTGTCCGAGCGAGAGGTGAGTGCGAGCAAGCATCTCCTGCAGCATGTGAGCGTCGTTCAGCACAAGGCTTTCTACATCGCGTTCACCGGCGGAGAGTCCAAATGCAACAGCGCCGAGAGTTTGAGCTCGTTTACGCTGCGCTTGCGCCCCCATCCAAGCCACCTCGCTCTGCAAGAGCGTGGTGGAGATTTGTGGGCACTCGACGTGATTGACGCCTCGCTGGGCCTCCTCGCTTGTATCCTGTACACGAACCGTTGTGTTCACCGAGGGTTTTTGAACAACAACATCAGCAGCATGAAATAAGAGGATCTTGCAGCCTCGGCAGGCGAATTCGAGATCCATGGCAAGCATTCGCGGAAGCTGCAAGGTCTGCATCGCCGGATGCAAGTGAAGCGTCGACGCTGCAGGACGATAAGCCCGAACTCGATTCGAGTTTTTCAGTGAGTGCGCCCGAGCGCTGATGAAAAGCTGGTGCGCCGTGTGCACATCAAAACCAGCCTTTTCATAATACTGCAGCTGCTCTTGAAAGCTAGGGTTCATTGCTGCAACAGGACGTCGTGACTTGACAAGGTCCACCGCAGCCTGGTAGCAGAGACCATGAGCTCGCATGAGGTAAGCTACAATTAGCGCAGCGGAGCGGGACCGCCCGAACGAACAGTGGACTAGTACCCCTCCAAACCCTCTTCTCACGGTTGCATTGTCTCCATCGAGTTCTTTGTGTCCGGAGGGGAGTTCTGTTATGCCATCCGTGTCTTGATTGGACTGCATATTTGCACGAGCGTGCACAGAACGAATAAATGTGTTTGACAGGGGGATGCATGAAAAAAGGTTTGCGTATTCTCTGTGGTATTCCGTCTCGTCAGTGGTCATGAACCCCTATGCTTCACTCATTGTAGAGCGAGGCAACTACGTTGTTTTGGGCGGTTGGAAAGGGGAAGCTTTGAAAAACTTACTTGTCACGAAGACCGAGCGTCAAATAGGTGAAGAGCTTTGGAAACGTAGCGGGCAAGCCCGTAGCGTTAACAATATGCGTAATGCCTGCGGCCTGCAAGGCCACATCATTGAAGGCGCAATGAATTGAGCCAATAAAGAGTCCCGGAAGGATCTCAATAGGTGCATCGTCTCGACAGATGGTTCTGTTCAAGCCAACGGGCTTTTTACTTGCAAATTTGCGGCGCGAGCAAGGTTCTGCACACGGGCGACGTTTTGTAAGATGCGAATTCGCACCATTAGCAAATGTCTCTTTCTCGCCCCGGGCCATGGCAAGAGGCGCTGTCTGCGACATGGTGGAGGGCGAACGCATCGTCGTGGAAGCCATGTGTGTCTTCTCCGGAGCTCCACTTTTTTTGTTTGGTCGAGCTAATCTGATCTGATTTGTTCTGTTCGGATACAAGTTGATGTGTTACGGCGTTGCGGCGTACGGCCCGACACGGCAAGATAAGGCAAAGCAAAAGTACAGCACGACGCCTTTGTTCACTGGTTGGCTGGTTGGTTGAAGTAAAATGCTTGCTGAATGGTCGATTCGTTCGACCGACAGTCCCGGACGGTCGTTCGTCCGTCCGTCCGTCCGTCCGTCCGTCCGTCCGTCCGTCCGCCCGCCCGTCTGTACGCTGTAGAGATGTGTAAATTGATGCCTGCGCGCGTCCTTTGCAAATTGCTCGCGGTTTTCTGGTTTGCCAGCGACGACGCGGAGTCGCGCCGCCGGTATCTAGGTTTGTACCAGCGCGCTTGTCGTGAGCTGCTGAGCGGGGGAACCAAACCCGCGTGGCTCGCGAGTGAAAAAGCACTCGCTCGCGCAGCTTAGACTCGTCGCTCAGCTCGCTAGCTGGTCGTTTGCCACCTTTGGCCTGACGCAATGAAGTAAGAGAACACACCTATAAAATTCCTAACTCACTCACTCACTCACACATTCCCGCGTTGCGGCGCGGACCCGGTCACGGCTAGCTTCCTCCGGGAATGGGGTGTGAATATTTTTCTTTAATATCTCCTTTCTCCCCTTACAGTCGACGAAATTATTGACCCCGTGGGGAAATAAAGGCGTCGGAGTCGCGGTCAACTGACTCTCACCGGCACACTCCTACTATCGTTAGGCTCGGATTTGCCTCCGTTCCCGTATGTCCGATAACAACTAACTCTCGCGCTCTTGCTATTGAAAGATCAGCACGCCAAGGTCGGTTGAGTGATTCCATCCATGCCCCGCCACGCCGGTCAAGCAAGGCCTAAAAAGCTTCGAACCAAAGTGTGCGATCCGTTGGAGAAGTCACGTTCTTCGAGTCCAAGTCTCCTGGGTCCAGGCAGGGCAGGCAGGGTAGGGTATACGCACGCCTGCAGTGCTCATGATTTCCGTTTAACCTCGCTGGCAGACATGCAGGCAAGAACGCACTGCCAAGGCTGAAAACGAGAAGATGGTCGGCCGTCCGGCCGGCCGCGCCTTGTCGAGACTTTATCAACCCAGGCGACGCGAGCGAGCATATGCGCGCGTGTGCGTGCTCGGATTGCGCTGGGCACGCGCTTTTTCGTTCCCGGTACACACCGTTTTAGCCAGCGAGTGAGAGAGACGGCGCACGAAACCGTCTGCGAGCTGCTGTCAGTTTCGTGCTAGGCGAGCTCGCTAAATACAGCTAGACGCCAGCCAGTGCGTGCTCGCTTCACCGAGCACCTTAGCTAGGAAACGAAGGAAGGAAAGGAAGAACAGCAAGAGAGGGAGGGGGTTATAGCTTGGCGCGAGAGCGAGCGAGACTTTCGTGCTCGGCGCCAACTGCACAAGCGTCATTTGGCGCGCGCGCTGCGCTTAAGCCTTGGCGATTGCATTGTGCAGAGGGTCAAGGTGCGAGCGGGGCTGAGTGTGGAGAACTGAGCGGAAGGGGGGGGGGGACGGGGGGGGGGGTACGCGATGGGCGACACCGAAGCAACGACGGCTTTTGGGGCTATAAGCTGGGACATCGTCGATGACTTTGTCCGAGAGCTAGGCAAGACTTCGGCGCAGATTGCGCGCGTCGATCTCGGGTCCATTGACGACAAAATTGCGACGGAGAAGCGGAAACTGAAAAGCCTCTGCGTCAAGCATGCGCAAGCTTGCGAAGAAGTTGCCAAAGCAAGGAGGAGCGCTACACGCGAACAGTCCGTGCTTGTCGACTTGCATTCCAAGCTCGAGCAAGATCTCACTCATCTCGCTGATAGCTCTGATGACAAGGCTGACAACTTATCGAAACGCAATGTACTGAATGTCGAGATTGCACAGGTGAAGCGAAAGCTCGAAAGCAAACGATCTCAACATGACCAGTATTTATCCACGCACCATCAGACAATGAAAAAGAGAGAAAGAATGATCCAAGTTCAAGGGAAAACAATTCGCAACCTCTTGCATAGAAAGCTTGCACTTGGAGAAATCGCAACGGCGAGGGGTACTCTACGTGATCAATCATCTCTTCGCCGACCTGAAGATCCAGTCACGCCTTTTGGAGTGTCCAAATCTCCTGGCTTCTCAAGAGGCACGCGAGCGAACGCATCATCGCGTAAACGGGATGACGAAGATGCGGAAATAGCTTCTAAACGAAGGTCTACACCATCAAAACAATCGCTTGGAATTACTGGTCAAGCTCCGCGACCAGGGAACAAGTCCCAAAAACTCAAAACGAAAAAAATTAAATCCTAAATCTACTTCTCATATTTTTAGATCATGACGACTCTTTGACGTTTAAATTGGGTGGCCATCTCGTCAGCTGTTCTTTCTTGCTGTAACATCTTGATTGAGCGATGAAGAATGATTCGCAGATACAATCGAAATCATGATTTTGTCATCGAAATTCCCTTTCCAAGGCTTTTTTTGTTGTCATAAAAATCCTCTGGACGGAAAACAGATCATTTCAAGGAGCTCGTTTCTGCTTTTTCTTTTTGTCAAGAATACACTTTTGGTGAGACTAAAGTCTTTTGGCTGGCTTGACTCCCCCCATATGCAAAGAATGTTGTTGATATTAAAATTTATGTTGTAGTTTCGTTTCTGTTCTACTTGTCCACATCAAATTAACTGCGAGTGGAGGTAAGGAAATGATGTTGATCGACAGACAAGACAAGACGATACTAGCATCCTCGCCACCTTTACTGTGCTCCTTTCCAACATCGGCCCAGTTTAAACTTTGCTCAAAGTAACGCTCCACCACCGTCAGAACGCGCGGAAAAAGGTTTTCTTCTCTACGTACAGCTTGACAGCATTCGTGCACAGCAGAGTGGCTTGACGTGATCGCATTAGCGATCTCCTCCTCGTAAGCACAGCTGTCTCGAGGTTTTGCTTTACCCAAAGGCTGGTCGAAGAAAGTGATGAGACTTTGGGCGCTCTGCTCGCCAACAACTCAAAAGGGTGACACACGCACGCTCTATACGAAAAGCGACTTGATCCATCACGCACAGGCGACTCACTCCCCCCCCCCTCACCCAAAAAAAAGCGCACCACTCTTACTTCTCCGTGAGCTCGCGATATCCCTTCCAGTTTGAGGGAGACTCGTAGTCGAACTCCTCCATAACAGAGAGGAGAGACAAGGTAGGCCCATCACCTGGCTTCTCGACAAGTACGTTGTCGAGCATCCGCTTTGCCGCGGCCCAGTCCCCGGAGCAATAAGCAGCCACGGCATCGCTAAAGTTTGAGAGAAAGTTCTCGGGAAGGCTGCTCTGGATGAAGTCCATTTCCGGACCCTCAAAGTCAAACATCAAGCGGCGCTTGCCGTCATATTGGGGCTCACCAAAGGTGTCAGGAAAGTCAACAATGTCGCAGGTGAAGAGACCCATCGGCTGAATACTGCCCTTGACCGTAACGCGGTCGATCTTGCGGCAACGCTTGCGTGCCTTCGACGAAAGTGCATCAAAAAAGTCTTCAGAAAGCAGCAAGGGCGTTCTGAACTGCTTTGTGGCAGCCTCAAGTCGCGATGCCATATTGACATTCGGGCTTAAATAAGAGGCGTCGATCTTATAGTGGCTACCAATGGCACCCTCAATGGCCCAACCAATGTGAAGGCCCATGCCCAGCCGAATCTCAAAGTTGTTCTCCCCGAAACGCTTGCGGATGGCAGGGTGGTCCTTGTACGCATTGAGGCAGCCACCGGGGCCATTCTCGCGCTTGAGGTCGATCATGGTCTTGAGAAAGGCCACGAGCGCGTTGTCACACATGTTTCCGGCATCCACGTGACGTTTGGTGTCGTTCATTTTCCAGACCAGCAAGAAAGCATCGCCAATGTTCTTGTTGGCTGCGCCATACCAGGAGTGCGTAGCCTCGTGCACAATGGCGCCGACGCGGTTGACGTAGACCATGACCTTCTCCTGAAGACATTCCGTCGTGTCGGTAAAATTGCGAATGTCGCAGAACCCGAAGACGGCCTCCATCTTGACACCGTCGCACATGGGCTCGATCCCGGCGTTGTTGGACATGTTTTTGGCGATAATCTCGCTACCGGCCTCACCAAACCCGATTTGCAAGAGCTGGCCAATCTTGGCGATTGTATTTTGTAAAAGCACGGTCTCGTCGTCGTCGTCCGTGGTCTCCATGGGTAGCGCTGCGTTCTTGGTACCCATGGGGTTCTCGGCGAGCTCCTGTACGCTGCGAACCATGCGCTCGATGGGCCGAATGACCAGCTGCTCGGCGTCTGCCGAGATCATGAGCGAGCCAAAGGTGAGGACGATCATGACGAAGATGGTCTGAATGATATTCAGGCCCGCAGCCAACTTCACCTCTGCGCGAATGTCAAAGTACGCGTACGAGCTGCACGTTGTATTTGATTCATCGAGTGTGTCCATCATTTTCTCATAGCACTCGACTGCGTAAGAGGTCTCGAACTCACTTTCACGTAACTCTTCTCTAACTTGAGTTTCGCTGCTTTTGATCTCCACGATCGGCTCGTAGTCGCTGTTAGCACTTGTACGGGCCATGTAGGGTACGTCGCGCTCTTCCGGCCAACGATACCACACCGTCTCTTTGGCAATTTGGATCAGCTCGGCATTTTCTTCATCCGTTGCGCCATGGAGACGAAAGTACAGAAGCTTTCCACCTTCGATGCCCCGCGTGTAAAATTCAACCTCGCTCTTGAAGCCAAAGGTTGAATCGTCGAGATACTGCGTGAAATTGTCCCCGTACGCCTCCATGTTTGCTTTGAAGCGCTGGAATCTGAAGTGAAGATGGTTCAAGCCGTACGTGCCGTGCGGGGCCTCGCTGGTCCACATTCCGACATCAAAGAGCTGGACGAAAATGAGCATGGAAAGAACGACTGCGATGACGCGCTGCATCGTCTTCTCGCTAAGCTTCTTGCCAACGAGAGAAGGATTCTCGGTTGAGATATCGTCAGCGTTATCGCGGTTCGAGACCTTGTACAGCTTGACAACGCGCACGAGACGCACGAGACGGACGATACGGACGATGCGCGAAGATTTGGTTCCCACGCGGCTTGCCTGAATTGCGTCAATGGCCTCTTGGCTGTTGCCCGTCGTACCGCTGGCAAAGGCAGCCTCGAGGATTGTGTTCCAGATGAACCCGATATCAGAGATCATGGTCACGGTGGCGAGAATGTCGAGGTAGAAATAAAAGCTTCGAAAGTACTTTGGCTTGGCGATCGTGAAGACGACGAGCTCTGTCGTAAATGCCAGCAAAGCCAGCAGCGAGACGCTGTCAAAGAAGGTATCCCAGCTCATGGCGAAGACGGCGACACGCAAGTCATCGCCAAACAGGGCAAAGACGGTGAGCGCCGAGATGAAAGTCGTCCAGAGTCTGCCCTCAAGGAAGAGGTAGAGCCTGAAGATGAGGCTGTTTGGGGCTCGGAAACGTGGTTTTAGGAGACCATCTTGCGAGCCCCCATTGGCGCTGTTGACAGCGAGAACTGCTTTGTTGGAATCCTTTTGAACGAGTTCCCCCGATGCCGGCGTTACCTTACTGACGCTCCTCATGTGAGGCACTTCTTCGTTACTCCACGCTCCTTCGCGCGAGTCCCGGTCGCCGCCCAGAGGGACGACGCGCCCGCTGGATTTGTTACCCAGTACACTAGGTTTGAGGGTTGGAAGATGCTTCGCACTAGCTGTCGGACGAACCTCGTCGGATTTGACGCCCCTGCGGTGCTTGAAGCTACGGAAATTTGCCGTCTCAGTGAGAGATGTGGTCTGGCTGACGACCTGCTTTCTATCTTTCGTGCCCAGATCACAAGCTTCTGTTTTCATGAACCCGATCCATCAAACCTGCTTCGCGTTGATCACCGGCTCGTTTCGAACGAAGCCGGAGGAGATTGAAGTTGAGCGCGGGAAGTTCAAGGTGCTCCCAGATGATCGATACGAAGGGGCCTCTTGCGCAACACGAAGAGTCTCTCTTTATACGATCACTTGAAGCAGCAAGCTTTGCGTAGCGTTGTGCGGTAGGACCTCTGGCCAAACAGATAGAACCACCGAGTTCAGTCGACGGGACGTGGTTGATGAAGGTCTTTTTCGCAAAGAGCAAAAGTATCCTTGGGGAATACTAGAGACGTAAGCGCTGTAGCGCGAAGACGCTTGTTCGTGAGCAATGCAAGACGAGGTCTCGACAGGACTTGAGCTTTCGCCGCGCGCGAGAATTGCGAGATTGGATTCTGCTGGCGGAGACGACGTACTTGAGCTTGCGATTGCGCTGCCTCAAGCAATGTTGCGTTGCCTTGCGTTGCCTTGCACGTGCGATCGGGCGAGCGTACGCGCGTGCAAGCGAGCGAGCGAGTGAGCGTGCGTGCGTGCGTGCGTGCTTTGCGTGCGTGCGTGCGTGCTTGCTTGATTGCTTGCTTGCTTGCTTCCCTGCTTGCTTGCTTGCTTGGCGTGCTGTCACTTTGCTTTTCGTCGCGTTACGTTCGCGCCAGAAAAGTTTCGGTGCCTCAGCTTGTCCTCGTGTTCGTCCAGCCAGCTTCCCTTGGATGGTGCTACGGCACTCTCAGCCACCCCGGCGAGATCTCAACGGAAACCTAATCCGTGTCTTGTATTGCATTTAACAGAATGTGTATCCTTCCTCTACTTACAAGACCCGGACTTATTTGTTCGTTTTTTGCAGATCGTAGCTTTCGACGCAGAGCTAAAAACCAAGCTCCAGGCCCTGGTTGCGAGGCATTTGTACCATTGGCTTACATGCGTCGCTCAAATTTGACTCTGTCGACCTGAAAGTGGAAACTGAGAAAGTATACACGTCGGTGTGCACGCCACCGCCCTGTTTTTCCTCATGCAACGGATGTTATGTAAGCTTGGGCTTTTTATGAGAACAAGTGAGGGAGAATGCGAAAGAAATACGACTACACGGGTCGTGCAGACGAAAAGGCACGTACAGCAAAGTTCTGCGGACTGTAATAAGTCATCGAACATACATACTTCACCCTTACAATAGTAAATATATATGGGTTTGCCATATTAGCCGGCCTGAAGATATATCGCATATCTTCATACAAATGATACCAATCTAGCCATTCGTCAGCTATTCACGACACTATGACGAGCGATTTTGGGCCTCGTGCATCCGACAAGTTTCGCAGGCCGAGCTACGCCCCTCGAAGTCGCTGGCCCGATGGGCCAGGAGACTCGAACGCACCCACTTTCCTTGACTTTTGCGAGGGATGGGCGTGCGAATGACGAGCGTGAAGGTGATTGCGTGGAACAGTTTGGAACGGCTAATCGTAATATGGTAAAATTTAGTCAAACTCCTTGAGGATCCGCCAGGCACCGTCAATCAAGGCGGCGCCGTTCAATGACTCAACCAGTACACATGTGCGCCAAAAGGGATTCTTTTCTGCTCGAAGGAGTTTCTTCAAATCCTTCACAGCACGCCTGGTGACCCCGATGGTCCTCTTCTCGGAGGACAAGATGGCGCGTAGTTCGGCCCGTGCGGCTTCGACGCTCCCAGGCTTTGCAGGGAATGATTGTGGAGGACTTTGGTCGCCTCCAGGCGTTTGCGCTGTGCTAGAGCTCGAGCTTGGTCCTGGTTCACGAGCGGCCTCACGTGGGGGCGACGGTGCATCGGACTCAGGAGGAGAAATCTCGACATGTGGACTGATCTGTGTTATCTCTGGGCAGTGCTTGAGGAGCTCAAACTTCAGTGTTATTGCGTGACTTTTGAAGTTCGCCGCAAAGCTTGTACATCGCATCAGCCTTCCCGGAGCCTCATTCCTTCAGCTGCTTCCGCTTCGTTTGGACGAACTTATCACAGAAAACTTTGGTCGGCACGATGCTCTTGTGGTAGAGGAGTTGCATTGAGAGGATCACGTTGGACTCATCCGGCTTTGCGCCGTTTCCGCGCGAGGCGTTCTCCCAAGTATACTGGAGCAGTGCTGCTGGTCCGTTCCCTCCTGTGCTTTGCGTCTTCCGGAGTATGTGTGATATTGAAAGTCCTCTGGCACTGACGGTTCCGGTGCTTGCGCAAACCGGAGCTGCAACCTGAAAGCTATCCTCTGCGCGTTATCGGGCGGTAGATCCCACTTCCGCGTAATCATCCTCGGTCACACCGATCTGGTCACTCTCTGGCGACGCCATACTCGTCGCGCTGTGCATGCGATGTCGCGCTCGTTATCGCGAGAATGTCCGTGACTAATTTACGATCTTCTTCGGAGAGCTGTGAACGAGTACACACGTCCCTTAGCTGTGCGTAAGCTTCGTCGAGAAATGCCAGTTCTTGCTCAGCGTGCTTGCCCTGAAGAGCCCATCTCTTGTCTTCCTTTTCGTCAGTCTGCCTCCGGAGCACCTCTACCTCTTCACATTTCTGCTTGGCGGCACTGCGGATCTTGTCGTCGTCCATGCTCTCTTCGATGGCCTCGGTTTGCCTCCTGAGTATCTTCATCAAGGCTTCACTATTCGCTGCCTTCAACGTCGCCTCGACTACCTTCGCCTTGACCTTGTCAAGGTTCTCGCGGTTCTTTCTCCGAATCGAAACGACAGCCTCCTTCAGGTCGAGTTCCACCCTCCCGGGCTCGCACCTGGCAGCGGCGCGCGCACGTCGGAGGTTGCGTTGGCTCTCAATATCCTCTAATCTTCCCCTCATGATGGACCGAGATCGGTCAATGACCGTACGCAGGTCCTGCGCCTTCGTGCGGACATCGTCCATGGTTGCCGATTTGAAAAAGGCAGACGCGTGTCCAAGGTGATATGCCGTGAGGCGGATACCAGTCTGCACGGACTCAAGCGCGGACGAAGGCGATCGCGAAGACATGGCACCACTCCGTGCAGGTGATAATGCAGACGAAGCCCCCCAAGGAAGTCCGAAACAGCCGGCACTGCCGAGCCCGAGGTGGCCGCGGGTTGCGAGTTGGTAGCCGAAACGGCGACATTCACGAAGCCCTCCGCCGAGGAGCTCGCCTCGATAGATGGGCTTGTAGAAGAAGAGGCCGATGTTGCAAAAGCCGGGGGTGCAGGCGGTGAAATGGCGCGGCTTGTTGAGCTTGCGTAGTCCGCGTCTGCTTCTACAGGCGGTGGAGCGGTTGACGGCTGCCTGTCCGTAGCATCGAAGTCCTGGATGTACTTTAGCAGGGCGGTCCCTCGCATCGGGAGCGTGAACCCTTTGAGACGGGTGTCGCCAATGGTGATGATGGGATTTTTCAGATGAGGTGCCCGTGTGAAAGGAAGCATGCCAGTACGCCTCAACGCATCAAAGTGACGGTCAGGAGTAGATACATCCTTGAGGGCTATGCAAAGGCAGCGAATCTGCGCCCATTGGTCCAGCTTTTGTCCGCGTCCGAGCTCCCGACGCTTCTTGAGTTTGATCCTTTGCACCCTCGCTTTGAGAGGACCGAACAAATTGACGTCGGGCGCTTGGCACTGGGATGTGGTATGCGGTAGCCAGTAATGCAAGTAGACGCCTTGGCGTGCGAGCTCATTCAATGCTCCGAGATCCTGGCGGCTACAATGACCATCCATGAACAGTACGACCCGTTTGGACGGATGATCGTTGCCCATGTCGGTGTACCCGGTTCTGAGGACCTTCAATATATTCTCGAGGAAGTTCGCTTTCGTCATGCTGCCATTGGCAGACGACGAGAAGTTCACGTCGGTGTAGCTCCGCCCATTAAAGTTTCCCAACTTTGAGTAGGTGCAGTGCTCCTTGAGCAGCTCCTCCATCTTGTTATGGTTGCTCGGGCAAAGATGCTTGCTGCTGAGGATCCAGAGGGGGGGGGCGTTTCGCCGGCGAGGTTCATACCAGTGAGAAGCGTCACGTGCGACTCGTCGTCTTTGTCCTGGACGCGCCATGCCCGTTGTCCAGCCTGTTGCATATTGGGCGGGGCCGGGCCCTTCATCTTGAATTTCGTTGCTTGAAGCGTCTCGCGAGAGATAGCTTGTGTTTCGTCCAGGAAAAGGACCCGCGCCGGGTACTTCCAGTTCAACTCCGCGCCGTTGGTCCCTTCCTCGACGACACCAAGCTCTCGGAGAGCTGTTGTAGTAACGTCGTACCACCACTTGATGAATGCTGTGTTGTAGTACTTGACCAGGGCACTTGGGAGACTTGAGATCGCGACGTGCTTGAGGGAGTAGCCAGCTTGCGTCACACGAGCAAGCCACGCCTTGTACCATGCCTTGGAAAACATGCCGGTGGCATTGTCACCAAATATCAGCCTGCAATCGTCTTGATCAAATAGCTGCCTTCGCCCTCGAGGCGATAGCCAAGTCGACGATAATATGAGCGCGTCCCTACGCCGGCAATAACAGCAATTCTGGTCATCCTTGCGCCGAGTGCAAGACGCTCACACTCGGCCATGAGGCGCGCACCAAAGCCCGTGTGCTGGGCAACAGAGGATTTTGCTACCGTCTCCGTCTTGGATGCACGAGTCGGAACGAGTTTTCCGTACACATGAAGCTCCCGCACAAGAGCAACGCCTCCGCCATTGAGTTCTGGAAAAGCGGTCTCAGGGGGCGGATTCTGATCTGGCACGCGAAGTCGCACAAAGCCAAAGAGAGTATCCTCGTCAGGTGTTTCAAAAGACAAAAAGTGCTCGGTACCATCTGAACCACGATATGAGCGTTGACGGAGGATTGCGTCCTTGAATCTCCCTTGCTGTAGGCGTACTTCGCGACAGCGCATGCAGCGACACTTGAGACCGCGTGCCTCCATCTGATCGACGAGTCCTTGCCGCCAATTTGTTTGACAAACGCCACCGAGAATATAGGTGCTTGGAATGTCTCGAACGATGCGATTGAGACGAATCCAGGGATGAATTTGAGATTTGAGGTCAATGACAACCTCGGCCAGATCCTCATCGGAATACGGAGCGTACTCTCCACGCTCGTGCCATTTGGAAATAACGGTCCAGGGTGTGACTTCGCAAGGATATATTTTCCACTGATCTGCTTGGAGGTCAGGATTATAGAGCATTTCTTGGAACATGGCCTTGTCGGACTCTGGGGTGGCGCCGGGTAGACTAGGCATCAAATGAACATCGATTTTAAAAGCTGCATCCTTGAGTAGCTTGATGGATCGTTTGGCGT
>KN805378.1:457487-529748 GCA_000818945.1 Schizochytrium sp. CCTCC M209059
AAGCTGGCTGGAACAAAGTCTCCATTGCGAACACTGCCCAGCTTTTGCAAATCGATCATATTCTCGGCAACTTTTGGCCGCAAGAACACGCTCTCCAGCTCCTTCATTTCCATCTCGGCGGCTTTGGCGATTTGACTCAGGGGTGTAGGTTGAGTGATTGCGAGAAGAGCCCCTAGTACCTTGCGCGACAGTGCAGCCTCGTAGGCATCTGTGCGTAGCACATTTCCCTGCAGACGCGCGTTCCGAATGATGCCTTTGGCGACACCATGTTCTACGGTATGGCGGGCAAATTCGACCGGCACAGCGTGATCTGTGGCGAGAGCGCCAAGTGTTATTGAGTGGAGCCCATTCACAAGCAGCTCGTCGATTTCACGACAGAGTGTGTTGCGAAAATCTGAAGAAACGATCTCAAGTGCAGTCAAAAAGGACAACTTTGCGACGCCTACTTGATCCGACAGTGCGGGCCCGGTAAAATCGTCGGACTTCGCCTCCTCTTCATTCGCGACGAGACTTTGCGCTGCGGACTCTACGATGGTAAGATCGAGATCGAGGATTGCAGCCATCTCATCAAGTCGAGCGCGACCTCCGCGTAACTTGACCTCTTGGCATATATCCTGCCGCAGACGTTCTGGCGTGACAAATTCATTCCCTGACAACGAAAAGACGAGCTCGAGTTTCTTTTGCTCACGGAGCTTAAGCACCAGTTCCACCACGTTGCGCTCCGAGAGCCCTCGCTGGGTCTCCGCGGCTTGTGCAGTCTCGAGCGCCTCGGCCAGCGCCGCCAGCTCCTCGTCCATTGGCCAGTGCCGACCGACCAGCCGACCCACCGACCGCCCGGGCCGCGTCGCGAGGTCTTCTCTGCTCGCAGCTGGCCTCGGGCCGGGGCCGCTGCAGCGGCAGCAGGTCTCTGCGGAGGCAGCAGGTCTCTGCGACTGCCAGCCCGGCTCGGCTGGAGAGGTCTCGGCTGCCTCGTTCGTTGGCTTTCCTGCTTTGCCTTCGCTTGCTCGACGGGTTCGCCTTGCGCCCCTGGCTGGCGACTCACGCTCGGCAAAGAGCGAAGGCGGTCTTGGGACTCCCAGCGCGTGAACTCGCGCGCACGGACGACACGCGACGCGGCGACACGCGACGCGACGCGAACTCTGCGGCGCTCGGCCGCGTCTCTCTCTCTTTGCGGTGCCTCGGAGCAGAGCAGATTCGATTCAGATTGGGCTCGGGGCGTGGCGGCAGACAAGATATCTTCGCCGGAAGCGCGCCGCGAGAGCGCGAGGGGGCGCGAGCGCGGCTTGTGCGCGCGAGCGGCGCGGGCGTTGCGGCCAGGAAGCGCGAGGAGGCAGTCGCGAACGATGAGCGGGTCGAGCTGGACGCCGAGCAGCTGGGCCGACGTGGCCGCTGTCGGGACCGTGTGCAGGACCGGGGCCGAGAGCGAAGAACTCTCCAGCGCACGCGGATTCGTCGAGACGCTGAGCGCCCAGCATGGCGAGCAGGAGATGAGGAATGAGGTCGAGGCGGCAGCGAAAAAGGTTCTGGGATCCCTGGGCCAATTGGCGCTCTGTGATCTCGCCAAGCTGAGCAAGCCCTCAGATGTTCTCATGGCTGCGGTGCATATCCTTGTGCTGGGCAGCGCTGAGGCTCTACGGGTGGACATGAAGCCCATTGGCACAGCGCACGACGATGAGGATGATGGAGACGACGACGACGCCAACAACAACGATGACAACAATGATGAGGACGATGCGCCCAAGAATGGCAATTCCGCCTGGTCTGCGGATGCCAATTGGCCCGAAGTCTTTCCCGACGGATGGCTAGTGGACAGACCCCGTTCGTATTCGATACGGTATACTCTTTCTTCTTCAGAAGCGGCGCGACAGGCCAAGCTCGAAGGGAAAACAGTTGTCGTGAAAGGAGTTTTGATGAGTGGGTCATCCCTGCTTGTGAGCGCGATGCTCGAAGGCACTGGCGTCGATGCAGATCCTGTGTCCGCGGCACTGCGCGTGAGCGACTTTGTTGCGGGAGGGGGCAGAAGTGCCGTGGACGCTGCGCGAGAAGATGGAAGATTGGGTCTGTGCGGCCTCATTACTGCGGCAAGCGCGTTGCAGCTCGGAGAGGTTGTACGGAGCGAGGTTCTGCGTCCTCTCTTGGGAAAACTTATTCCCACAGAAGATGCCTATGTAAGCACCGAATCGCAAGAAAGCAATCGAGACAACGGCGAGCGTGGATCGGGACGAGCGCGTGCCGATCTGCGCGTCCCGCTACAAGGCCGGGATCCACGACGAAGTGGTGGTTTCGGGTGGCGAGGTGGACGCGAGTTGGTGCCGCCTGGTCCCATGGGTGGGCCTGGCGGCTTTGGCGATGACTTGCTGCCTGGAGGCGGCCTTGGCCAAGGCGGAATGCTCTTTGGACCGGGAAATGCGGCCTTTGACGGCCGTTTCGGCCCAGGCGGCGGCTTTGGCGGACCTGGGCCAGATTATGACGATGACGATGGCATGGGCGGTTTTCCATCTGGGGTACCGCCTGGCGCAAGATTCGACCCCTTTGGCCCTCCAGGTATTGGTGGCCCTGGTGGAGGTGGTCGTGGTCCGGGCCCATTTGGACCCGGTGGCTCTCGCAGTTCCCGTAGCTCTCATAGCTCGCGAGGTTCACGTGCTTCCGGCAGTCGGGGAGGGCCCGGCCGAACGACGTTTCCTGGCGAACCGGACCCTGACCATATGCGACCCCCTTTTGGTTCAGATGATATGTTCTCTTAGACATTGAGTTTCCACGTTCGCAGTGATTCTCAAGTGTCTCGTGAGCGGGCATTCATCGTGTGTGTTTTTTTTTCAAAGGACCGTCTGACTGTAAGACGTAGGTAAATGATTTTTTCCAATAATAAAGACTCTACATTATTTAACAACCGCGAGCTGCCAGATAAGACGCGGGCGTGCTGCATCTACAGAGACCGTAACGAAAGACAATTGGGGGGTCTTTTGGGGCAGCTCTTTCTGTTGATCAAAACGAAACGATTCACTCGGCATGCGCAGGAGTCATCCTGACCGTCTTGCGTAATGATTTGGGCATAATCGGATCGATAAAGACGAAATAGACCATTGTAACACCGATGACAACAATGGAAAGAAACAAGGTCACTGCGGCCTGACGCTGCTCCTCTGGAGACGTTTCGCCTTCTTCGTCGACTTGGACAATATCAACACCGACAAAGTTGAGACCGCCGGAAACCGCCCACCAGTTGAGTGCGAGCAGAGGCCCATTTACGACGACGGTGGCCACATTGATCCAAAAGCGAATATTTGAAGCTCGAACACCGTCGTAGAGAAAGAGAAATCGATCTGCGAGTGTCTTGAACTGCACAATAAAGGGCCGTACGAGCACAAAGGCGGCCATGGAGACGACGATACCGAGAGTCCCTGAGATTAAGTACAGCCCGATGGCACCCCCACTTAACGAAGCAAGAATGCCACCAACCGCAAAAAGCCAATGCGAGAATACGTCCTGCAAGCAGAACCTTGGGTTCTTTGCGAGGGAAGCTGTCTGCTGGCGAATGATGCTGGCCCGTGTATCAACATGTTCTGACAGACCGGGGTCATCGTCGATGGTCGCTTCATCGAGACTTGCCGCGCCATTGTCGAAAGAAGGTACTCGCCTAGGGTGCTTGTGCAAGCGTCTGACCCGGACGATAAGAAATCCAAAGACGGCGAGTGCAGCAATTCCAACCACGACAGTGGACAGGAAGCCTTCGAGGTCAAGCACAAGAACCGCAAGCAGAGCATTGAATGCCTGCTCTGGAATCGCCGTGACAACCAGCATGAGAAGAACGAGAGCGCGTTCCGGCGAAGCCATCTCCCAGAGCCAAATGACAAGAGGTTTGCCGTCGTCGGTCATTTTGTCTACAATGTATTTTTCCAGCACCGGCAGGTCTCGATAGAGCGAGAGAAAGACAAAGAGATTGAAGTACGCCACAATGAGTACGAGGATCCAGCGAACGATTGCAATGTCTTCCGCAACCGTGTAGACGGCGCCAAAAATGAAACTGATGACGAGAAAGGACATTTGAAGGTAAACTGCAAGCGAGTCCGCTGTCGCAGGGCGGCGTAGCACGCCTCGTGTCCAATTGCGGCCGGGAATTACGAGATCAAGGCCTTGGACTGTATGCAGCCAGTGCGGCTGCGCCATTTCGCGAAGCGCGTCGCCAACTTGATTCAGCAACGAGTATTGGAAGCTCTGTATGACGATGAGAGTAGCGAGCATGCTGATTGAGGGCTCAAAGACCACATAAATGAGAATTCCCATGATGGGGTAAACGATAGTCGCCACAAAGCAAGAGAGCCCGTAGGCTTTGAGGGCCGCAGCCGTCAAATTTCGACTTGTAAACGTGGTTGAGTTCTGCACGGCGCGGTAAAAGTATGGGGCAAGAGCGGAAGCAACGAATTCAACGGCAACCTCCACCGTCGTGAGCAAAAGTGCAATCTTGACGTAGCTGACGTCGAGACTTTTAGCCAGCTGAAGGGACTCAAATTGCATCGCCTTGCCGACAATCCACGAAAGCGAATCGATTGCGGAGAGTGAAAACACGAGTCGTGCGCTGTGCAGGCGCTCTTTGGCCGTGGACGGCGGCACGGGCATTTCAGGATCTACGATTTCTCCTTGTGTGTGGGTTGGCTTTTTTCTGCTAGACTCTTGCAAATTAAGTGGACCCCTTTGCGAATTGAATACGCCTTGGTGAAGATCAGACTCTGGGTGAACTCTTCCGTTTGGATAGGCGTCCCCAAGCGTTCCGTGTCTACTACTATCGCTTGACGAAGAGAGTCTACCTTTTCTTGCGTTAATTTGGTCAACACCAGAAAATTTGGAGGCGATATTGACATCATGACTGTTGCTCTCCACTTGATCTTGATCTTGGTCTTGGTCTTGGTCTTGATCTCGGTCTTGGTCTTGGTCTTGGTCTTGATCTCGGTCTTGATCTTGGTCTTGGTCTCGCTCATTAGAATTCTCGCTGTCGTTTCTGGGTACCTCCACGCCGACGTGCAAGGTGAGCAGCTCCAGGATCAGCTTCGTCCGCCTTTTCAAGTCGAGGGCAGCGTTGTTGACGGCTCTCCGTTCTTCCTTCGACGCAGCGCTCTGCGTCGCGCGCGGGTCGGCGTGCGCCATGTTTCCTCCACTTTTCTCTCGGACCCTTCGCCTCGGGTCGTCGAGTAGATCTTGCCCGCGCTCGCGAAACGAATCTGCGAGTGCGGGCCTCCACCATAGTTCTTTTCACGCAAGCACGCCAAAGCACACACACATTTCTTGTCATGTTGGTGATAGAAGAAGTAGCACGCCACTGTGAGCACTGCAAGGAACGCAATTCTTCGGCCAGTTTACCTTCTCCGATTATCACGCTCGACCCGCCGCGGCGGAGCTCTTTCTTCGTATTTCCGGGACCTCCACGAGTTGTTCCGGCTGGTTTTTCGCCCCTCAAGTCTTCTGTGCAGCCCATGTGCATGGAATGAACTCGGAGAAAGATCATCATGTGATGCTTAATGTCAAGGCTACACTGCTTGATGCATATCGGGATTGCGAGGCCCAGGCCGGGACGGGAGACGGGAGACGGGAGACGGGACGATGAGCGGCGTGCTGGAGCGCGTGAGCGCGCGGGCCGAGAACGTGAGCGCATGGGAGGTCGCGGGCGCGGCAGCTGCAGTGGGTGTTGCAGCTGCCGTCGCGTACGCATGGCGGCTAGGCGTGTTTTCGTCCATGAAAGTGGAAAAGGTCGAAAGAGCGCCCATGACCGTGGCCGTGCAAAGTCTACAGTGCAACGTTGCGGACCTTGGTGGCCACTTTGAGCGTGTGATTGGTCTCTTCAACGAGGCGCTCCCAGCATTCAAGAATCGGCACCTCCCGCTCGGGATCTACTACGATGATCCTGCAGCCTTGGAGGATCCAGACAAGCTTCGCGTGGACGTGGGCGTGGTGCTGCTGGGCTCTGACGGCAGTTCCAAGCTCGACGCGGACGAGAACGAAATTGCTAAAGCATTAAAGCCCCATGATTTGAAGCTTGCGACGATTGCCAAAGGCGAGTTTGTGCAGGGTGAATGGCCTTTTGTGAACCGACTTTCGTTTGCAATTGGTCCCATGAAGTTTTACGGAAAGGCAATGAAAATTGCTGCGGAGGGTAGCTCAATTCAAGGGTGGACGGGATCGCTCGAGATTCATCACATGGGCGCCAAACCACCCTACACCGAATACGTGCTGCCTCTGACGCAGGCGATTCAAATTACAGATTTCAAGTAACAATATTGATACCGACGAGTCCGTGCTGAAGGTTGCGAAACAAATTGTCGACGCGCTGCAGATGCGGGGAGCGATCTGCGGAAAAGAATCTTTTGCTTTTCGCATGGCACGAAAAAATGCGAAAATCTATTTGGGACAACTCGCTAGGCTTTTTGAGTTCTCGCTTCAAGAGGGGGGGGGGGTATTGATCGCGAGACGGCCATTTAGGCGAAAGAGAAGTCGGCCAAATGTCCTTCCATGACTACTAAACGACCCTTGTAGATATGGTGACCAAAACCGGGCGCAAGATCGAGACCAAGCAGCCTACAAATTGTGTCTTGCTCGAAGTAGCCAAGATTTGTTTTCTTCTGTACCTTAATCAATCACAGAAGAGCCAGCCAGCTGCTGCGGGCGCAAGATCGAGATCAAGTAGCCTACAAATTGCGTCTTGCTCGAAGTAGCCAAGATTTGTCTTCTTCTGTACCTTGATCAATCACAGAAGAGGCAGCCAGCCAGCTGCAGCTTGCCAGACTGCCTGCCAGCCTGAAAGCGTCGACTATCTATTGTTTGCGGGAATAAAGTAAATGTGTTGGTTGCACAGAGAGACAAAAAATGCACAGAAAGACGAAAATGTCATTCAAGAATCATATATACTTACGAACGGTAGCCAGCGTTGACCTCGACGTAGGTGTCAGTCAAGTCAGCGCCATAAACGACTGACTCAAAGCCAGTCTGCTTGGAGGGGTTGAGGTTGATAGTGATGTCCACAGTCTTGTAGTGAGCTGGGTAGCCGGCAGCGTTGGGAAGCTGGCAATCCTCAAGGTACTTGATGAGCTTAACTTCCTTCTCCGAGTCGAGATCGAACTCGCCGTTCTTAAAGACGAGCTCGCCACCGACGTGGATGGTGCAGTTCTCCGCGACAGACTTGGCAAAGTCCGGGTTGACCTTGCCGACATAGGAGCCGATCGCAGCGATGATGCGGCCAAGGTTGGGGTCGTTTCCAGCAATGCCGGTCTTGCAGAGCGGCGAGTTAACGACAGCCTTGGCAATGCCGTGTGCGAGCTTGGCCGAGGGTGCGCCCTCCACCTTGCACTTCATGACGTGCTCCGTGCCCTCACCGTTGCGGACAACATCCTGGGCAAGGTCTGCGCAGACAGCGCGCACGGCGGCAGTAAGTGCAGATCGCTCAAAGGACTTGTCGAGGGCAGCGCGCTTTCCGCTCGAGAGGAGAACAATAGAGTCCGAGGTACTCTGATCGGCGTCGACACTGATGCGGTTAAAGGATCCCTCGGCATTGACAGCGTCGACGAGGCAGGACTGGAGAACCTCGCCATCAGCCTTGATATCGGTCATGACATAGACGAGCATGGTGGCCATGTTGGGTTCAATCATACCAGCGCCCTTGGCGATACCGGTGACACGGCCAAGAATGGTGCCAGAGCTGGGGTCGCGGATGACGGCGCTACGGGCCTTGGGAAAGGTGTCAGTGGTCATAATAGCCTTGGCCGCGGGGAGCACCGAGTCGCTCTGCATGTCGCTCTTGACGTTGGGAAGCGCTTCAAGCATGCTGTCGACGGGGAGGCGCCATCCAATAACACCGGTGGAGCTGGGCATGACCGCGACATCGTCGGGAAGGCCGAGGACCTCAGCAGTGCGCTTGCAGATGGCCCGGGCGTCGCTGACGCCGCCAGCGCGCGGGTGCACGTTGGAGATCTTGTTGTTGATGACAAGGGCGCCGAGCGGGCCGCGCTCGGCCAGAATCTCGCGGCAGACGCGCACGGGGGCACCGGGGAAGGCGTTCTGCGTAAACATGGCACCGTACATGTCGGTGGGCGCGTCGGGCTTGATGACGGTGATCTTCATGGAAGCCGGGTTCGCGGTCTCCGGGAGTTCCTCGGGCTGGAATTCAAAGGTGGTGGTGCCGATGGAGAAGCCTTCAGGAAGCTTGGTGTGCTCGAGGGCGTTGAGCTTCTTCTCGTAGTCCTCGACCGAGGTGGACGCGAGCTCTGTGGCGACGGGCATCTCGACGGTGAACTTGGTTCCCTCGGCATCAGCGGCCTCCGGGCCAGCAAGCTCGTTGTCGGCCTTGACGGCGGCCACAGTCTCGGGGGAAGGCTCCGGTACGCAGGTCATGATGGCGTCCTCAAGGGCGGCAAGCGCAATGTCGAGCTCCTCCTTGGTGATGACGAGGGGCGGGCACAGGCGCACGACCATACCGGTGTCGCCAGCGCCGAGGACGAGGACGTTCTTGGAGAGGCAGTGCTTGATGACGTCCGGGACATGGGCCGAGGGGAGCTGGAGACCAGCGTAGAGGGCAGCGTCGCCGAGGGGGCGGCGGACCTGAATGATGCGGTCGCCGACGCGCTCCTTGATGGCGTCGAGGCCCTTGATAAGGTAGCGGCCGTTCTCGGCAACGTTCTCGAGAAAGCCAGGGGCAAGGACCTTGTCGAGGACGACGTTGGCGGCGCGCGCGGCGACGGGGTTGCCGGCAAAGGTAGATCCATGGGTTCCGAGCCAGGTGGCCGGCTCAAGGGAGTCGTAGGTCTTTTCGTTGATCATGACGGCGCCGATGGGAAGACCGTTGGCGAGGGGCTTTGCCAGGGTGACAAAGTCGGGGACGACGCCGTACTCCTCGTAGCCCCAGACGCGGCCGTTGCCTTGGCGACCGAGACCGATCTGGACCTCGTCAAAGATGAGCATGACACCGTGCTCGTCACAGAGCTCACGGGCGCGCTGGAGGAACTCGCGGCGGGCGGGCGAGATGCCGCCCTCGCCCTGCACGGGCTCGACGATGACCGCGACGACGTCGGGGCCAATGCTCTTTTCGAGGTCGGGGATGCTGTTAAAGGGGAGGTGGTCGACGTTGGGAATGAGAAGCGGCTTGAAGGGCTCACGAATACCCGGCTTGTAGGTGACCGAGAGGGCGCCGAGGGTGCGGCCGTGAAAGGATTGCTTGAAGCCAATGAAGCGGTCGCGGAGGCCCTCGCCGCGGGCGTTTTGCACAACGCGCGCGAACTTGAGAGCGCCCTCGTTGGCTTCAGTACCAGAGTTGGAGAAGAAGACCTTGCCCATGCCGGGTGCGCTGCCGAGGAGCTTTTCGGCGAGCTCGAGGCTGGGGCGTGTATGGTAGAGGTTGCTCACGTGGGCGACCTTGCCGACCTGGTCGGCGACGGCGGCGGCCCACTCTTTGTCACCGTGTCCAAGGACGGTGACGGCGATACCAGCGCCCATGTCAACGAATTCGCTGCCGTCTTCGGCGTAGACGCGGCTGCCGACGCCCTTATCGAAGACCAGGCCCTCGCGCATACGCACACCACCGGCGGCGTAGGTAGGGACGATGAATTTCTTTTCCATTTCTTCGGGCGTCATGGAGGTCAAGCTTGCGAGGCTCCGTGCGCCCTGGTACACGGCCTTGGGCATCCTGCGGCTCTGCGAGAGCGATCCGCGCGCGGCGGCAGAGGTAGCGAGTCTGCGCATCATCATGACTGCCAGCGCTTCTCAATTTCAAGTTCCCGAACGAACGAGCGAGCGAGCGAGCGGCTACGACTGCGACTGCGACTGCCAGTGCACTCGCCTGCCTATCTGCCTGTTTGTCTGTCTGCGCACGACCTTCGCCTTCTCGTCGTAAACTTGCGCGCCCTGCGGTAACGCGCGACGCCAGCCAAGCCGCAGCGTTTCTCCGTCGTTTGATTTGTTTGTTTTGGATTTGATTTGCTCTGCTCTGCTCTGCTCTGCTTTGTATTGCGATCTTCCCTTCCTCTTTCCCTCCTCCCTCCCTCCCTCCCTCTCTGTCTCTCTCGCCCCCCTCGCTGAGCCTCGATTTGTGCTGCTTGCTTGCTTGCTTGCTTGCTGCCGGTTGCCGGCCGGCTCCGCGCGACTTGTGAGTGCGCCATTCTGCACTTGGCGCGCCCGCCAGTCCCCTCGCGCCCACTGCCGCGCCACCGCCCTCTGCCTGCCCGCCTCCCTTCACAGTCGAACTACGCCGGCCCAAGTCGACTTTCCGGCCAGCGCAAGTGGGAGGCGAACTACATTGCATCGGCGGCCACCTCGAGCGCGTTGCAAATGAATCCACACTGCCGCCAATGGCAGGCACACCAGAGTTCAAGTTGGAAAAGGCGGGCAAAAGCAGGAAAAGCCAGAACGCAAGCAGCAGCAGCACAGGCAGGCAACCTGGACAGGGAACTCGTGCGTGCAGCGAAGATCCACTGCAGGCAGAGGCAGGCAGGCACGCAGGCAGATCGATCGCCGTGCCGCTGCCGTCTCGGTGCTGCTGCCGTGGCCACTCACTGCCGGCGGCGCAGCTGCCTCTGCAGGCGGATCGTCGTTGCGGGCCCGTTCCTCCCAAGTCGGCCTGTCTTGACGCGAACCTCGGCAACAAGGAGAGCAAGCAAGCAAGCAAGCAAGCAAGCGAGCAAGCAAGCGCAAGCAAGCAAGCCGGCTCGCTGCCGAGAGCGAGCACAAGCGGCGCAAAACAACGGAAGGGGAGGGGAAGCCCGGGAGGAAGGCAGACCCCGCAAAGGCCGGCGCGGGCAGGCAGAGGAAGGAAGAGGAATCGGGCGCACGTTTCGCAGAAGCGTCTCGGAACACAGAAAATGGCGGGCGGGAAAATGGCTGGTCCACGGGGCCCAGGCGTTCGTGATATTCGTACAGCGCACCTCCCGGCCCAGCCCGGCGCACAGGCGCGGCCAGCCCCCCCGGGGGGCACCTGAGCACCACCGCGCCGCGCACTCCCCGCGCACCTTGTGTGCGACGCGCCTGGAGAGGGTGTGTGCCGTGCCCGGGGACCCCTGCCTAGTCATAGTATGGAGGGCGGCGGCCAGTGGAAGGACTCACTGATGATAGATAGACGCGTCGACTGGGACGGGGGACGCGAGGGACGCAAGGGCCGTCGTGAACAGTGGCGCGGGACCGGGGCGAAACTCCTCCTCAAAAGAAAGCCGGATCTCTCTATAGGCGAGGCGGCGCGCAATTTTGGGCTGGACCGTCTCGTCGCTGGTGGCTGCAGCTGCTTTCTCTGGGACCGCATGTTCTGGCCGCTGCAGGGACCTGTGAGTCCATATCTTGGGCGTCATCGACGACTCGGAGGAATCGTGCCAGATTAAGGGTCTTTTTAAGGCACCTTACGCAGCATGCTGGTGGCAAGGTGCAGAAATCCTGCTGGAGCCCGTTACACCTATGCTTGCGTGCCTTGAGGGGAAGCGGTCAACCGCCTTACGGCCTATACACATCCATTTACAAGTGGTAGCTCCGCGCTCTTGCTCCTATTACACGCTGCTGCTGTACGTACGTACGTAGTACTATTTATTATTACAGATGGCGGCCTCTCGCTACCTTCGCGTGCAGTACGCATCGCGCGCGCGTGCGCTGCAGCCATTGCTTGACAGTGAGTACCGTGCATCGACCCGACCATCCATCATCGGTCTCCACGTTGTGCGTGCGATTTCTCTCTCTCTTTGCGATTCCCGGTACGGTAAGGTAGCCAACAAGCCTTGCCCGGTACGTAACCTAACCTCTGCTGCTGCCTGCAGATCCTGGCATTTCAAATAATCATTCGGTCATTCAAACCCAAGTCGAGGCTGCCCGCACCTTGCGCCACTGCGATCGGTGCGGTGCCTGCCATCCACGCCGTGCGTGGGTGCGTGCAGCGCAATGTAACGCGATACAATGCAGTGCCGCGTAATGCAGTGCCGCGCAATGCAATGCAATGCAATGCAAGGCAACCCAGCGCAGTGCAGTGCAATGCTGGCGCCCGCATTGCACCCGCTGCTTCTTTCCGCACTGCCAGGCTGCGCCAGCCTGGTCAGTCGGGTCAGCCCGGTCACCTCTCCCGGCCCCGCCTTCCATCGCGGCCGCACTCTCCTCGCCGCCGCGCCTGCGCGCCTACCGCCGCCGGCCAGGCTCCGTGCGTCTCGTCGCTCGTCGCTGCTCCTCTCCTCTCCTCTCCTCTCGTCTCCTCTCCTCGGGTCTCGCCGCGAGGTGGCTCCGCGTCGCCTCGCTGGGCCTCGCTCGCTCGCTCGCAAGGAGGGTGTCGTTGATGATCCTGGCGGTGCGGGCCGCGGGACTCGCGAGCGGTTCTTGTTCGCCCCGTCCGGGTTAGGTAGGCCTCGTTGGCTTCTTCCTTTCTGCGCGTTTTTTCAACAACCACCCGGCGGCAAGTCGAGTTCGTTCGTCCCCGTGCTGCCGCCCGCAAGCAAGCAAGTAAGCAAGCGAGCAAGCAAGGTCTGGGCTGAGCTCCAGGATTTTTTTTCTGGACATTGGACTGCTAGCTAGTAGCTTGCTCTTTTCGCCGGCCCTCCTTTCATATGTCTGTCTGTCTGTCTGTCTGTCTGTCTGTTTGTCTGTCTCCCTCCAACCAACTCTCACTCTCTCTCTCTCTCCCTCTCCATCTCCGAGTCTCTCGCGGCGCCGTCGCGCTCACCTTCTCTGTCCCCGAGTTGCCTCCGCATTACTGCGCACTGCTGCGCATTACTGCGCGGTACTGCGTCGCATTGCACGGCGCGGCCTCGCCTCGCCTTGCATTGCGCTGCACTGCGCGCGGCGCGGCATTGCATTTCGTGCACTCGTGCCTGTGGTTTTGTTAGTTGCTGGGGTGCATTACACATCGCGCTCGCATTACACGCCGAAGCGGAGCGAACCCCGCCGGCCAGACAGAGGCAGGCAAACAACCAGAGCAAGCAAAATCCCAGGCCGGCAAACCCGAAACCGCAAGAGGGCCCGGCCGCAACAACAACAGCAGCAGCAGCAGGAGCAGCAAGCAGGAAAGCAAGCAAGCAAGCAAGCAAGCAAGCAAAGCAAGCAAAGCAAGCGCACGGCACAGCGGCGGAGCGGAGCGACGCAGAGGCGTCAAACGAAACGAAACAAAGGCAACCATGATGCAGAACTCGGTGCAGGCAATCCGGAGCGGCGTCCGCGCCGCGTCGACGCGCCGCGTCGGCGCCCGAAACATGTCGTACGTGGCCCCGCTGCGCGACATGAAATTCCAGCTCGACGAGGTGCGCAACACTGAGGAGCACTACAAGAAGCTCGCCAAGACCGGCGGCGAGGGCGCCAGCCCCGACATGGTCGACATGATTCTCCAGGAGTCGGCCAAGTTCGCGGAGAACGAGCTCTACCCTTGCAACGAGACCGCCGACAGCGTCGGATGCAAGCAGATCGGCCCCAACGAGGTCAAGACCCCGCCCGGCTTCAAGGAGGCCTACCAGTCGTTCGTCGAGGGCGGATGGCAGGGTCTTAGCTTCCCGGAAAAGTTTGGCGGCCAGGGTCTCCCCTCCTCGCTCGCTCTCTTCCAGTCCGAGATCACCTCCACCGCCAACTGGACCTGGACTATGTTCCCCGGCCTCAGCAAGGGTGCTATCAACACTCTCATCGCGCACGGTGACGACCTCGTCCAGAGCAAGTACCTCGAGAAGCTCGTCAGCGGCGAGTGGACCGGTACTATGTGCCTGACCGAGCCGCACTGCGGATCCGATCTTGCCCAGGTTGCCACCAAGGCCGTGCCCGCCGGAAACGGCAAGTACAAGATCTCCGGTACCAAGATCTTCATTTCGTGCGGTGAACACGACATGGTCGACAACATTGTCCACTGCGTTCTTGCCCGTCTCCCGGACGCGCCCCCCGGCATCAAGGGAATCTCGCTTTTTAGCGTGCCCAAGTTTAAGGTCAACGATGACGGCACCCTCACTGACGAGCTCAACGGCGCCACTGTGGGCCGCATCGAGAACAAGATGGGCTGCCACGGCTCGCCCACCTGCGAGCTCATCTTTGACGAGGCCGAGGGCGAGCTCCTCGGTGTCGAGCACAAGGGTATGCGCCAGATGTTCACCTTTATTAACACTTCCCGTGTCGGTACCGCCATTCAGGGTCTCGCCGCCGCCGAGGGCGCCTACCAGCTCTCCCTCGAGTACGCCAAGGACCGTCTGGCCATGCGCTCGCTCACGGGCTCCAAGTTTCCCGACAAGGTCGCTGATCCCATCATTGTCCACCCTGGTGTGCGCCAGATGCTCCTCACCCAAAAGTGCGTTGCCGAGGGCGGCCGCGGCATGATCTACGACTCGGCTCTCATTGCCGACGAGATGGCCGAGGCGGAGGCCAACGGCGACCACAAGAAGGCCCAGAGCTACGATGACCGCCTTGGCTTCCTCACCCCGATCCTCAAGGGCTTCCTCACCGAGGCCGGTCTTGAGGCCGCCAACCTTGGCATCCAGACCTACGGTGGCCACGGCTACATCAAGTCCAACCGCGTCGAGCAGATTGTCCGCGACGTCCGCATTGCCAGCGTCTGGGAGGGCACCACTCAGATCCAGGCTCTCGATCTTCTCGGCCGCAAGGTCATGCTCCAGAAGCTCAAGCCCATCACCCAGCACACCGCTGGTGTCATGAAGTTCGCCTTTAACGCCTTTACCTCGCCCACCTCGTCCAAGTACGGCAGCATCCGTACCCACGCCGCCAAGCTCGGCAAGGCTGCCGCCGAGTGGCAGTACCTGTCGCTTCGCGTTGCCCAGCGCGCTGCCGGCAACAAGGACGCCATCGGTACCGCCTCTGTCCCCTACCTCATGTACGGTGGCTACGTTTCGCTTGCCGAGCAGTGGCTCAAGCAGGAGATGGCTGCCGCCAAGGCGCTCGAGAACGGCGCCGAGGGCGCCGAGGCCGAGTTTTACAAGGGTAAGATTGCCGCTGCCCAGTTCATGTTTAGCAACCTTTTGCCCCGCACGGGCTACCTCAAGGAGCAGATGCTCGCCCCGATTCCTGACACCATGGACATCACCCCGGAACAGTTCGCTCCTTCGAACTAAGTCTCTTCTGTTTTCATGATCTTTCTACTACTTCTAACTAACCTAGCTCTTGACGCCTTTTGCGATCTCTTCCTTCTTGTGCGTCGCCATTCTTTTTTTTTTTTTTTTCTCTCTTCCAGTGGGTGGGGGCCGGGAATGAGAAAAGTGTTGCGGTCAATCTTGACACACCAGAATCGCAGCTGCTGCCGCGGAAATGATGCCTTTCGCGCGACCTTGACCGTGATCAAACGAGCATGCTTTACAGACATGTCTCGTCTCCAAAGGCTGTCTGCTGTCTACTGAGGAAAAAAAAATCATGCGATCAAGGACATACAATGATTGAGACCGATGAGAAAAGAAGATCTTTGTGGGGGTAGGGAATAGAAATGAGTGCCATATGACTTGGGCATCGCCAACCTTAGATCCAACCTCTTCCGAGGGCACACACAAGTCCCTCATCAACAATCAATCAAATATTGCACTTTCGTGACTAGCGCAAGGCTATACAACTTGTGAGCCACCGACCCTCACATAGGGGTACCGACCGTACACGGCACGGTTCACTCTGTGTCAGCCCAGCGCACGTGTGATGAGATTAAATTTGTAAGGATGGTATCAACCACGACGCGACGTAATCTGCCAAAACAAAGAAAACACCCAAGGCGCCGGGCGATCAGTAGCGGCGACGCTTGTGACCGCCTCGGCCGCCTCGGCCGCCCCGGCCGCCCCGGCCACCACGACGACCGCTGTTACTACGCGCTGCCTGACGTGCAGCCTCGACCTGTTTCCAGTGTTCCTTGGCCTCCTCCTCGGAGAGAACGGCCACAGAAGTTGGCTTTTTGCCACCGTAGGCCTCGGCCTCGCCGTTTTGCAGACGTTCGAGGACCTGGTCCAAAATGCCTTCTGCCTTAACCTCGACAGTGGCTTCTTCCTCGCCACGGCTGTAGTTAATCCACAATTGGCGGTCACCAGTCAAATCGCCCAGAGCCAGGGCCTTGATGTTGTCCCGATCGACGCCCTCGCCCAAACCCTTGATGCGAATAATGGGACCATGGCTCACGGTCTCCGAGCTCTTGTCACGGTTTGCGTCGTCACCCTTTTCGTTACCGCCGTCGTTCTCACGCTGGCGCTTGGGGTTACGAAGACGCGCCTCCTCGTCGGCAATCCATTCATGCAGGCGCATCACCGTCTTGAGCGGTTGTCCATCAATCTTGAAGAGCTCGTCCTTGCGCGCGACGGCATCCGCAGCGACATCTGCGTTCGCCACCTCTACAAGAGCGGATCCAATGAACTTGCCTCGCCTACCGTGCAAACGGCGCATTTGCAAAAAGACGACATTCTCCTCGCCAAGGGCCTTCTTAAAAACCGCGAGGCAATCGTCGATCTTGTACGTTTGGGGAAAACCGTCCGCGAAAAGGCTACGACGACGTACCGCTTCAGTCTCAACAGGATCCGAAACTTCCGGACACCACTCCTTTACACGCTGGACCATTTCACCATCGTCGCTCACCAGGAGATGAGCGCTTGATTCGAGGGCCTCTCCGAGGATCTTAGGATCCTCCGTGATGGCTTTGATACGATTAAATTTCGTGAACTCGCTCAGTTTGACCCAGCCATACCTTTGGGGCGCAAGAAGCTTGCGCATGTACTCATCCCGACGGAGGTTCGCGTTGCTAAAGTAGAATTCCATTTGTTTACGAAGCTCGGCCTTCGCCTCGTCACTAAGAGGCTCTGTCTTGGTCGTCTCTTCGGCTTTCACAGTTTCTTCATTTTTGACATCTTTCGACGGGTCAGCTTCTGTCTTTGTGTTTGCTGCATCCACCGGTGCTGGTTCTGTCACGGCTTTCTTCTCAACGCTCTCCGTGGTGGTCGCCTCGGTCTTGACAGCAGCGTCCGGCGCAGTCTTGTCGGCGTCTGCCTCCTCTTTCGTTTCGCTGGCGGGCGCGATTTCGGCCTTGACTTCCTCCTGCGCCGTTTGTTCTTCCTTGACCTGTTCCTCCTGGATAGGAGCGTCGGTCGTGCCGGCTTCGGTGACGCCTGCGGCAGCGGTCTCCTCGGTCGTCATGGTGTCGCGGTTCTGCTCGTGCTGCGGCTACTTTTGCTTTTGCTTTGCCTGCAGACAACTCTATCGACGAAGCCTGCGGCGATCACCGAGTTCCTCCACGGTCCCGCTCCAGTCTACGCTCGTGGCGCTGCCTCCTCGCGAGCTCCGTTCCGGGACTGGGCGCGGAGCAGTCGGTGGTCACCAAGTAGCTAGCTAGCTAGCTATAGCCGTCAATTACGCGGTCGATTGATGGATTGATCGGTGGTCGCGAATGTTTACATCCATAACGGGGTCATAATAAATTGGGACCTTTATGAGCGTAAAAGGTTTCCCTCTTTCTTGCCCTTGCAGTGCTCGAACGTACGCGTTGGGTCTCGCGTGGAAAGGTTCGCGCGCGCGGGCGAGCGTGCGTGTGCGTGTGCGTGCGTGCGCACGGTACCGTGCCTAAGCTTGCGTGTGTTCGATGAGTGCGTCGGTGGTCTCGTCTGTGGCTCGGTCGCGTGCGACGCGACTTCCGCCAGAGGTGAGCAGAATCCTCTATGTAAAAAACTTGCCTTTCCAGGTCACCGGCGATGAGCTCTACGAGATTTTCGGTGATTACGGTGCGATCCGTCAAATTCGCATTGGAAACAACAAACGCACGAGAGGCACTGCTTTTGTTGTGTATGAGGATATCTTTGACGCCAAGAAGGCCGTCGAGAAAATGACGGGCTTTAAGGTCGGGGAGCGCTACCTGGTAGTTCTTTACTATCGTCCCCCGCGATCGTCGGCGGGCGAAGGGAAGTCGGCCAATGGCGATGTCGGGCAAGGTGAAGGAGCTGAGGATCGTGTCAAGGAGCTCAAACGCAAGCATCGGATCGCCTTTTGATCCAAGAAGAGAGAGTACTCAAATCTGCACCTGCACCTGTTTTTTTCTCGTGATCCCCTTGGAAAAGCCATCCGTCTGTCTCTCTCGGTGCTGTCTAGCTTTCAAATGACGAACTCGATCAAGTGAAGAATCTACGTTCAAATTGATTTCTCACAAAAAATCAAGTAGGGAAAAGAAGATGCGTCTGATGACCTCGAACGAGATTGCTCGCTGCCTGCGGCATTTTGAGAGTGTAATGGATCTGTTGTATCAATCAGCGTCAAGATCAGGCTGTTTCAGAGTCGATCATGTAGATCATAGCGATTCAATGTCGATATTATCTTCACCGTCGATGCGCGCGCATGCACGCAGGCACGCACGAATGAATGCACCGGGGTCCCGTCTCGTGTACTATAAACTTCGAACGTGGACAGACATTGATAATAATTTGTTTATGCTTTGGATACACTCTCTATATGACATTCCCTCATCGCTTTGCTTTGTTTGGCTTTGCTGAATCCTTGCTGTTGTTTCCGCGGTCAAGCTCGTATGCATTTCTGTCGCTAAATTCGTCAATCTTGGCGAGGATCTGATCGACGTAGGCGCTATCTACAAAGAGATGAGTCTCATCAAGCTTTTGATACACAAAGGACTTTCCCAAAGAGCCCTCGTTCTCCAAGAACAAGACGTACTGCAGTGTCGCGGCGTCACTGCACGTGAGGAGCGAGCCAGCGACGGCGTTGACCATGGTCTCGCACAGCAAGCAAGCAAGCAAGCAAGCAAGCAAGCAAGCAAGCAAGCAAGCAAGCAAGCAAGCAAGCAAGCAAGCAAGCAAGCAAGCAAGCACCAACCTCACTCTCTCTCCTTCTTGCGAACGAAAGTCGGCGCGCAGAGTGCTGTGCGACCGGTCGAACGACTGGCAGGCTGGCTGGCTGGCTGGCTGGCTGGTCAGGCGCGCCACCTGCTCCCTTTGCTCTGTTGCGCGCGCGTCGCGCCCGGTTTCCTGATTTGCCGCTGTCCTGAAGAGCGACAGCGGCGATTGTATTTAATGCCCATAAATGTACTTAAAAATAGGCTCGTCGTTGTGAAGAAAGTATGGGCGCCCACGCAATGACGAAAGCATCGTGGAGGCTGACACGATACGACTGTCCATCAAGCGAGCGAGAAAAAATGTAGACCGCTCGACAAAAGCACTCGATGTTCAAGTCTAAATCGTTCCACTAAATTGAATTGGAGCACGAAAAGAGAGTTTACTACACGAACAAAAATTACGTTTATTTATAAATTTTCTTGAGAATCGATCAAGACAAACCCAGCAAACTCTCTGACTCAGGGCACAGCGCGTGCAAGGTTTGCATGCTGCGTGGGTTCCTGTTCAATCTGTTCCTTAATGCGATCGGTCTGCTTGTTGGACTCGAGGACAACTTGAGGTGGGAGACCACCACGCTGGCGGACCGCCTCGGGCACCTTGTATTCCTTGGTACCGTCCGCATGTTCGATAACGTCCCACTTTTGGTTCGCCTTGCTTGTGGCCCAGTCCATAATAAAGTAGCCCCCCACGAGCGGGATGCTCATGTAGAAAAGAGTCATTCCAATCTGCCCTCTTCTCGAAAGAGGAATCCGCGTCTCGTGAATCTTCTTCTTCAGCGCTTCATGCCTCCTCGAGAGCTCGCGGAGTTGTTCCATCCTCTCGTGGCGACGGCACCGCCGAGCCGACTGCGCTTCGCTTCACTCTCGCGCTCTCCCCGCGTCTTCGGGCTTTCCCCGCCTCGCTCGCTCCCTCGCTTCTTCGGCCTCACGTGGCGTGGCGCGGCGTGGCGTCGCGCCCGGTGGCCTCGCGTGGCGCGGGACGGTCGTCCTCGCCGACGCAGACGCGGCCTACCTGGTCCGCAAGAGGTGCCTCGCGCGCGCGCTCTCGTTGCGCGTCTGCCACCCAAGCCGCGCCAAGCACGCCGAGCTCGCCGGGCAGTGCGCCATGCGCAGCAAGAGTGCAAAGGTCTACTATGGTCGTTCTCACGCGCGGGGTGTGCGCGCAGGGACCCCTCCTTTTTTTGAGAACAGACGTTGGGACGCGCCGGCGGCAGAACTTCTTGTTGTTGCAGCGAAGCGAAGCAAAGCAAACGACGATCGCGGAGGCCGCGCGCGGCAGCGGAGACGGGAGCACCCAGCGCGCGAACGCGAGGCGAGGAGGCGCCGCTCTTGTCCGGCGCAGATTCTCTGGCGAGAGGAGAGAGCTTGCGGGAGGGGCAAGCGACGAGCGGCGAGCTCGAAAAGCCAACGGCTGACGATGACCTTGAAAGCTGCGAGACGCGCAACGGCGCGAGTTGGTGCAGTCGTGTTCTTGGTCACGTTGCTTGCATGCTGCGTACCGTTTTGCCAGGGCGAGAATGACCTAAAGGAGTCTACTGTACAATCGGACAGCACAAACTCGTTTGTGTGGAAGCGTCGTGAGATATGGTATGTGCTCGTACAAGGAACCAACTCTACAGAGGGCAATGAAGACGCGCAAGGGCTCGAGAATGCCAGAAGCACGCTCGAGACGACAATCAACAAGGTCTGCGAACAGCATGAGCTCGATGAAGAACGGTGCAAGAGCGTCCAGCTGCAACTCGAGCAAGGTGCAGCTCAATCTTCTCTGCAGGAGGAGCGCTTTGTCCCAGTCGAAATCGACCAAGTGATCACGGCAGCAATGTCGCTGCGAGGCCCCGATGGAGATGTAGAGACGGTGGAACTTGTGCTTGGGATTGATGAAGAACCTGTGCAAATGACTCAAGGTTTTTGCGAAAAACATGAGATTTCTCTAGAAAGCTGCCAGTCCTTGGCGAACCAAACCATCGAGGCGTGGACAGCACTCCGACAGAGTGCACTCGCAGGTCTCCAGCGCCGCTACGAGACAGGTTTGGGTGCGATGACACGCCTCGAGGACGGCTCGGGCACGTGGAAAGACGTGGTAATGGTGAACCACCATATTACTTCTTTGCTCGAGGCGAATCGTCAGCACTGGCAAGCGTGGTACATTTTGGGATCGTTGTACAGTTTGGCAGCGGGAAATCGCGGCGTTGCAGGGGCACTTGCGATGACGAATTCCACCCATTTGCTGGAGAGCGCAGTGGCATGCTTTGAAGAAAGTCTCAGAGTCCTTGGCTCTTCGACATCGTTGGGTCTTGAGCAAGCGCGTCTGTTGACGCTGAGCGGGACCGCGCTTTTGCACCTTGACCGAGCGTCAATCGCGCGCGAGCGGCTCGAGCTCGTTGTAAGCACATGCAAAACGCAGCTGGACGCTGCGGAAGAAGGACTGCCCGAAGATTGGCAGCGAATCTGGCGCGAGGCGTTTGTGACACTTTTGACTCTGGAAGCCAATTTGGGCGTGACAGAAAAGGTCCGGACTCTCATTTCTGGCGCCTACTTTCCGTTGGGACTACGCGCCTCCGAGATTCACGCATATCAAATGTTCGGTGCAACATCGTTTCCCTTTGTGCTAGAGTCCGAGGACGCCGCGCGTCGGACTCATGCGTCCGCGCTGCAAGAGCTTGATCGTCTCCTGACTGCGGTGGAATCAGATCCTGCACGCGTTGGCCCCTTGCATCCTTACATCGGATTCTATTCAGTGTACGCTGGCGATGTGAGTGCGCCGAGCCAAGTGCGCGATTTACGGGCCAAGTTGGGCGCTCTGCATCGCGCGTCGACGCCGTCGCTGACGTTCGAGTCACGGCGCCGCAAATCGTCGAGAAGAAGCGCCGACGAAGGAGGCAAGTTGCGCGTGGGATTCATTTCAAGTTTTTTTTACGATCATTCGGTGGGCAAGCTTTTGTGCGGCACGATCGAAGCCCTCGTGGAGTCGGGTCGTTTCGAGATTGTCGTAGTGCAAGTTGGCAACGGAGAGCTTGCGCGCGAGCGGCCTGGCGACTGCCGCGCAATGTGGGACCGCATCGAGATGACGGCTGATGCCACGGGTGCACAACTGGATGTAGACCTGACGGCAAAGGGCGTAAAGGCTGCGATGCAAGGGCTCGATGAGCTCGACTTGGATGTGGCCATCTTTGGCGAGGTTGGGCTCACCGCGGCGACATACTTTTTGTCATTTGGGCGTATTGCCCCGGTGCAAGCCGCATTCTGGGGCCATCCGTTGACGGCTGGCGTGGGTTCGACCCTCGACTTTGTGATCACGTCGAACAGGTTTTTTGCTTCAGAGGCGGTATCCGTGCCCGTGACGCGTGTGGATGCTGGCGCTGGCGGCTACGTCCAGCTGTGTCCTCGTGAGACGCATCTTTGGTCGAACGTGAGCTGGGCGCCTTTTGCGGAAAAGGTTATTTGCACCGAGACGTTGGGGACCAAGTTTGCGAGACCGGAAAAAGTGCAGGAGGCGGACCTCGAGGAGGCTCGCGAGATACTTGGTAAAGGTCTCAAAGATGCGGGTTGGTCTGCAACTCTTGAGGCGACCCGGCTGTACTATCTGCCACACAAGCTCATGAAGCTGCACCCTCGCATGGACGGGCATTTGCGCGCGATCCTGGACCAGGATCCATCTGGCGTGCTGGTGTTTTCTTCGGGTGAGGCCCCTGGATCGCGGGCGTTCTCTGTGTTTGTGCAAGGACGTCGAACGTTGGCGGCGAGATTGGGTGTAGATGTCTCGCGTCTCGTGTGGCTTCCTGCGCTTCCTAAGCGCGTGTTTCTGGCCATAGGTTTGCTGTCAAGCGCGGTGCTGGAGTCGTTTGGCTCTTTTGGGAGCGGTGTGACGGCGTTTGAGTTTTCTGCACTTGGCGTGCCGATGGTTTGCATGCCAAGCGGGCAGCTCGTTGGGCCGAATGCCTTTGGCCTGTACCGTGAGGTGATTGCTGGCGTCCCAGACGGCGCGGAACGTGCTCGCGTGGCGGAATCGCTCGGGGCCTTGGCGTGCACTGCCCCAGAGGCTTCTTCCTATTCAAGTGAGTCGTTATCTTCGTGCTTTGAAGAGACCGCGTTGCGTTTGGCGCAGGATGCAGAATTCTACGAGCGGGCTTCGAGCGCGCTACGAGATCATGCGAACGTACTTTACGACGACGCCAATGCCGTGGCCGAGTGGAGCGTCATGCTCCAGTACCTTGGATCGCTTTCGCAGAGATCTCATCGCGCTGAAGGCGAGATGGACGAGGTTCCTCGTGAGGACGAGAGCATTTCCTCGATTCTAGGGCCCGCGCCTCAGCCCAAAGAGCCGGAGGACGAGGATGCTAGACGCTCTGCAACGAGCTCGCGGGAGGCCGCATTTTCACCGCACGTGGCGCAGTTCAAGGATACCTTTCGCGGCGGCGCAATCTATTAGTTAAAATTAATCTGGATCTGAGTTCTTTTGAACATCACGGCTATAGCCCAATCAATACTAGTACTGACTGCCACGATTCGTTGATCGATTGATTGATTGATTGATTGATCGGTTGATTGATTGATTGATTGATTGATTGATTGATCGGTTGATTGGTTGATTGATTGGTTGATTGGTTGATTGATTGATTGATTGATTGATTGATTGATTGATTGATTGATTAATCTTTATCAGCCCGCGCATGCGTCAAACATGATGACTCATCTTTCGCAGTGCAGCGACGGCGAGATCTATTTGGTTCGAGCCCAAGTGCTCTTGACCGTCTGGCTGTTGCGACTATAGCCCAATCAATGCTGGCCAAGACAATTGATTGATCTCACTCAGCCCGCGCATGCGTCAAGCATGATGACTCATCTTTCGCAGCCCGGGCTGATGTCAATCAACTGTTTCGTTCCTTGATCCGCGTGTCAACGCTGGTTGACGCCGACGCTGCCCAAATGGGACAGAGCGACTACGGCGACGATCGCGATGCTGCCCAATCGAGGATCACTTGTTTTCTCCTCCTCTTCCTCCACTTCGTATTTGTGCATGTCGCTGTCGCTCACGCCGTTCTTGCCCGCCTTCAGGATCGGTCTCGATCCCGATCTCGATCACGATCTCGATCGCTCTCGAGGGGCGGTCCCGGAGCTCTGTCTGTGGCGCAGCGCTGGCAAGGCAAGGCAAAGCAAGGCAAGGCAAGGCAAGGCAAGCCGCAGCGCAAAGAAGAAGAAGAAGAAGAAGAAGAGGAGGCAAACGAAGCGAAGGCAGCAGGCGAAGGCAGGTTCGAAAATTAAGCGGGGCGCCCAGCGTGCCCCCTTCGCCACTGGCGCCCTGCGAGAGCGGCGCCCCTCTACAAACACTGGAGGCGAGTACGCCATCTTGGCGGGCTACATTCCCAGGCGGCGCTCAGAGGGCACTCTGACGAGGTCCGCCTCTGCGCCACGCCCCCCGGCAAGGGGGCAGCCTGCGACTCAGCGGCATCGGCGGTGGCGCGTCCCAAAACGGGGCAGGTTCCCACAGTGAGGCCCCACGCGGGGCGTTCGAGCGCGCGTGGGGGGGCAGGGTCGCTGAGGGGCGAGGGGGGGAAGAGGTGGAATGTCGACATGCATTGCAGCGCGGTCCACAGCCAGTGGGAGGCTGGGTGAGGCAGTGCAGAGAAGGGAAAAGCGGGAGTAGGTACGATTGGTTGGAAGACTTGCAAGTGCGCTACTGCTGCCAGCTAGCTGCCCCATGGCATGCAAAGAGGCCTGGCTGGCGGGTCCAGCGCGCGAGGTTTGGTGCGCGTCGCACGCAGAAGCTAGACCCAGCAAAAGCGTAAACGGCCGCGCCGCGTACCCAGCGGACCCGGATATGGCACGAGGCCTGGGCGCCTCCTGCAGCCTCCGTCCATCTGACTTGGCTTGGCTTGGCTTGGCTTGGCTTGGCTTGGCTTGGCTTCCCTCGGCCGTGCCAGGGACGGGGCGTCAGTCATCATGGCCGGCCGGCCGGCCAGGACTCCCGCTCTGGCTGCGTGAGTGCAAGCAAAGTCCCTGGCTGCTTGATCTGCCACTGCACTACACGTGAAGCGAACGGAAGCCTGCCGCTACTGCTGCAGCGAGGCTAGTACGTACTTGCTCTTGACATGATCGTGCGCGGATTTACACGTTGCGGAGATGGAGAGATGGAGGGATGGATGGATGGATGGAGGTCGGGGCGAGGGGCGCCGGCCCCGCGGCCGTCTGACTGGCGGGCAAGCAGCGCAGCAGCCAGCTGCATGCTGACTGTCCAGGGAGGCAGCTACTCGCCGTAGCCGGCCACGGGCGCCATGCGTCGGCCCGCGGCTGCTGTGCTGGTGGTCTGCTTGTCGTTTGCGCTTCGGAAGCTCGCCTGTGGCTCTGCGTGCCCACAGCCAGGACTGGACGGCAACGCTTCTGGCGGCGGGTCCCCGGGGCTGGCCCCGCAGACCGGCCTGGAAACCGGCCAGGCTGCGGAACTGACCGCCTGGGCTGCCGCCAATGCAACAAACCACCCAGCCAATGAACCATTTTTCTACGCTACACCAACCAAACTAAACGCAACGCAACGAAACGAAACTAAACCAAGCTAAACTAAGTGAAAAGTAAACCGCAGTGGCGACTTGAACTTGATCTACGCTACAACGTGCCGCCCCGCGCTGCGGCGCGAGCTCGACCTGCCTCGCCGGCGACGTTCTCTCGCGCTAACGCCGCGCGCCTTTGCTCCCCGTTCCTCCCCGGCCCGTGCGTCCGCGACGCGCGTCGAGGGCCTGGTCGCCGCGGGTCAGCGCGGCTCGAGGTAGAAGTTGGTTCGTTCGTTTTCTGACAGTTAGTTGGCCGTCGTGCGCGCTTTCCCGGTGCGTCCTGGACTCTCTCTTCTAGCACGCACATCTATGTACCCGTGCAAATCAATCGCGCAGCGCAGCACAGCGCAGCGCAGCGCAGCGCCGGGCGCGACGGACCGCGATGATCGCGACGCGTTGGACGCGGACGTCGGCACGTCGCGTTGAGTCCAGCCGAGCCGAGCCGAGCCGAGCCGAGCCGAGTCGAGTCGAGTCGAGTCGAGTCGAATCGAGGTGCGGGCGGGCTGGCTGCGGCTGGACGGCGGCCGTTGGTCGGCTTGATGCTCGCTTCGAAATGCCATGATCATCGCTACTGCTGCTTTTGCTGCTGCTGTTCCCTCCGCGCGAAACGTCGCGGTCTCGCAACCGAGAGGCCCGGCAGCTGCTGCACTGGGCCCACGCAAGCACGCGAGCACGCGAGCAGGCAGGCAAGCAAAGCCAGCCGTCCGTAACTTTCCTCGCAAAGATCGCCGCTCTCGCCTCGCTCCCGGCCGCACTCGCCGCAGACGCAGACGCGCTCATCTCTCTCTCTCTCTCTCTCTCAATCCGTCTAACTGTCTCTCGCTCCCTCCCCCCACTCGCGCGCCTTTCTTTCTTTCTTTCTTTCTTTCTTTCCTTCTCCTCCAGCTAGCTCCTCCTGCCCGCACTGCGCCGCGCTCGCGACCGGGCCTCGCAGGTCTCCCAGCCCTCGGCGGCCTCGAGTCGCCTACCTTCACTGCTCGCCTTCGGGCAGCCCGGCGAGGCCGAGCCGCGGCTCGATCGCGCGGGCCCAGCCGCGCGTGCGTGCATCCGCCTGCAGCTCGATCGCTCGAAACTTTCGCCGCGTCCGGTGCGGCCAGGGAGGCGGAGCAGGCAGGCGAACACCGGCCGATGGACCGACCTATGGAAAGGAGGGAGCGAAGAGGGAAGCCAGGATCGATTGAGGAGCGCGGCGCGGCGCGTCCCCCGGGCGCTGCGGGGGCCTCTTCCTTCCTGCGGGCCCGTCGAGGGGCAAGAAGGCCCCTCCCGCCCCGCGTCCCGCAGCTTCTTGCGGGGCGTCGGGCTCCGAGCCCGCAGCGTCCGCGCCGACCTCCCACTGCCGGTGTGGGGCGGGCGCGAGGAAGAAAGGAGGGGCGACCAGAGACAGCGCGGAAGCGTCCCTCGGCGCGGCGGCCAGTCCGGGCCGCACGCAAGGCGAGGGCCGCTGCAGGCATGCATGCAGCGTTGGATTCGTCGTGTCGCAATGGCCGGCCGCGGCCAGTCGCCAGCGAGCGGTGAGCGGCCGGCCTCGCTCTTGCGTGCGGGCGTGCGTGCGTGCGTGCGTGCGTGCGTGGGTGCGTGCGTGCGTGCCATGGCCCTCCCTCCCTCCCTCCCTCCCTTTTTCATTTTTTACGCCGGTCAGTGGCACATTCAGTGCGGGAACAGTGCGGAGACCGGCCGCGCAAGTGCGGCAAAGCGACCGCGCAAGAGCGTTATTGCGATCACGAGGACGGGTTGAATTGAACTGTGAGCGCAAGGCAAGAGGAAAGAAAGAATGAATCAATGATCGAAAGCATGAATGAAAGAGTCTGTCTGCAGTACGAAGGCGCCCGCCTCTCTGACGGTGCTGGCTGACTGTCTGGCTGTCCGCTTGTCTGACTGACTGACTGACTGTCTGTCTGTCTGTTTGGGCGCTCGTCTCTCTCAAGACTCGCGGAATCAAGCAGTCACGGCGGCTGCGGGAGGCGCAGAAGCGTCGACAAGCCACTTCTTCAACCGGCCTACTTAGCCGGCCGTTTATTCGTGAAACTATTCGCTTGGACAGAAACAGAGACAAGGAGACGCTGGGGGAGAGAGAGCCAGAGGAGGAGCGGGGACGCAGGATACCCGGCTCGCACTGCTGGGTAGGCCGCAGCTGAGCATCACCCGCCAGAGAAATGAACAAAAGAAACAAAGAAAGAAAGAAACAACGAATGAGCGAGAGATTGATTCATTGGCTTGACTGTCTGTTAGTGAATGAATGAATGAATGAATGAATGAATGAATGAATGATCAAATACTCCACGAAAGTGAGGAACGAATGAACCGAGGGTTGGAATGCACGCACGCACGCACGCTCGCTCGCTCTCCCCAGGCTGCCCCGCTCCCTGGCTCCCTCGCTCGCGCCCTGCCTGGCTTCGCCCTCCTCTCCACGCTCGATCGGAGGCCGCGTCCGGTCGGAGCTCGCTCGCTCGCTCGCTCGGCTTGCCGCTGCGAACGCGGCGCGGCACGGAGACGCCGGATTCGATCCGCCCAAAGCGCGGCGGCCGCACTGGCACCGACCGCCCGCTGCTGCAGCGGGAGGCGGCTGCGGGGCGGGGCAGCCAGCAGGCAGATGCGATAGCTGCGCCTGCACTGCACTGCATCGCAAGCAAGCAAGCAAGCAAGCAAGGCGCGGCGACACAGTGCGCCGCGCCAAACAGACACACAGACACACAGACAGACAGACAGACAAACAATCTCCGCGACCCGCGTTCGCTCCTCCCTCCCTCCCTCCCTCCCTCCCTCTCTCTCCCTCTCTCTGTCGCCGGCCAGCCGTTCAGCCCCGGAGCGCCGACGAGGGGCTGTATCTTTCTTTCGCCTCTTTCTCCCTCTCTCTCCCTCTCTGTCTCCGCGCCGCAGCGCAGCCCGTGCCGCGCCCGTGCGTGCGTGTGCCCTGCCTGCCTCTCCCCCTCCTTCCCTCGCTCTGTCTCTGCGACCGACCGGCCGGCCGGCCGCCCGGGTCTTCCGCCAGGAGGCGGCGCGATCTTTCTTCCGGGGCCGCCTTCCTGCGCGCTGCGAGCCGGAGCTCTCCGTCGGAACCCTTCTGATCTTCTCGTTCTTCGTCTCCTTCTCGCTCGGGCCTTTCGTCCCTCGCTGCCTCCTGCCGTTTGCCTGCAGTGCGCGCGGCAGCGGCGGCGGCGGCTCGCACGAGAGACGCGTGCTTGCTTGCTTGCTTGCCTGCTTGCTTGCTTGCTTTGTTTCATTTCTTGCTGCCAGTGTCCTTGCTCTGTTTCTGTTTCTTCTTCTTCTTCTTTTTCTTTTTCTTTTTCTTTTTCTTTTTCTTTTCTTTCCTTTTCTTTCGTGGCTTGCTTGCTCGCCCTTCTTCCGCCGCGACCCGGGGGGAAACGGGCGGGAAGCGGGAGGAAGAGACGCGGGGAACAAGTAGGCGACGCAGACGCCGGCGGGAAGCAGCGCCCGCAGAGGGCGAGGCGGGCAATGCATGCCGCAACGCAACGCGACGCAGCACCACGGACGACACGAGACAGTCGAGACAAGACCACGCGACGCCTCCGCGGCCCGCGAGAGGGGACGGGCAGGGGACGTCCCGGGCAGCGTGGGAAGGGAGGGAGGCGGAGAGAGCGAGGGCGGGAGAGAGAGAGGCAAAGCAGATCAGACGCAGCGGACGCGGAGCAGAGCAGAGCAGAGCAGAGCAGAGCAGAGCAGAGCAGAGCAGAGCAGAGCAGAGCAGAGCAGAACAGGCAAACAAACCGACGGGACGCGCCCAGGCGACGGCGAGGCGAGCGGGAGAGCGGAGACGCGCGACGGGCCGCGGCGGCTGCGAAGCGAGCGCGAGCGAGCGCGTCTGCGCGTTCGCGCGTCCGCGAGCCAGCGAGCCAGCGAGCCAGGCAGGCAGAGGGACGGCTCCTCTGGTTTCGCTTCATTGCACTGCACGAACGCGGTGCTTGACAGAGAGAGAGAGAGGGAAGGAAGTGCAGCGAAGGATCCATAGACAGGCAGGCAGACAGGCAGACAGACAGACAGACCTCGGCCCCTGCGGACGCGCGCGCGCGAGCGAGCATAGACGGTGAGCGAGCCTGCTAGCCACAAGCGCAGCCAAGCTCAGCCACACCAAGCCTGTGCGGACGCACGGTCAAGCTAAACAAGCAAACAAACAAACAAAGAAGCTGTTGGTCTGATCAATCAGCCAGGCGAGGCTATCTTATCTTTTTCCCTCACTCACTCACTCACTCACTCACCCATGGCACCGCCCGCGACGAGCATGGCCGGCGGCCCGAGCATCGCAGCAGGCCCCATCCCGGCGTCGCACTCGTTCCGCACCAAGTCCTCCCTCGCGGTGCCCGGCATCATGATGGGCACCTCGAACGCCCCAGGGTTCACGCAAACTAAAAAGCTGCCCACCGGAGAGAATACCGGACGCTGGACCAAGGAAGAGCACACCAAGTTCCTCGAGGGCCTCAAGCTCCACGGCAAGGAATGGAAAAAAATCTCCAACATGATCGAATCACGCACCGTGGTACAAATTAGAACCCACGCGCAAAAGTACTTTCAAAAACTCGCCAAGAGCGCAGAGCAACAGGGCCATGAGGTCCCTGGCGACCTCATGAGCACCGCTCGCAATGTCAAGACTCCTGGCGAATCTTCCTCGCGGCGACGCTCCGTAACGGGCGCCTCCTCGCGGAGAAACGGAAAGCGAGCCGCCGGGGGCGCGCAGTCCGTGGCCGCAGGCACACCCATGCCCGCCGGCCTCACCTTTCCCTCCGACTCACCATCCCATGCCTCCTCTTCGTCCAACACAACCCCAATCGACTCCTCTTCCTCCACCTCCATCTCCAACGCGGGCCCCATTCCCCCGCCCCCTGTAATGACTACCAAGCACGCGTCACACGCTTCACACGGGCCTAGCGTACCGACGCACCAAGCTCGCGTCCCCAAGGCCGCCCGTCGCGTCCGAAAAGGACAACCCCAACCCTACGCGGCCAACCTCTCGCGACAAGCTTCGGCCTCATCCATCTCCTCGAACGCCTCCGCCGCATTCTCCTTTGATGGCGCGCGGACCGAGGCCCCAATCCCACTCGGCCACGCTTCTGCGCAGCGTCGCAACCATGCTCGCAACCCTCTTCAGTCCCATCGCATCAGCGAGGACGCCATGATGCCCCTCGAGTCTCCTCGCAATGGGGCGACCTCCTCAGGTGCGGCCGGCGGCGTTGGCCGCCTCACCATCATGCCCGAGCTCACTTACAACCCCATCGACACATTTGCTGGCAGCGACGTCGACGAAGTCTACCAATTCAAGTGGCTTGACCACGGATTCACGTCTGGACGTCTTCCCGATGCCTCTCCCACCGGCGTCGCCGACCTGGACTTCGGCTCGGATGCCGAGGGCATTGGCGCGCTTTTTGCGCCATCGCCGGTCTCAGTCACTTCTTCGCGCCGTCCGCCGGTCGCCGCCGCGGCCCAGCGCGCCGAAACGTCTTCGTCCACCTCGTCTTCTGTCTCGTACGAGTCGGACGATGACGCCTTTGACGGCTTCGCCGACACCACAGCCTTTGATCACATTTCTGAGTCACTCATGACCTCTGGCGGCGAATCTGCCGACCACGATCGTGAATGTGACATTCTTTCTTCTGTTGACGGTTCCGAGGTCCGCGACCACGACCTCGAGCCGCAGCCCGAGCTCAGCGGCAGCGGCCCTTTCACGGACTATGTCTTTGGCAGTGGCGACGATGATGCCGATGCGGATGACTTTCTCGATGTCAGCACGTCGAGCAACGCAAGCAGCCCCTGCTCCCCTCTGTCGTCTTCCCTCGACATCCACCGCGACCTCAAGCGCCGCCGCCTCGACCTCGAATAATCACTATGATGTACTTTTCTCTCCTTCCTTTTTTTATAACCTTTTTTTTCCCTTTCTTTTTGGAATTCTATGACACTGTCGCACAGAAGATCCTCTCCTTTTCTTGTTTCTCTCTTTCTCCTACTTTCCCCTCTGTCAATGATGTGACGACACTAAGCTCTTCCAAGGTTACGCGCGGACGAACTGCACTACAATGACATAGGCCTAGGTCGAGCTCAAGCTATTCAACATTTCGCATTTCGCATCTTTCTTTCACACCGGAAGTTACTTTGAATTCCGCACCTCTTTTAAATCGTGGACTCGCCCTCCTCAATTCTTGATGCCATCCTTTCCTTGCATTTCCATTGCAAACTGATAAAACACGAGAACAAGTTGGAAGTTTATAATTTATTGATCGAATGGCAAGACTGCGATGCTTGCTCCCTCGCTCTTTCTCTTTCTCTCTCTCTCTTTGTTACCACCAGGACGCAAAGAAACCACCACGATCGGCAGGTTTGTTGTCTTCGCAAGCATCGGGTCCAATACTAACAGCTTCGGACATTTGGCTCCGCGCAGAAGATCGACGCTTCTTCTTCTTGCTATTACGAGAACTCTGACGCTTGCGAGAGCTTCGATGAGGGGTCTGCGAACGCGATGCATCGTCAGCATCGTCCTCATTCGGGCCATCAGCTTCAAAGGAGCCCAAGTCCGACTGCGCCACAGAAGAAGAGTCGTCGCCTTCAGCGCCTCCACGCCGAGCACGCTCAAAGTCCAACGCGTCCCCCATGACATCATCGCTTTCGTCCAAGCTGCCCTCGTCCACGCTCGGGTCGTCATCGCCAGTGTACTCGTCCACCTCCGCCTCGGTTTCCTCCTTGATCGCATCGTCCTGCACCGCACCACCGCCAAAAAGAAGCCCAAACCACGACCACGACTCCGGCTCATCACCGTGCTTGCCAGCTGCATTATCGTGCCGCGAACGCGAAGAGCGCGACGAGCGCGAGGAACGCGCGCTGCTGCGTGATGATCTTCGCGACGATTGTCTCTTTGTCTCGCTCCCACTGCTTCCTGGAGAAATCGGCGAGTCCCGAGAAGAGGACGACCGCGACGAGCGCCTCGAAGACCGCTTCGACGAGCGCCGCGACAACGACTGCTCCGACACACCGTCTTCCGACGCGACCTCGTCAATCGCCGCCAAGGGAGAGCCGCCAAGGGTCGTGCTAATGTCGAGGCCCGACGAAGGTGGCCGCGCCACAGATTGGCGCGAGTCCTCCTCCTTGACAAAGAACGGCCGTACCTTGTAAAACACCTGGAGCACAAACTTGAAAATGTTGTGCGCGCCTCGAAAGTACGGCAGCTGAAGCCAAAGCGTAAAGGCCAAGAGCATGTGATTCCACAACGGAAACCAAAACAAACCTATTGAAAGCACACCGTGCACAAGCATGCACAGCGTGTAAACCACCCAATACTCGAGCCACTGCGTCGTTTGCACCGCGCCATTCGTAATGCTCACAGAATTCGAACGGAACCGCTTGAGCGACGCTGCATCCTGCGTTGTTGCTGCCATGCGAGTGATCTTTTCGGCGCGCTCGATCGCAAGGAGGGCTCGCGAAGCAGCCAGCACGGGCCGGCCAATTCCAATTGCGATCGCACCAATCGCGGTAATAGTTGACGGCATGACAAAGAGAACCAGACCCGCCATCACAAGCGTGCTCCCAGTCTCCATGACCTCGGACAGCTTGTCGCGCGTCGAAGGCGAAATGATCCGAAACGCAAGCAAGACGTTCACTACGAGGTTCTGCTGCGCAGCCGACACTGTTGGCCCATCGACCTTGCCAATCAGACGATCGACCAGGGGAATCACTTGACGAAAGGCCAGTTGCGCGCCCGACGTGCCAGGCATTTGCAGCCAGAGCGACCACATCAGACGAGCCGGCGGCCAAAGTGGGAGCGCCGAAAGCAAATGGCCCGAAAGAGGCATTTGCTCAAACAGCAAGGCCACGCCCAACACTGTCCAGTACTGCACCCAATAAATCACACTCTGCAGCTCCTCGTACTGTTCAAGACTCGCCTCTGGATCCATTTCCAGCTGCCGCGGGTAGTGAATGCCAACCACCGTGGAAATATCCTGCGAGTCGAGCGAGCCGATTGAACTCGTATCATCTTCGCTGTCCTGGTCGCCACCACTGCCTGGGCTCCGCCGCGTGCTGTGGCGATTACGCCCACGGGGACCCTCCCCGCTCCAGGTTCCAGGAAGCCAGGACGACAAGTACGAAGTGAGACGGAATTCCCGTCGCTGTGCCATTTCAGGCGTGGGCAGCTGCGAAAACGTACGACGACGCCGACCATGGTAGCGCTCGATCTTTTCACGATAAGCCATGTCATACACAATGAGCGCGCGCGTCGCGAGCACAACCGGCAATCCGATCACAACAACCCAGCCTCCGAGCCCGCGACTAAATTCAGCAAATTGGTCACGGCCAAGAACGAAAATGGCACCAGCCCCAGCAGCAAATAGCAGATGCGGCAAGGCGTCCGCAAGCAGACGTGACTGCTTGCTCACAGACTCGGCAAAGGTGTCGTACACTGACTGCACAGCCGTGTAACGCCGTTCCACAAACGCTGCAAAGCGTTCCCGGTAGCGCCGGCGCCGGATCTCGCGCTGCAGCATAAAGGCCGCCACCAACGCCAAAATGACGCCACAAATAATCAGCTTCGTCGTCCAATGCAAATCCAAAAGGAGCTGGATCGAAGCCCGGATCGAGGGTTGCATGGCCGAAAAGCCATCCTTGGTGATGCGAAACGTCTGGTGCGACGTCGGCAAGAGAATCGCCCACAACAGACGAGTCCACAGTTTGGTTGCCATCCACGTCGTTTCGCATGCTGCAATAAATACCTCGTACGTCACGCTCACGTCGAGCTTTTGTTGTGCCTGGACTTGGTTGGCCAGCGTCTGGTTGTTGCTATTGCTCATGAGCTGCATTGCGCCTCCGATGGCCGCCATGGACGCAAAGACGATGACCACAATACTCGCCGCATGTCCCATGCCGCCCAGCTCGGGGAGGCCGAGCTCCTCGCGAATTTCCGATTCGGATCGCTGTCGCTGCAGCGTCGCCTTCTTTTTCATCTTGCGCCGCTGCCGGCTGTCCTCTTCCTTGTACGCCACATCGTCGTTCACATCGACCTCCTCCATCATGTCGGTGATGGCCCGATCTGCGCACACGTACGTACGGTACTTTTGTACTTGAGACTCCCTCTTTGGCTGCTCAAGAGGCAGATGATAGCGCGCACACAGGAAAAGAGGCGGGCAGCAGGTACCACCGCCTCGCGGAGGTCAGTCAACGCGGCGATGCCCGCGACAAAAGGGTCTGCGCTTGCCGCTGCCGCCTCGAGCGGACGCCTCGCCTGCCTCGCCCCCTGCGCTCGCGCTGCCGCTGGCTGCTGCGTGGCGGAGTCGGGAGGAAGGGAGGGAGGGAGGGAGAGATGCCGGCTGGGCTTGCTCGTTCTTCTGTGCCTCTCGCGCTTCGTCTGCGCCGTCGAGCCGCGGCGGCGCGCCTTCGCAGCCGGCCTCCCGGCGCGCTCGCGCGGGCGCGAGAAGGCAGCCGCGCAGTCAGGGAGGCGCGCGCGCGGGCGGGCGACCGGGCGGGACTCGCGCGCGTGCGCGCGTGGGCGCAGAGGGCGTTTCGTTTCGACTTTGCCTATTCCTTCTATTTGACGGTCTGCTTGGAACTAACTAGTTTGCCTAGCTAGCTCTCTCTTGATACACACGCACACACTCTTTGCCTTGCCTTGCCACCGCATCTTGCAGCGCAAGCAAGCGAGCTACGCAGGCTGCAGCAGCCAGCAGGGCAATGGGACGGCAAGTACGACGGCCATCATCGAAAGCGATTTCGGCAAGAAAGAGAGCGAGTGAGTGAGTACATGAGCGAGTGCGTGAATGAGTGAGTGAGTGAATGAGTGAGGAGAAACTGCGGCTTTAGGTCAACGTTTCACTGCGTTATAAAGCTCACCGATCACCTTTGGACGAGAGACGCACAATATTAAAAAGAGCGTCATCAAGAAAAAGAGGGGAAAGGAAGGGGGCGGGAGAGGGAAGAGAGAGCAGTGCAGGGTGAAAGATGAATATAAGCGAGAGAAATGAAAGGAATAGACTAGTTGACAACGCGACCCTTGCTCAGCTCGTCGACGGGGCTCCAGAGCTTGTCGAGCATGGCCATGGACGCAGGATTGTTATTGACCCAAAGAATGAAGCGCGCGAGCTGCGCGGGAGTAAGGATCTTTTGCAGCTCCTTCATCTCCTCGCCTAAAGCCTGGTTCTTGCGCTCCATGCGACGCTTGAGGTCGTCGCATTCGCGGAGAGTAAAGCGCAAATCCTTGGCCATTTGACGCGCATCGTTTCGATGACCTTTAATCTTCTCCTTTTGCTCCTCGCTCGCGCCAATCTCACGCATAATCATGGACCAGATGCTCCCCGCTCCGCTGGCATTCAGATTCTGCTCGCTCGTCGAATCATAAAAGTCGTCGTCCTGATGCAGGGACCACATGCACATCTTCGTCACTTGCGTCGGCAAAAGCAGCCTTTCCAGCTGTTCCATGTGTCGCCTGATCGAGTCGGTGCGAACCTCGCCATAGTCACTAAACTTCTTCACGTAGGTTTCCAGCACGGCTTGCAGCTCCGTGTCGGAGGCGCCACGGGAGAGCATTTCTTCGAGCCGCTGGGTAATCTCCAGTTTTTCCTGAGCGTCCCGCTGCACAGTCTCTTTGCCCACCTTGAGCTGCAGTCGTAGCTGCAGGTTCTCGGATTCCAGCTTATTTACGCGCTCCTCCAAGTCGTTCACCTTCTCCTTCTTCTTCTTCTGCTGCTTGGCCGCGTTGCCGGCGGCAGCCGCCGCGTTCGCGCCGCTGTTCGCGCCGCTGTTCGCGCCGCTGTTCGCGCCGCTGTTCGCGCCGCTGTTCGCGCCGCTGTTCGCGCCGCTGTTCGCGCCGCTGTTCGCGCCGCTGTTCGCGCCGCTGTTCGCGCCGCTGTTCGCGCCGCTGTTCGCGCCGCTGTTCGCGCCGCTGTTCGCGCCGCTGTTCGCGCCGCTGTTCGCGCCGCTGTTCGCGCCGCTGTTCGCGCCGCTGTTCGCGCCGCTGTTCGCGCCGCTGTTCGCGCCGCTGTTCGCGCCGCTGTTCGCGCCGCTGTTCGCGCCGCTGTTCGCGCCGCTGTTCGCGCCGCTGTTCGCGCCGCTGTTCGCGCCGCTGTTCGCGCCGCTGTTCGCGCCGCTGTTCGCGCCGCTGTTCGCGCCGCTGTTCGCGCCGCTGTTCGCGCCGCTGTTCGCGCCGCTGTTCGCGCCGCTGTTCGCGCCGCTGTTCGCGCCGCTGTTCGCGCCGCTGTTCGCGCCGCTGTTCGCGCCGCTGTTCGCGCCGCTGTTCGCGCCGCTGTTCGCGCCGCTGTTCGCGCCGCTGTTCGCGCCGCCAGGGCTCTCGGCCTTGCGAGGTCTCTTGGGCGTGCTCATCCTCTCTAAAAGCTCAACGTCGCGCGAGGAAGCCTTGTCCGGCGACCCTGCGGCACGCCTGCGAGCACGCACGCGCGCGCGCGCACGAGTGTGAGCGAGCGAGCGAGAGTCGCCTCGACTGGCCGCACAGCGCCGATGATCCGATGAAATCGCCTCCGCCGACCCTCGCGCCGGGCGTAAGGCGGGGGCGCGCAGGCGGAGCGTGCGCTCCCGCTGCGATGCGATGCGATGCGTCCGGCCCGACCCTCGCGCGCCTCGCCGCGTGCCTCGCGCGGGCCCGGAGCCGCCGCCGCGTCCACGCCGCTCGGTTCTGGCTCGGCCGAGCCGTGCGAGCGAGGCTGGGAAAAAGTGGAAAGCGTGCTTTGCGCTATAACCCACTTGCGCGCGCCGCGCCACAGTCGAGTATGGCGCGGCAAGGGCAGGTTTAGGCGCGCGACGAGTCAATCGTGAACAAACAAAACAAACAAGACAAGTTGGCTCGAGCCTTGCAGAGCATAAAGGACGCCAGCCGCGCGCTTCCGAGGGCCTCGCGCATCTGCCGCGCCAAGAGGGTCGACCGGGACCCGCTCCGGACGGAGATTTGTAAGAGCGCGGTCGAGGCCGCGAAGAAGCCCCCTCTGGCGCGACCCGGGGCGGGTTTGCGTCCCGTGAAGGGCCAAGGCAAGCGAGGCTCGCGTTGCAAAAGGCGCGGAAGGGAAGAAGTGAATGGACGATGAATGAATGAATGAATGAATGAGAGCGGCCCGAGCTCGTCGTCCAGACCCGAGACGCGAGCCACGCTTTTCCCCTTGCCTCGCGACGGGGCAGAGGCGGGGGCGACGACGCGCTGGACGCGCCGCGAGCAAGGGGAAAAGCGAGAGAGCAGGGGGAAAACAACGCGGGAAAAGAGGGTCTTGCTCGAGAGGGTGGGTGGCCCTCATCGCGGCCCCGCCACACAAGCAAGCTCGGCGCGCAAAAACGCGTGGACCGCCCGCTCGCCACGCGGCCACCACACGAGACGCTCGAGGAAAGGCTCTGTGAAGGTGCATTTCACTTGTCGATGCACGTCGAGAGCTAACCCAAGCGCGCTAGCTTGACAAGGCGAGCATGGCCTCGCGCAAACGCAGCAGACGAAAAGCTAAGGCCAGCGCTCGGCCTCCAAAAAAGCGCGACCTCGGCGAAAACCACAATCATGACGACAGCAGCAACGATGGCAGCCCTGTAGATAGTAGCGGCAGTGACGCTGACGCACAATTTGCCAAAATTCCTAAAACCGAAGTCAAGAACGAGAGCAGCGGGAGCGGGAGCGAGAGCGATGATTCATCAAATTTCGATCTCACGGCTCTTTCGCAAGAGTCCTTTACTCGCTCGAAACCCTTGACGGTGAAACCTGCGAGAGGAAAAGACCACAACGAAGACAGCAAGCGTGCAATCAGCCCTGACAGCGACAATAGCAGTGAAAGTAAGAGCGACAATGACAGAGATAGCGATAGCGATCGCGATAGCGATCGCGATAGCGATGGTTCCGACTTTGACCTCAACGCACTTTCGCAGGAAGTGCGTCCTGCCACAGATTTTGAAGGGTCCGAGGTCGAGGACTCGGACTCCGACAATTCTGGTTCTGATTCTGCATCAACCGTAGAATCAAACGCGGCCTCAGACTCGTCTTACAGCGACAACTCTGAAGAGGAAGAGGAAGAGGAAGAGGAAGAAAGCGCGGCTCCGGATCCTCCTGCCGCGGCGGGAACAATTGGACGGAAAATGAACAAGGCGAATTCCACAGGCGACGACGACGACGCCAACGACAACAAAACGAACCTTAAAAAGGAGAAGAAAACGGGCAAAGAGAAAAAGAAGGTAAAAAAGGAAACAAATAGCGCGAAGAAACCCAAAAGGTTCAAGGATGCGATAACGAGAATGCGATCGATTGGACGTGCTTCCATCGTCCACGTGCAAACCCGCAAGGGACGAAGATCGAGATTCAGAGTGTACATCAAAAATCAGTTTGACAAAACCAATCAGAAACGAGAAATCAACCTCAGAACCTACGAGGAAGCGCGCGACGTTGCCATTGGATATACACAGCACAAGTATTGGGGCGTACGCCAAATCAAGGGCTACAAATGGTTCCAGGCCTTTATCATTCGGAACAGCAAGATCGTTGGGCTCAACTTTCACTCTACGGCCAAACAGGCGGCACGCGAACATGACGAGGTCCTCGTCAACAATCATCCCCGGTTGGAATTTGATTCTTTGCGTCTTAACTTTCCCGAAAAGTATCGTGCAGCCATGAAAAAGGGCGCCTCGGGGGCAGATCTCTTTGAGAAAGCCTTTTCTCTTTGCACGAAACCGGCGCCTCTCAGCTTGCCTGCGCGCGAGGCCACGGCGCGCGGCCCGTACACGCGCGAACAGACGCAACAGCATGCCTTTATCAAGCATTTGGTCCCTGGCGGGACCTACACGCGACGCTGGCGGGATATGACCTTTGCAAGGTATCGTGGACGATGGACAAACTCCAAGACGACTACGCAAGAGCACGGTGAGCTTTTTAATTTGGAGCGGCTCATCGAGCAGCTGCTCGCGCAGGATCGCTTCACAGAAGCTGCGCGCGTGGCGCATGATCTCAATCGCCACGTCATCACCATGGGCCAGCTCCCCATTTCGAGACCCTTTCGGTGTATGGTGACGGTGACGACACTGACGCTTGCCAGAGGAGGCAAAATGAACATGGCCGAGAGCTTTGTGCGAAAGCTCCTGCCTCTCGTGCAATCCTTTCACGTCAGCTTGGTTCGTCACTATCGGGTTCTTCTGGGCGAAAAGGTCTCACTGACCAAGCTTCCTCTGGACGTTGATACACGTCAGCACCAAATATGGACCAACTGGAGCGAAGAGAGGCACCATTCACCACATATTGTCCTCCAGCGCCAAAAGGTATGGGCTGACGCCCGTGCATGGCTAATTACGCTTCTTGGTCGGTTTCGCGCCGCGCTGGGACGAGCTGATGAAGCGCTACTGTACTTTGACCAACACCTGCAGCTTGTCACCTTTCGCGAGCGTATCGAGCCCCGACTTTGCGCTGCAGCCATTTGCGTGCTTCGCACGGAAGATCAAGATGCCTCGCTGAGTCAGCTTGAGGCTCTCAAGCGCGCACAAACATACTTGCACCAGGTAGACGCCCAAGGCCCGCTTGCGAGCGATCTGATCGAGTGTATCGTCGAGACGCAGCTGCAAATCGTTCTTCTCGTTGGTGTCTCGAGCACACAGCGACTTACGCAACAGAGCCAGGACGTCGCCTGGATGAACACTTCCACGAATCGCAAGAATGCGAGGCGGAACAGGTCGGACGCCTTTGTCACCGTCTATCAGTACGCTGCGACTTTTCCCAACCGCGTCGCGGGTCCTTGGGGTCTCGCCCGTCTCTACGATTTGCAGCTGCAAATGACTGACGAGGAGGACGAAATCTTCCACGCAAAATCCAAGGTTGACTTACGCGGCGCACTCCGCGATACGCTGCGTCGCGACCCTCTACATTTGCTGGCGGCGCAGAAACTCCTTGATCTTCTCGACCCGCCACTTCCGGGTGAGATTTTTGATCATAACGATCCCGAAGGAGCGCCCGCCCGCTTTGCTGACGAGGCTGTAGGCCTTTCGTCCTCGCCCACGAAAAGAGGTGCCGACGACAGCGATAGTGACAGCGACGTCGAAAGCATTATGAAGTCAGCAAGTGCCGGTGCAGGACACAGCCAAACGACAACGCAGAAATCCGCCAACGAGTGGGTTCCTGCTGATGCTGATGTGGAGGCGCAAAGGACGACGGACACGATTTGCGATAGTATCGAGTGCCTCCCGTTCGAGTCTTGTCCCACCTTGTCTGTGCTCTTCCGATTTGCGTTTGGTCCGCACTTTGCGTACGAAGGCCAAAAGGAAGCGCTCAAACTTTGGAAACTTCTCGACACTTGCCCTCCTGCTTGTCTTGCCAAGGCAGGCAAGACGCGAAGGTGGTGGCGCGACCGCTTTTATACGGATTGGCAAGAGATTCGCTTTGAGATGACGTGGTGCAAGGCAGTACCCGAACAGAACTCGATTCACCTTGTGCTTTTGCAACAAATTTTGACTACAGGTACCAAGATGGGCTTTGTTGAGCGCAGCGAGGATACGCTAGAAACTCCCGCCTTTGAAGCTTTCGATGAAAGCGAGGAGAACGACGATGGTCGTGGTGACGTCCAAAGCGACGGCGACGATCTCTAAAGCAAGACTGCAAAAGATGAACAAGAACAAGAAGAAGAAGAAAGGGTCATCTGGAGAAGCTTAGAATCATATTGTGTATTCAGGCACGGTGCGCCATTGTCCTGTGCTGGTTTTTCCCTTCTTCTTTTCTTTATGAAGTCGTCAACTGGTTAATTTTGAAAGCCCTTTGAACGATAAATGTTGTATCATAGAGCGCGTATGCGCGCGGGTCTTGTGCAATTTTCGGGTACAGCTTCACGCGCCGCGACCTCGTGTAGATAGATATCGTCGTATTTTTTTTCTTTCTATGCAGCAACCTCGGCATTATCCTTGCACTCCTTCTCTTCAGCCTCGTCAACTTTTGTTTCTGCAACTGGAGACGATATTTCCGTTCGAGGAGAAGGAGATCGAGGCGACATGATGATGCTGTGTTTAAACGCGCTTGCGACAGTTAGAGACTTTTGCACACGACGGATGGTATCCTTGAATCGGATCTTTGCGATACGGCCAGTGTCAATCTTCTCCACTAAATGTCGAGGGTACACCTCTCCTTCGTCGCCTTCGTCCTCATACTCGAGCTCGTCATCCACGCCATGCTGATCCTCGGCAGCGGAGAAGCTGACGGTGACCTCAGCACCATCATCGGAAGTTGCCAACACAATACCCTGGAAAGCAAGGCAACCATCCTTTACTCTGACGCGGTCGCCGACCTCGAGGGTTGTCCAGCTTTTCACCTTGCGCACCTCACCTGCGGAGATATCAATCCTTATGAGTTCTGCTGGAACAGCGCTTGCGTCTTCGCCGTCAGTGCCTACGTATCCTTCGTCGTCATTGTCGAGGTGCACCTCGATGGTGGTATTTGCTGCAACGACAACGACGCCTTCGACGAAAAGTGCACCGAGGGACTTCTCGCGGACCTGGACAATGTCGCCGACTTCGTACACGCTACTTTCGAGATACCGTTGGTATGCACAGTAGTGATCGTTTACCTTTGCAACAGCTTGCATGAGGTCCTCATCATCGTGCCCGTCAGCGCTCCGTTTTTTATAGAGCTCGTCATACTCCTTGTATGCGGTTTCCATGTGCTCAAAGAGGTTGCAAAGGTGTTCCTGAGCTTTCGATGTGCAGGCATTCTTGATGCCAATTGACTCGTGACTCTGGTGCATTGTTCTGCGCTCCTGCGTGAGCTCATTGTGGAGCGTAGAATGCGAGACCTTTTGCAAGTCGCTAGCGCCAGACCCCATGGCTGCCTCAACTTTGTGGTCAAAAGTGTCGCGCACTCGGCGACCTGCTTTAGCTTTATTTTTTGGTGCGCTAGCTACGCTGGCTATGCGAGGCTGGCGGCGTCTTTGTTGCTCGCTTGCTCTCTGGCACGCGTATTCAGTGCTTGCGGCTTTTCTTGCCCTTGGAGCGGTCTCTTGCTTGCTGCCCGCGGGCGAGGGTTTTGGCAAAGGATGGATGCTCTGTCGAGGCTGGCTCGGGAATCGCTGCAGGTGCACACACGCCCCAGGGTTGGACACCGCGCGGGAGCGGGACGGCCCATTTCTCATTCCAATTTCTTGCCAATCAAGCCAGTGAGAGGGAACAGCGTGACTTGATTTGAGACGCAGCCAACAGCGAGAAAAAAAATGACTTTTCTTTGGTTTTAGCTTATAAAAAAGATTTGGCGCGATTTACCGGACAAATAAATGGAGATCTTCCATTTACTTCTTACTACTGCTACAACTACTACTACGTACTACGTACTATATTAGTCGGTAATCATACATTGCCAGTGGAGAGCTTCGCGGGCGCGTTGCGCTTGCGTCGAGTGTCCCCCACTTGGAAGATGGTCTGGACGCCGAAGCAAAAACAGGGCAGGACGAGGAAGGCAACAATTACTGCGAGCGTCATGGGTCGCAGCGTGCATGTGGATTGACGGCCCGAGGGAACCCACCAAATGGTTAGGCCATAGACATTAAAGCAGACGAACATTGCCGTAAAGAGACCGACGATTCGGTTCACCCATCGACGCGTGTAGTTCTTGTCGACACTATTAATGTGATCCGATCGACGTGCGAGTTCAATGTGCGGGCGTGCAAAATAGACAATAAATAGGTGGGTCAGAGGACAGATTGGACATGACTTCTCTCAGGCAGCACGGACGTACCAAATTACCCCGCGATCGTAGGTTGCGACGCAAGCGGCACCGCAGTTGAGGAAAAAGTTGACGCCCAAAAAACACATGAATATACTGCGCGAAGAAAGGGTGGGCGTCGGTCAGCACGTCGTGAGAAGACTTGATATCCCCCTTTTGCCAGAGCGAGACATTGAAGTGCGATTCGCTTCATTTCAGTTCGCTTCACTTACAACAGGAAATTTTTCTCTCCATCGTTGCATTGCGAAGAGGAACCCTCACTCGTCGAGGTCCTATACAGAGTTGCAATCGTCGCAAACCACGGCGCGTAACATACGAAAAAAAGACACATCCAGCCTGCCGCAACGCGTGAGCATTCGCGCAGATTGATCTCGTGGCGAAAAAAGGTTTTTTGCGAAATGGTGGAGCGTAAGTAATCATTGTCGCGGTCTTTAAGCACGACGGCTACGAGATTTGTAGAAAATGTAACAAACCGCGTTTGACATTGGTCAGTCATGCAATCTATTCTTTTGGGACTGTGCTTGCTTGCATCGGAAGCTTTGCATCATCAAAGAGGTAACGTACCAAACATGGAGTCTTCGAGAACAACGTCCTCCCCGTGGGCGTTGCGAAGCGCCATTTTCAGCGTTTTGTTGAATCTGCTCACTACTTCAGATGTCCATACCTCGGGATGTTCTTGACGAATCATGTCGGCTGCCTCGACGAGGCCCTTGCGCGCGAAGTCAAGACGAGCACGACTTGTAGCGCTGTTGACTCTCCACACAGTGAACTCGTCGGCGTAAAGTTCGAGATCTTCGATGAGCTCATCGACGGAATCGTGGCGAAGGTCGATGATACCCTTTGTTGACATGGATGCGGCGCGGAGCGTGCTTCTTCGAAACATGCCCCCGTCTCGCGTGCGACGCGACGGTGGCACGGCGATCATGTCCATGGGTTGCCCTGGGACCGGTGGCGGCGCCGGCATTGGCGATGCCGGATCATCCATGTCACTGCCGCTCCCTAGCCCATCGTCTGCGGGCGGAGGCACGTTGTATGGCGTGTCATCGTTGTCCTCGAGCACTGTCCCTGATGATGTGCGCGAGACCGCGGATAGTCTCCGTTCATCGCCCGCGCTGTAGCCGTCTTCCTCGTCGTCTTCGCCGTGGTTCGTCTGTTGCGCGCTCTCGTTTCGCAAGCTCACGCGCACTTCTTCCTCGTCCTCGTACGCGTGCATCATGAACGTAGCCTTCGTCCCGCCGCAGCACGCCCTCGCTCGCTCGCTCGCGTCTCTCGCGCGGGCGCACGCCCCGGCCCGCCTGCGCGAGCCCGCCCAGCGCAGCGGGCTCCAGCCCCAACGCGTACCGGCGCGCTGCTCGTTTGCTTCGTTCCCCTCCTCCGCCTTCTCCGCCTTCTCCGCGGCCTCCTGCCCTGCGCCGGCGGCGAGCGCGGCCCTCGCCTCGCCGCGCGCGCTCTGCTCGCCGTTCGCGCTCTGCTCGTCGCCGCTTCCTTCCTCGGCGGCGGCATGGCATGCGAGGCATGCATGCACGGAGAGAAAGGCAGGCACGAGAGGAAGGAAGCAAGCAAGAAAGGAAGAAAGAAAGGCGGGAGAGAAGGAGAAGAAAGATGGATGCGCGGCGCATGGCGGGCGCCGCGGCGTGCGCGCGGGGCGAGGGCGATGGCGCAGCAGAAGCGCGAGGCGCAGGCGCAGCGCGGCGCGGAGGACGGCGAGGCGGAGATGGCGGCCGCGGCGGTGCAGCGGCTGGTGGCGAAACGCGCCAAGACAGCGGCGGCCGTGAAGACGGTGGCCATCCTCGGCGGCACGCACGGGAACGAGCTGGCCGGCCCGGCGCTCGTGCACTACTTCCAGAGCGAGCCGGCGCTCGTGGCGCGGCCGACCTTTGAGACGCAATGCGTGCTGTCGAACCTCAAGGCCATCGAGGCCAACAGGAGGTATGTCGACACGGACATGAACAGGTGCTTTGACTTTGCGGCGCTCTCGACCTCGGAGAAGACCCCGGAGGCCGAGCGCAACGCCGAGCAGCAGCGCTCGCTCGAGCTCAACGAGCTTCTCGGGCCCAAGTTTTCCGAGGAGCCCAAGACGGACCTCATTCTCGATCTGCACAACACGACGTCCAACACGGGCGTGCTTCTGTGTCTGCACAAGGAAGACAGTTTTGCTCGTGAGCTCGCTGCCTACGTGCGGCAGCAAGACAGTCAGGTATGTGCGACGTTTTGGCCGCAGGATGATCCTCCGTTTCTGCCGACTGTGTCGCGCAGCGGCATGACCTTTGAAGTCGGTCCTCTGCCGCATTCCACCATGCGGGCCGCGGTCTTTGAGCACTCCAAGAAGCTCCTGCTGCACGCTCTCGACTATGTCGAGTTGCACAACCAGCATGCAGCCGGTGGCGAGACTGCATCATCGCTCGAGCGTATCACAGTCAAGATGCCCGTGGCCGAGCGCGTCGCCGCTGTGGACTACCCGCGAGGTGAGAACAATCGGCTTACGGCCTTTATTCACCCGGATCTCCAAGGCATTTCGGAGCTCCGCCCGGGCGGCAGCATTTCGCACGGGTCGCCAATCTTTCAGACCGAGGCCGGCGATACCGTCACGCTCGATGTCGAGCAGTATGATCTTCCCAAGGACGAGGTCTTTTTCCCCATGTTCGTCAACGAGGCTGCCTACTACGAGAAAGGCGTGGCTTTCTTCCTCACGCGTGTCACAGAGCACGAGGTGAGCATTCTCGCCAAGAAGCAGGATGCCTAGATATCCAAGGGAGAACAAGGGGAGAATAAAGAAAGCCAGGCCCGTGGCCAAGGCGGCAGCCAGTCAGCCAGTCAGCCAGCCAGCCATCCAGCCAGCCAGCCGGCCAGCCATCCAGCCAGCCAGCCGGCCAGCTGGTCCTTCCCGAGGTTAGGCCTCGGGTGGCGCGGCGTTTTGGCAGAAAAATAAATATAAAAAAAGATACGTTTTTTTCGTCCCGTCTCCCTCGACATCTTGCCTGGCTGCCTGCCATGGTTGCTGGCTGCGCGATTTGGAGATAACTCTCCACCGCGACCTCCTTTCCTGATGTCGTGGGGGCCATCCATCGTCCTCTCGCGGCTGAATGCCGCGCCAGGTCGTATGCCGTGCGAGATCCTCTCTTGGTGAGGCGCAGGCAGCGTGGCTACAGCAACCTGGACTCGCAAAAACTACCTTGTTTTCGAGTCCTTGCGCGCTCCCACCCTCCACCATCACCACCATCATGAAGCCTCAACTCATGTCGCGCGTGCGCTCGCATCGTGCCGTGGCGCGACGTCCTGGCTGGCTGGCAGCCACGCCTGGCTGGTGGCTGCACCAGGCATTCACCATGACCGGCATGGCAACGAATCGCAAGCAACCTAACGCACCCGCGAAGAGTCCCAACCTACAGAAACACGAGATCTTTTTCTTTCGATTACGCTTCCAGCCTCCACCCCAAGAGACTTGCTTGCCCTGCGATGATCGCCCGACGGCCCGCCTGCGTCGCGCGATCGGCCCATGGCGAGAGATCGGAGTCGAGCGGATGCACGAACGGAGAAAGATGCACGCGCTTCACAGCTTTCTGCGCAGGAGCTGGACGGCGGCAATAGTTACGTAGATGGATACGAAAGACAGCGCGCAGCGCACGCAGGCTGCTTTGCCGTGCCAGTGCGTGAAAGACAAGCGGCGGCCGGTTAGGTTGAACTCTCCCTTCCGTCGCGCGCCGCAATCAGGCCGCGCCGCTCTGCGCTGGCAGCAAGCAGGCTGGCGGCAGCAGCCGGAGTCGAAGGCCGGCGGACGTCATGCAAGCAATGGGTAGCAAGCTGCGACCGCGCGCGGCGAGTGCTGCAGGAAGGAAGGAAGCGGCACGGCGAAACGAGCGCGGGCCCCGCGTCTCGTCCACGACGGCGCGGCGAATCTGTCCGCTTGTGTGGTCCCTTTGTTTCACTTGATGGCACTTTGTTGCATTGCCGGGCCCGGGTCAGCCTCGCGGCTCTGGAAAGTGGACTCGCCGGCGCAGCGGCGGCTGTGGGGAATATCCGCCCCTCTGCGTCGTGGTAACTCCCGATACTCTCCGCGGCGCTAGCAGGGGCCGGCCGATCCTTTTGGCAAAAGCTGCGGGGAAGTAAGGGGGGCGACGATGGCCAGTGGAGCAGGAAGAGGGAACAGAAATTTCTCAGGGCACCGTCACTGGAACGAAGCCCAGAAGTGGAGGTGGGCGCCACTGCCACAGCTGGCAAGGGGAAAAGGGCGGTGATGGCGAAAAAAGGAAAAAGGAAAATCCCTCTGGAGCGGCGGCGTGAATCCAAAAATCCAAAAATTCAAATTCAAATCCAAATCCAAATCGGAAACGAAGCGAAGCTTCATCGCGTACGTTGCATTCACTCGCTCGCTTCGGCCCGCGACAACGAGCACGCCCGCGTCTGCACGCCGACGCTCGCTAGCGCCCCACCCGCGTCGAGCTCGCGACGCTCCCGCGTCGCGCCGTGGCGGCGAGCTGCGCCATTCCCAGACCCGAGGCAACTGTCAATCGTTCACGCATCGATAGGCCGGAGAGTTTGCTGAGCTAGCTGGCGACCCGAGCCACTTTTGGCTTGGTGCATCTGCACTCTCCGACCGATCTATCGACTGATTGATAGATAGACAGATAGACGGGCAGAAAGACAGAGACGCGGCAAAGCGCGCTAGCGCGCTTGCGCGCTTGCTCATCCACGCACGAGCGTCGTGACCCGCGATCCAAACAACCGACCGACCGACCGAACTGACTGACTGACTGAAAACGTTGACGACGCATCGATCGATAGAGAGAAGCCACGAAAAGAACAGGCAAGATGCGCACGCTCGCAGCACTGACGGTGGCGGCCGGCCTCGTGGCCACGGCCCAGGGCAAGGTCTCGTTCGAGATGTGCTCTGACGCCCTCAATGACTTTGGCATTGAGGACGTGATCATCCCCGAGTTCGCCGTCGCTGGCGAAAAGATCGCCGTTGAACTCGTGCAGCGCCCCAACCGTGCCATCGGCAAGGGCCACGTGCGCGTCGAGGTCGACATCGAGGGCGTCAAGGTTGCGCATGAGATGTACGAGCTCTGCGAGGTCGCCGAGTGCCACATGAACGCCCACACCCTTGGCAAGAGCATGATCTGGCTCAGCCTGCCCCAGGCCATGCCCGCCGGTTTTGAGACCAGCATCAAGGTTATTGTCAACGACCACAACGGCGCCCAGCTCTCGTGCATTGACGTGAGCGGCGTCCAGGTGCAAAAGCCCGGCAACAACGGCGGTAAGGTGCTCCGCGCCACGGCCGAGGGCGACAAGGAACTGAGCCTTTCGCGCAACGAGCTCGAGTTTCTCTTTGACAAGTGGGCTCGCGAGTTTGGCCACAAGTTCTCTGTCGCGGAGACGGTCAAGCACCTGCGCACGTTTGCCGAGAACCTCGAGCAGATTGCCCTCCACAACAAGGCTGGCCACTCGTTCTCGCTCGGTCTCAACGAGTTTGCGCACCTTTCTCAGGAGGAGTTCGCCGCGACCCACTTTGGCTTCAAGGGCGGCGAGACCCCGGAGCTGACCGTGGACCGCGAGTTCTACCAGCTCGACGTCTCGACGGGCGCGCTCACGGATCTCCCGGAGGAGGTTGACTGGTCCAAGAAGGGCGCCGTGACCCCCGTCAAGAATCAGGGATCTTGCGGCAGCTGCTGGAGTTTCTCGACCACGGGTGCTCTCGAGGGTGCCTACTACCTCAAGACCGGCAAGCTGGTGTCCTTTTCTGAGCAGGAGCTCGTGAACTGCGACCACGTCGACCAGGGCTGCAACGGTGGTCTCATGGACAACGCTTTCCGCTGGATCATCGAGAACGGAGGTCTCTGCAGCGAGGAGGATTACCCTTACCAGTCGGGCTCGGGCTTTGCGCCGCGCACGTGCAAGATCGACTCGTGCTCCACCGTTGAAGGCAGCGCCCCTCAGAGCTTTGTCGACGTCAAGCACTCGGAGATGAGTCTCGAGGAGGCCGTGGCGCAGCAGCCTGTCGCTATTGCCATTGAGGCTGACCAGCTCGCGTTTCAGTTCTACCGCAAGGGTGTCCTCGTTGGCAACTGCGGCTCGCGTCTCGACCATGGTGTCCTCGCGGTTGGCTACGGTACCTGGAGCGACGGCAAGAAGTACTGGAAGGTAAAGAACTCGTGGGGTGGCTCCTGGGGCATGAACGGCTACATCCTCATCCAGCGCGGAAAGCACGTGCGTGGCGGTGAGTGCGGCCTGCTCCTCAGTGCCTCGTACCCGGTGCTCTAAGTAGTCGAGTAGTGTATATCTTGGCGGTCTCGATTTGCAAAAACAACATGTATAGGCTGCTCATGCAGACAATCGTACTGCTTTATGCGCACATGCGCTGCTACCCTAGGGTGTCGGCGCCTCCTTTTTGTGCATGCCTCGCTGGACCTGGCTGGTTGTAGTTCTTGACGCACGAAAAAGAAGGAATTTTTCGTTCTTGACGCACGAAAAAGAAGGAATTTTTCTCACTATTTTTTTTTATAAAGAACGATTGACTGACTTGGAATCGTAATTAATGACCACATCCATGTCCTTAAATCTCCCCGCCAGTTATCCTTGGTGTAGTCTACGACGTGGTCGGCGCCTAGCTCGCTCGTAAAGTCAGCATTCCGCGAAGTGGCTGCCACAAAGGAGGCTCCGGCACTCGTGGCGAGCTGGAGCGCAATTGTGCCGATGCCGCCGGATCCCCCCGAGAACCAAGACACGTTCTTCTTGGTGGATCTATGACAGATAAGGAAGGTTTCGTCGTTTCTCTTCATTTTTCGCTTTTCGCTCGCGCTACTCTCTCTTTGTTCTTGTCTTGTCCGAATTTGAATTTTGTGCGTTGAAACGACATCCATTCAAGCTTTAGATCGTTTTGCGGCTAGCCAGCGTTCCAAGCGCAGAAACGCACACTAACAGCAACATAACATACATTGGGGAGGACCGCTATTCTTCAAAATATATATGCTCAGTTGCCGTCACAAACGGATGGATGGGTTCAATGGCGGTGTTACTTCGGACTTGGCGCAACGACTTCCGTCCGCATGGTGATAGAGACTCGCGTCGTGCGAGGAATGCGATCACCTACGCTAGCTTGTGCGGCTTCAATGTTTGCAACATCGGCGCTAACGACCTCTTCAAGCAAGGCAGGGACACTATGCAGAGCGTCCCTGTAGGCGTCTGCGGCAAAGACCACGATACTTCTCGGTTGGAGAAGCAGCGTTGCCAGTTCGCGAGCTTCACGCACACCAATTTCGTCGGTGGGCAATCGTTCTGTAAAGCGGAAGGTAGCCGGGCTTCCGAGAGAGATACAAGCAACAAGGCTGTGATAGACGGGGCCATCGGTATGTCCGAGAATTCCCTGCCCTGGTTCGTACTCGTTGAGAAGCGCATGATTTGGACGCTGCGCAGGCGAAAAGATACCAGCTCGGACAAGACTCGAGGCCAAGGCATCAAGCCAAGGTGGCATCTCGGGCTCGCGATAACATTGCAGACGACGAGAGCGAATATCTTTCCAGCTGGCTGCTTTGCTGTATGTTTGTTCAAGCATATCGTCATGCTCTTCTACAGTGCAAAAGTTGGGAATGTACCAGACGTCACGCAAGCCCGAGGCTGCGTGAACGCGAAAGGCCTCGAGACCATCTTGCGCTAGAACGGTATTGGTCGCGCCAGCTAGCAACTTATGCTTGAAAGGTGGGAAGTCTATTGGCACGCTCTCTGTTGGCTTTGGGTCGGTGGCGGCTTTATCCTCTCTTGATTTGCTTGCAGGTGTCGCTTCTACAGCGCGCTCGCTCACCTTGCATGAGCCGGCAGCGGCGACTAGACCGGCTTTGCGTCTCTCCTCACGAAGCATAGCCATAAAGTCCATGGCCAAGAACACGCGCACAACGTCTTGCGCGTCGGGTGAAGAGTACCAGACAAGGCAAGCGCACGCGTGATTGTGCTGTGCGCAAAAGATCACGGGTCGGTGGAGCCGTCAGCCAGCTTGCTTTTGTTGCTGTGGCTGCGGCAAAGTCTTGCTTCTTTTTCACAGTTTATCTTCGTCTTCTTTGGGTTATATGTATACTATACTAGTATTGGCAAAATGAGACTTGACTTGCACCGGGTGCGAAAAAGGCAGATTCTAAGCTTGACATCGACTGATGGCAGCGGGAAAGAGCGGAGGCTCCATCAAGTTCAAGGAGAGAAAGCATCATCAATTCAAAAAAAAAAGAAAGAGCTTTCGTTCTTGTTTGTTTAGTTTGTTTGTTTGATAAATCAATCAGGCAGGTGTTAAAAAGACGGATCAAGATGGCGAGAATGAGCGCAATCCGCATCCTAGGCAGCAGTCGATCAGCCCCAGGCGCTTCATGCATTCATGTATCACTCAGAGAAGGCGGAGCGCATTGCAAGGCTTTAGTTCTGCTTCGTGAGCTCAAGATGGTGCTCGCGGAAACGATACATGGCATTCTCAAGGGACTCCTCGTCAGGAAGAATGGTGAGACGCAGGTGGAAAGTGCCGTCGACCTGGTTGAAGCCGCTGCCAGGAACAGCGCAGATGCCGGTGTTGCGAAGGAGAGACAGCGCGTAGGCAGTATCGGGAGCCTTGCCTTCGCGACGCGCATTTTCTACAAATCCGGCAGGGAGCTCAATGGAGGGGAAAGCGTACATGGCACCGCTCAGAGGCTGGCAAGAGACACCGGGGATGTCGTTAAGGAAACGCTCCATCATGAGAGCCTTCTTTTGCATGCTGTCGAGAATCGCGTCGCGCTCGTTAAAGAATGCGTCCCGCGAGGGGCCCGGGGCAGGAGGGCGTACCATGAGGTCGGTCATGATCTGGCCGTCAGTGTTGGAGCAGAGACCTGATGAAGCAAGCTTGACAATCTGCGCGTGCACGTCCTCGTCAAAGTTGCACAGCTCCATGTAGCCGCCACGGCGACCGCACTCGCCAATGAATCCCTTGCTCGTAGAGTGGAAGGATGCGAGTTCAATGGGAAGGCCGAGATCCTCGACCACAGACTTTGCAGAGATGAAGGGGCGGTCCTCGGTGTAAATGTTCTCCTGGTATACCTCATCAGCGAGAAGGACAAGCCTGTTCTTGTAGCAGAATCGCACAACGTTGCAGAGGTCGTCGTACGAAAGTACGCTGCCAGTGGGATTCCCGGGGTTGATGAGCACCATTGCGCGGGGCTCGTTGCCCTTGGCAACAGAGTCCTCGTAGGTCCGGTTGAGTTCCTCCGTGGTAAGTGCCCACTGCTTGCTCTCGTCGAGGTAGTATCCCTCGGCCTGGCCATTAAAGAGCGCAATGAGCGCAGAGTAGATGGGGTACTGGGGTACTGGTGTGAGGATGGCGTGTGATGGATCGGCAATGAGGGCAGTGAGGAGCATCTGGATGCCAGAGGATGCACCGTTTGTGAGAAAGATGTTGTTCGGATCACACGGGTAGCCGTCGCGGTCCTCGATGAACTGTGCGACATGGTCGCGGACAAGCTCCGTACCCTGGCTGTCCGTGTATGCGCCAGAGCCTCCGGGCATGTTGGCGACGAGCTCTTCTGCGCGTTCGATCTCGGCCTTGGTGAAGAGCTTGCTGAGGTTCTCGCGATGCTCAGGAGCAAGAAGACTCGGGCTGTCGACGAGTGAGAGGACTTGGCGGTAAAAGGTGATGGGCGGGGTGCCTACTGCCTGAGGGTTGCCAATGTTGCAGAGGAGAACCTCGTCAAACGGGTACTTTTTGGAGCCCTGGTTAAGCTCCTTTTGAATCTTGCCTGCGGCGATGGGGACTTCTCCGCGAACGGCGTACTCCATCTTACGGAGGTGCTCGTTCATGGTGTCGAGACGAAGTGTCGGGTTGGCGACGGCGTGCGCCTTGGTCGCGGTGGCGGCGAAGGAGCTGGCGGGCGCCACGTTTCCTGGGCGGCGCGCCTTGCCAAGGGTCGGGACCGGGCTTGCGCCAGGTCCCCGGGTGCGCGTTGCGAAGCGTCTGGCGGCGTTGCGCGCGAGGCCTGCGCGCTCTCGCCTTCCGGCCACCCGCATGGTCCAGACGGCGGTCATTCTCGCTTCGCTTCGCGCCGCTCTTTAGCTTTCCTCTTCTCGCTTGCTTCGCTGCTGCTTTGCTGCTGCCGCTGGCGGCTTCCTGGCTCAGGGGCTTCCTCCGGGCGCTGGCGCGGCCCGTCTGTGAGCGTCTGACTGCCCGACGCTGGCTGGGAGGCGTTTGAAACCCAATCAATCACCCAAGGACTTTCCTCCCTCTCGCGTAGAACTCGCTGATTCCTTCTCCTCGCGTGCGCGCTTGCGTGCGTGCGCGCGTCTACGTGCGTCTGCGCTCCTCGGCTCTCCGCTTCGATCGCGGCTGCTCGTTCGCTAGCTTGCTTGCTCGCTCGCTCGCTCGCTCACTCGCGCGGGTCCGGGCTCGCGACGGATTCGGGGTCGCCGTTCGGGGTCTGGCGAGGCCTGAGGCCGGGGAGCTCCCCCTGCTTGCGCTTGCTTGAGCTCGCTTGAGCTTGCTTTCGCTCCCTTCCTTCCACGTTTCTTTGTTTCTCTGTTTCTCTGTTTCTCTGCTTCTTCCCTTCTTTTTATTTTTATTTTATTTTTATTTTATCTTTCTTTCTTTCTCGCTGCTCGCGGAGCGTTCCTGCGCCGCCTCTCCTGGACGCTCTGCGCGTCGCCAATCCGCACTTGCGCGAAGGCCATTCTGCACTTGCGCGTGCGCGCGGCAAGTGCGGAATGCGCCTCGGGTGCAGGCCGCCTTAGCGCAGTGGCCGACCGTTAGGTCCACTTGCAGGGGGCCGCGCGCAAGTCGGGAATGCCGCCGGAATAGAAACAAGGAAAGAAACAAAGAAACAAAGAAGGAAAGAAGGGAAGAAGGGAAGAGGAAGGAAGTAACAAGTCCATTCTTGGCTGGGAGTCCCTCCCTCGCGCCCATTCCCTGCCTCTCCCCGAATCTCTCACGGCGAAGACCGCCGCGCCGTGCTTGTTTCCTCTGCGCGAGGAATGAGAAATTCCTCCGCGGCCTTCTTATAGTAGCAGCGCCTGCCTGCTGGGCCGTGTTACGTGCCCAGTCAGTATACAGTCGGATAAAACAATGCCCGGGTGAGTCAGCGGCCGCCCACGGCACTGCCGACTTGGGACGAATTCTCGACCTCGCCTCGTTCATGGCGAACAAACACGAGCTGCGGCATCTGCAAATGGCCGGCCGCATCTCGACAAGCAGTTGCAGATGCATTGCGATGCGATGCGATGCGATGCGATGCGATGCGATGCGATGAGATAAGATGCGATGCGCGATGCGAGCCTCTTGGCGCGACGAGCCGGAGCGCGAAAATGTGACTCGGGGCGGCAAGAATCGGAGGGAAAAGGGGTCAGGAATGAACGCTTTTGTGGCGCCAAGACCTTCAAAAGACCCTCGATCGGGCGATCGGCGACAGACACTGCCACGCGTGATCGATCTCGGCAGGTGCAGGTGCAGCGAGCTAGCGGCCGGAGCGGGAAGAGGCAGTGACTGGCCGTCGCGCGGGAGCGGCAGCGGCTTGTGCCGTTCGCCGTGGATCCGAAACCGAATGTACGAGAGTAACGGGTGCCGCCATGCCAGCCAGCGCAATAAAATCGAATGGTGCTATCTACACTTTCAAAGAGGGGATGCTTCACTTGCGCGAAGAGTTCTTGAATTGTGCCGTGAATCCGCTGCCACGGGCAATGAACTTACCATACTTGGCTGCCTGATTGGCTGCCTGATTTATACCAAAAAGAGGCCAGTCGGCAGACGAGGGCGATGCCAAAACCTGCAGCAACAAGCTGCAGCTCCAAACGGTTCAGGTAGGGGAGAAAACGGACGGTACGTGTGCCCTCTCTCGGCATCGGATCTCGGCAACAGAAGATTAGCGAGCGAGCAACTGCTCTCGATTCGAACACCCACTTTACCTTTTGTGGAGGTGCACGAGGCATCGTTCCTCGAACAAAGTCTCTCGCCCGCGAACGAACCAGCAATCTGGCTACTGACGCACCATCCTCACGCATGTCTTGCCGACGAGCACATTTGCCACGGCCACCATTGGTTGTAAAATTAACCCGTGTGCGTCTGAGCCAACATTGCCCCTCGAGGTATGGTAGTTCCCGACTTTTGCGGAAAATGGACCAACGATTCGCTACAAAATGTAGGTAGGAGTGCTTCTGCTTGATAGCGACAAACAGGCCGGTCACGGCCACCAGCAAAGCGAGACGCACACTTGCAATGTGAATTCCGATAGCGAGCAATCATCCGGCAATGCTCGCTTGCCTTTGAAAGCCGTAGAGAAAAGCAGTCGGATCCCGAGAACGGGCCGGAGGTCGAAGAAGTGAATGGTCTTCAATCGGGCCAACTCGGCTGATCCTGCCGTGAAGCAAGAGTGCAGAGCCAACCAAGCTTTGCCGAACTTGTAGCAGCATAACAACGCAACAAGGCCCCAGCGGAAGAGCTGTGAAATGCTGAAATGTACAATGGAAAAGCTTTGAAGTGCGAAGGAATACCGTGTGCCTTGGGCAAAAGACGAATCGTTAAAACAGTATTTTTTGGGGGCGGATGAGCCGATAGCCGATTGCGCTCTGTCCTCTAGGCTATCGAGCATCACGATGCTTGTGCTCTTTCTCCAAGATCGCTTGTTTTCAGTGCGCTAAAATTGAGTCTTCAAGCGCTGATTGATCAAGGCGTCTCGAGCTGCGAGGCATCGCATTACTTGCGCTCTTTTGTCGACATTGGTTGATGTCATAGCAGCAAAAGACATGGCAGTCGAGGTGCAAAACACCATACTGCTTGTGCTCTCTCTTCGAGGTCGCTCAACATCATCATGCCGAGAATAAGCTTTTGAAGGATTGATTGACGGGGCGCCTTTGATCTGCAAAACATCATACTACTTGTGCTCTTTCTTTGCGGTCGCTTGTTTTCAGTACGCTGAGGTTGAGTATCCAAGCGCTAGTTGACGAGGGCGCTTCGAGCTGCGAGGCATCACATTGCTCGTGCTCTTTCTTCAAGATCGCTGGATGGTATAGCAGCAAATGACATGGCAGTCGAGGTGCAAAACACCATACTGCTTGTGCTCTCTCTTCGAGGTCGCTTAACGTCATCATGCCGAGAATGAGCTTTTGAAGCGTAGATTGACGGGGCACCTTTGATCTGCAAAACATCCTACTACTTGTGCTCTTTTCTTGAGGCCGCTTGTCGTCAATACGCCGAGGTTGAGTCTCCAAGCGCCGATTATCCAGGGCGCTTCGAGCTGCTAGGCATCGCATTGCTTGCGCTCTTTTGTCGACATTGGTTGATGGCATAGCAGCAAATGACACGGCAGCCGAGCTGCAAAAGATCAAATTGCTTTTGCTCTTTTCCGGAACTGCATGATGTCGCCGCAACGCACCGCGTCTAGATTCAAGTCGCAAAGAGTCACATTGCACGTGCTCTCCCGCGTTGATTCATCGCACACTGTTCCAAATGTGGCTCAGGTCGCTGTTTGATGGGTGTGGCTCCGAGTTACAGGGCGTCTGATCGCTCGAGCGCTTCGGCATACCTCGATGGCACAGTAATTAAAAGCGTCGACATCAAAGCTGCAAAGCATCACATTACGCAGGCTTTTTCATAGTACCTAATCTCACCCTGTTGAGGACTTTGTTCAAGACGTCGATTAACTTTAATGCCTTGGAGCAGGAAAGCACCACATTGCTCGCACTCTTCGGCATTTCATGTTTCTTGATGCCAACATTGTTTCGAAAGCTGATTGGAGCTTTGAAATCGAGCAAGAGAGATTGAACCATCATTGAGATGTAAACTAAAGTCGAAAGGAAGCAGGACGTTACGTTCACGTAACGCAACGCAACGCAACGCAACGCAGATTGGCAGCCCTTGAACGGGGAAACATCACGCTGCATACGATAACAGTGTATACCAACGAACATCTCCGTGCTGATCCGACAAGAAGCCTTCGTATCAATGCTGGGATGCATGACACACAAAAATGTCAAGTCGACGCCTTCGACCCGTCCAACAATTTTGAGCTTTCTCAGAGAGAGTTTTCCCTCTCGGCTTGAGATGTCCAAAACAGCCTCGAGGGCGTGACATGCAGAATTTCATTCTCTCGTTGCATAGGAACACTGATGCATGTCGTCGCGCTGTCTCGTCTTGCACCAGGGTGACAAGCGTCGACGCAGAGAGAGAAAGACAGTCGTGGTCGGATTTTTTTGGCCCGACCGCTTGTGGTTTTCATCGCAAGCTAGCTAGCCTCTTTGAACACATGCGCGCGCGTCCAGTCAATATCTCGACATGTCATGACATGGCTTCTTCTTCTTCATCAGCTTTAACTTTTCGTGACCTTCCAGCTTGAGAACCGTATGTACGTATCATGGCACAGTCATGTCCTTGAGCTTCACTTGCAATCTACCCCTCTTTTCACGTTTTGATCATTAGAACGTAATGATAATAGAGGTGTACGCAAGAAGTTTTGATCTGTATAGCCTACCTTACGTAAACCCTTATGAATCGAGCTTGAAACTCCAATTTTAAGGTGCAACCTTTCCTTCGAACATCACCATTTCTCCCACACATGCGCCGCGATCATTTTTTTCCCTTTCCCTCTCTCTCCCCTTAATGCGGCCAGTCCCTTTTCCCCTTCTTCACCACAGCCGTCGTGACAGGCCCCCCCAACGCTGCTTCCCGCACTCTGCGCTCGACACCCTCAATCCCCTTGCTTCCCGCCCCCGCAGCGTTCGTCGCGTCGCCTCGTCGCCTCGGGCCCGGTCTCCCACACCCCCTCCACACCACTCCTCCGCTCGCAGCCTGCGTGTCTGTCTCCAAGCCCGCCCCCCCCTTACGCACGGCGTCCGCCCTCACCGGCGCTCTCGCTCTCCCCCTCCGAGGCGCGCTGCGGGGCCCTCCCTCCCTGGCAGGCCACAGAGCCAGAGCGCGGGCGCCCACAGCCGCCGCGCTGCCTGAGCTAGCTAGCTTTCTGCAGCCCCGGCTTGGAAGCGGCGCGGCGCGGCGCCGGGGAAAAAGCAGGCGGCGGGGCGCGCAAGTCGCCTTACGGGAGCGGGAGAAAGCAGCCCCGGCCGCGCGCGCGCCGCAGAAGCCGCCTCTCTCCGCGCGGAAAGGCGCAGAGAGGGCGGCCGGGGCGGCCTCGGCGCGGGCGAGAGAGAGGGGAGAGCGCCGGCGTCCGTTCGTTGAAAGGGGGCAGCAGGGGAGGGAAGAGGAGGGGAGGAAAGGGGGCAAAGGGAGGGAGGAGGGAGCGAGGGGAGGGAAGGGAGGAGGGAAAAAGCAAAACCGGCGGCCAGCAGAACGGCAACAGAGGAGGGAAGGTAGGTGCAGGCCGAGCGAGGCGCGAGGCGCCGCACGCACGCGAGCAGGAGCTGCCTGCCGCCTGCCTGCCGCGAGGGGAGGCGTCGCGCGCGCGGGGAGGCGCGGGGGAGGCGAGAGGCGCCGCCGGCTGCGCGCGCGCGCGCGCGGAGGCGAGCGCGCAAAGAGCGCGCAAAGAGCGCGGAAAAGCGGCGACGACGGCGTGGAAATGCGGCGACGACGACACGAAAAGGAAAAGAAGGAAAGCAAGGGGAAAAGGAGAGCGCGCGCGCACAGCGCGGCGGGGGGGCGCAGCCGGCGTGGCGCGGCACAGCGCCGGCATCCACTCGCGCGTTCCTGTGCGCGCGCAGGCGCGAAACCTCTGCTCGCGTGTCCGTCGGTCGAAAGCGGGTGCGGCCTCGCCGCGGCGTGCGCTGGCGTTCTGAACGCGTTCCGTTACGTCAGCGACACTCTCTGTTTTTCCCAGAGCGAGAGCGCCTCGTTATCATGAGAGAGAGAGAGAGATAGACAGACAGAGAGAGAGTGGAAGGGGGAGGAAACTCGAGAGCGAGATGAGATCGGAGACGAAGAGCGTGGACGAGATGACTGACAGTGCCAGCAAAACCCTATCGCCAAAACCAGAAAAGCAGAAAAGAAAACAAGCACACCGAGCAAGCAAACCAAGCAAGCAAGATGGCCCGCACGAAGCAGACTGCCCGCAAGTCCACCGGCGGCAAGGCGCCCCGCAAGCAGCTGGCCACCAAGGCCGCCCGCAAGTCGGCCCCCAGCCAGGGCGGCGTCAAGCGCCCCCACCGCTACCGCCCCGGTACCGTCGCTCTCCGTGAGATCCGCAAGTACCAGAAGTCGACCGAGCTCCTCATCCGCAAGCTCCCCTTCCAGCGTCTCGTCCGCGAGATCGCCCAGGAGTTCAAGACCGATCTCCGCTTCCAGAGCACCGCCATTCTCGCGCTCCAGGAGGCCTCGGAGGCCTACCTCGTCGGTCTCTTTGAGGACACCAACCTGTGCGCCATCCATGCCAAGCGCGTCACCATCATGCCCAAGGATATCCAGCTCGCCCGTCGCATCCGCGGCGAGCGCGCCTAAGTCGTTCGCGTTTTTGCGCTATCGTCTTTGCCTGCTTTTGACAAGCAGCTCCCTTCCATCATGCATGTATTCAACATCCTCTTTCCTCTTCCGGCATCTATGGCCAAAGAGCGAGAAAGTAACTCACCACACCCTAGAACCTGGTCACATTGGGTCGCTGGCAGTCAGGGATAACGTGCAAGAGTCTGCCGACCCCGAGGCGCGTCATTGTGCTGTAGGTCCTGGGTTCGCCCAGGTTATGCCACCCTTTTACTAAAAAGAAATCAAGAGTAAGCCCATCGACCTTGTTCTCACATCTGATTGTATTCCTCTCCTCGTTTCCCTCCCTTGCTTCCCTGTCTTTCCCTTCCTCTTTTTTCTTTTTTGCTGGCCTTCATGCGCTTCGCGTTCAACTTGGTCTCCATCTTGCTACTTGAGGGAGGCAACTCCCCCCGTTCCCTTTAAAAAAGTAAAATGCTTGTCCTCCTCCTAACGACCAAAACTCGGCAGTCTCACAGCTTGCAAAAGACCAACGAACGAGCGATCACTGTGCGCGGAAGAGCGCACGGCGACGGCAGTGCGGCGCGCGCTATAAAAGGCGAGCAGGTCCTCTCCCCACCGCCGCTTTCTGCGTGCCTAGAATAGATCGAGGCCGCAGGGAGACGTCGACACATACATTAGCGAGGACATGACGTCCATCTTGCCATACGGCGCCAAGGGGCGCGAACTCTTGCTCGAACTTAAGCGCAGCGAGTGGTTACCAGCGTACAATGTAAGTGAAGGATACAATGTTTTACTCCTTTTACTCGTCCAAACCAAAACATTGAGCTGACAGCATTTTTTCGTGAGGAAAAACGACAGGATGATGGCGTGCGTCAAGTGCTGGGCGAGATCGATGCCTTGTACAAAATAATGCGCTCGCGCATGGCTGAGTCGCGCGACATGCGTGAGCCCTTTTACGGCTGCCCGCTCATGGTGTACCATGCAAGCACGCTACGAAACAAGCGATGTCTGCTCGCATATCTCAAATATCGTGCTGATCTCATTGGCAACTTGCGATGGGATGCCGGCAGTGCCATCCCGGAAGACCTTCGACGCAAGCTTTGCGCAGAAGAGGTGCAATACTTTTCAGCCTATGATAACATTCTCAGCGACTACATGCGTGAGGTGGACCTTGATCTTGCAGCGGTACGTGCACAAGGAAATTGGCTGGACATTATTCTGCTTAAGAATCTGTTGCGCGGATCAAAATCAAAAGAGACTAACATGATTACGCTTGTGCAAACCGCTGGCTGTTCCCCATTTCGCGCGCGATTGCCACCACGTGCCGGACACTATTATTGTTTACTTTGCGCAGGACATGGAGCCACCCAAGAATTTGTATGTTGAAGTCCGCGTGCTCCGAGACTGTGGCGAGATCGACACGGCGAGCGGGCCCGTGGTCCTAGCCAAGGACACTACTCACAACCTCCGTCGATCTGATGTGGAGCATCTCATCCGCCAAGGCGCTCTCGAGCAAGTGACTTCATAAGCACAAAGACACCAAATTTTACCTCTTGAAGTTGGCAAGCCATTTCTACCACGACTTTTTGCCAAGCCAGAGAGAGAAAACCAGGGTCAGTCAGACAGGCACGCAGATAGGCACGCAGGCAGGTAGGCAGGCAGCGCTCGCGTTGGCGGAGCAGACCCGCTTACAAGTCCGTGACTGGTTCGTGCACACGATGGCCTTGACGTGTAAGCAATAAAAAGAAAAAAAAGTCCAAGACTGGCGCCCCAACAGCGACCTCAGCACCGCATTCATTTTGCATGAAGCAGGACCTGTCTGTGAGCCAGAGCGACAAGTCAATCTCAGATACGAAGTGCTTCCCGGATTTGCGTCGGGATCTTGGCGACACGCTGCGTTTTCATGTCGATGCAAACGACCTCAACATCGGTCTCGACAATGATCGTCTCGGGACGGTCCTTGACGGATGCCCGCTGCTTGAACACAAGGCGAAAGTCCGAGGGAGCCTCGACAGAGGACTCGACGACGAGCGTGTCGGCGTGCTTGGCGCCTCCTTTAAAGGTCATCTCGCCCATTTTGCGCACGTACAAAGCCAGGCCCTCCTTGTCCATGAGCGTCTTGAGGACATCGATGCCCACAGCCTCGTCGCGCGCGCGCTCAAAGTACTTGAAGTAGTTGCCCGCATAGACGGCTCCGGTCAGGTCCGTGTCCTCATAGTACATGAGCATCTCCGATCTGTAGCCGCCCTGCGCCGTCATGGTCTTAAAGATCTTGCTCTGCCCCTCGAGCGTGTCTGCCTCTTGAATCGTCGCGACGCTCGTCCGTTTTTGGTCTGCTCCGAAGCACGAAGTCCTCTGCGTTTGGTGGCTTGGCGGTAGCGGTGGCTACAGCGGCAGCAGCGCAAGTGACTCCTTCGCCCCAGCGAGGCATCGCAGGTCGACGACGTCGTTCCTTAGGTGCAAAAATGGGTTGTTCGCCGGGAACAAGGGGCATATTTGCCTTGGGTGCCCATGAAGCCCCTAAACCAAAAACTCGGCGATCGCGCCAGCAGGCAAAAAAGCACTGTGATCTCATAGTTCTCGTTATGGACTTTTCCGAAACTCTGGTCTGCATTGTTTTTTGCTTTGCTCTGAGCAGGTGGTGGTTCTGGAAAGGTAAGATTTTGCAACGCTGGCAAGAGAAAATTTACTCCATTCCGGCTCTTTGACGTCTCGTTACAGTCCCTGTTATACTTTTTATATTGCGAAAGGAAGCGCCCTTGGCGCAAGAATGGATTCACGGAAAAGCGCAATTTTTGCACCAAGGGAACATCGGAAAAGTCCGTTGTCTCGCTCTTATTTTGTCTTGGCGGTCGGTAGAATAGATCATATGCACAAGCAACGTTAGCCGCAACCAGTAATACAAACGTTTCCAAGAATCTGTCCTCGGAGTCAGAATCTCCGTCCGTTAAAATTAAGGACCAAACCATTCTTATCCCACCAAGAACCTGTCTTCGTAGTCAGATTCCCCGCACGTAAGAATGCAGGGCCAAACCGTTCTCATGCAAGGTGAATTTTTTGACGGCCAATCAACATTCGACCAAGCTATACACTCCCCAACCGAGCATCAAACGTCCGCAGCCGCGATCGCTGCAAGACCGTACGCTGCGATGGGGAAACTGCCGCACAAAGGCAAGGTAGGTCTGTCTCGAACTAGACATGAATCTTGAGCTGCCCCGTCGAGTATGGCCTTGACCCCCTCGGAGTTTTCCTTCTACACACGCCCACTGCCAACGCAAAAACCGACCTCCCTCAACCGCGACAGCGACTCGCGCTGATCGGACCTGGCTTCCAACATTCCGGCCTGCACCGTCAGAGGCGCCGCGGGATGCTAACCAAGTACGACGACGACTATAGTAGAAAGAATCCGAAAGCCACGACGAGCGCATCTCGCGCTGCCGCCGCTCTCTCGCGCGCGAGCGAGCGCTTTCGCAGTCCGCCTCGAGGCGCCATCCTAGCGACCGGCTAGCGGAAACGCGAAGTGCCCGCCGATCAAGTGTCTGCAACCGTGGCGCTCCTCGCGGAATCTTCCGCGCTTTGTCCCGCCACCGGACCCGGGGCACTCGCGCCAAAGCGGCCGGGCGTGCAAGCCTCATAGCGCTCAAGCGTTGTTCCGGTGTCTTGTACATTTGTCTATTCTGCGCAATTTCCTTGCCCGCATAAGCCTTTTCACATTTCTATCACATAGAAACCCATTAAGGATGCCTATACAGGGGTGACCAGTGCGAGGTTAATTTTCCGGTGCCGACTTAGCTCCACTGGCACGAGATAGCCAGCTGTGAGAGGGGTGAAGCGCACGGCCGGGCGTTTCAGTCCCTCTGCTCTCCACTGCAAGTGCTGTGGGAAGGTGAGGGGGGCTTACGCACACGTAGAGGTACGCTAGGGGTCCTTATGGCGTGGCGTGTAGCGAGCGCAAGCAGGGCGGAGGCGTAGCAGAGACAGAACGAGAACGAAGTCTGCCACTTCACGTTTTGACAAGCCGAGCCGAGCCGAGCCGCGACAAACTAAGCCCGTGTCCGACGGCGCCCCGCGCGAATAACTTCGTCGCGCCGCCTAGATCCGGAGACGTCTCTCGCGAGGAAGCGTCGCCGCGCCCGAGGACGTCCGTTCGCAGGGCCCGAGGTCGCTGACGTGGGTCTCACACAGGTCGGCCTCTTGCATATCTTGATTGATCCATTCATTCGCGCAATCCCTCCCTCCCTCCCTCCCTCTAGCGAGCCGACGCACGCAGACCGAGCGCAAGACCGCCGACGGAGCGCCGCGCGCGACGCAGCGAGCCGGCGAACGAGCGCGCCCTTGCAGGCAAGCAAGCCCCCTTCGCGCTCCGGAGAGTCGGAGTCGGGCTAGGTGGTTTTGAAATCTGAGCCTCCTTCGTCGAAGCTCGCTGCGCATCCCTCCATCCGTCCCGTTCCCTCGCTCCGGCTTCGCACGAGCCAGACAGCCAGACAGACACGGCCAGCCCGACGCGCACGCGTCCGCGCAGGCCAGCCGCGCCCGGAGGCAGGCAAGAAGTAGCAGCAGCAGCGAGCAGCTAGCAGCAGCAGCAGCGCGCGTCAGACGCTCACGTGCACGTGAGCGCATACAGTAGACGTCCACACGCACATACTATTAGTAGTACATACGAGACACGTGCGTCGCAGCAGCAACTGCAGCAACAGCGCGAGCCCAGTGGCGGCAGAGGGGACAGAGCGCCCGCGGCCCGAGAAAAGTCCGCGTCGCCGGTCTCTCTACGAGCAGCGCTTGGAGCAACGAGGACGTCGTCGCTCGCCCGTGCCGCTCGCGCCAAGTGAGTAACTAACTCGCCGCCGGCTCGTGCCAGGTGTGCGCTGTCCGTCACCCTCGCAAGCGCCCGCCCACCCCGGGCAGGCAGGCAGGCAAGCAAGCAAGCAAGCAAGCAAGCAGGTCAGGAAAAGCAAACGACGAGCGAGCGGGAAAAGTAGTCACGCAAGCGGTCGAGTCGAGACGATGATGACGATGTTGCAGACGCAGCAGCGGCAGCAGACGCAACAGCAGGAGCAGACGTCGCAGCGAGAGGGCGCGGCCGTGAAGCTCGCCGAGGTGGACGACGGCTGGTGCATGGTGTCGCCGGCCGAGCAAAAGGACCTTGACAAGGTGCGGAATGGCCAGTTCGGAGGCGAGCCGATGAGGGTCGTTGACATGGACGAGGACGAAGAGTGCTTCTCGGACGTCCAGGATGACTTCGTCTTTGAAGAGGACGACACCGAGTGCGAAATCGACGACGACGAAGAGCTGCTGCCCACCGCCAAGGAAGCGGCAGCCATTGTAAATAGAAAAAGCGACCAGCAGCGAGAGGGTCACCATTCGGACGATGCAGGCCCTGTCGACATGGAGTTGTCAGAGGCCGGTACGAATGAAGAAACCGAGGCAGGACAGGGAGATCCTGCCTTGGAGGTGGACGACGATGACGGCGACGACGAGGAAGAGGAGGCTTGCCCGTCGTCGTCGCCATCCCCGTCATCGCCTCGCTCGCCTCAGCAGGCAGCTCGTAACGGGACCTCGAGCAGCGGGCGCAGCAAAAAGTCGAAAAAGCCCAAGCGCAAGAACCGTCGTCGTGGTCGCAGATAAGCGACGTTACGAACGCACTGTAATGTGCTGACGACGGGCGTGCCTGGATGACAATGTATATACAGAAAACACCCAAAAAAAAAGAGTAGAGCGCGGCCGGCACAAGTAGAGCAAACGAGACAGCCTCAAGACTGTTGTTGCTTGAAAGCACGCAGGCAGTCTTGCCTGCGTGCTTGCCGCCGGCTAAAGCCACCAAGCTAGTTCGGACACCATGGGGGATGGAAAGTCAAGTCAGTTCAAGACGAGGGGAACAAAGGAGAAACCCTTGTCTTTTCTCGCATTCATTTTTTTTGTGAAAAATCAAACAAACAACAGAAAAGGAAAACTACCAAAAACGTGGGCGCGGCGGCCGTCTTCGCTGCAACGTCCACCCAAAAACAGCAGAAAATCGCAATCAAACAAACAAGCTAAAAAGCATCCACCACTGACCTACCCACCTACTACCTACCTCCCTACTTCCGGGCCTTTTGGCATCCTGCACACCTGTACGTAAGAATAGCCATTCAACCCTGTGCCAAGTGTTGAATGTCCCCAAAGAATTTTCTCCGTTTCTTCTGCCTGTCTTTCTTCTGTTCTTTTGCGCATCCTGGGACTCGCTTGGGGTGAAACGGTCTGACTCGCCCTGAAAGAGGCCAAACGGATAAAAGAGACAGTGGAATCCCGTTGTAATCACATCCATACAGCTTCAGCTACATACCACAAGGCAACCGATAGAGTTGCTGAACTACAACGTCAAGGATGCAGTGCGAGTCCTTTCATTGTCTACTTCGTTTCCCTTTCCCGTCAAAAGCAAGCACTATTTTTCTGCCGGGCGGGGGTGCTTTGTGAGCTTTGCCGGGCCCAAAGAATGCCTTGTTTGGCGGGTGCAAATTCTTGTTTGTCGATCTTTGGTGGCTTGTGATTGCACGCGTAGATTGTACATCTGAAACAGAAGAAGGATCATCCTATGTTTCACGCAAATTCTGCCCCTGCAAAGTCGACTTTGGCCAAGTCTTCGCAGTGAAACAATGCAAGAATTTGAGCAAAATCAGAATTGTACTTGCTCTCATCGGTCTGTCATCCAAGAACGCATCTAAACACGTGCAAAATGTGAATGGTCTCGAGAAAAGAGCGCAATTAAAGTGCCTGAGCAAGATAATACGCGAGACAGAGATGTTGTCTGGGTCCTGGCCAGGATGCTCCTAGACGCCAATGTACCGCAATATCTATTTAAAGGAAACCAGTAAATTTTCTCTCTATTTGTCGCTTGCTACTTTTATTGCTGCAGGCGGTTTTTGTCTCCTGCTTGGTCTGGAGATTGGCTTGCTGGATTCTAAGAAGTGGATGCAAAAGTAAGTTGACTACGGCGATGGCATTCTCATGATGCTAAAGCAATCAGCCATAGGCCTATGCAATTTTCAGTGTTGATAGGCCTCGACAAGCAATTTCGTTTGGAAAAATTCATTTTTGTGGAAGAAACTAGTTATCGCGGACATGCACATCTCGTGCGTGAGCGAGCTAGAGGCAAGTTAACATGAGAATGTGGAGCTGTGATCAAGCAATCGAAGTTTTTAGTTATTCTACATGCGGATAGGAATCTTTGCCATTTTGAAGAAAAATCCAACGCAGCAAGACAATTTCGTCTTTTATATGCCTATGCGAAAGATAATGAAGGCCAGTCAGAGCACTATGGGGCGCTACAATTCCCATGCGCGACCAGGTACGTTTGGAAAAGATCAAGAGGCCAAGCAAAGCAATCTTTTGCCTTGCCTATCGTTGACGATTAGTACAAGTTCGATCCACGAAACCGCCGAGCTCTTCCTTGAACGATGAAGCGAGCCCTTCTCTTGACAGCAAATGGTACCTTGGTGGGCTGGCTGACTGGCTCTCTCCCGCTCTCTTCGTTTCCAATAAAATCGTGCACGGTGCATTTCAAGATCAAGCAAGCCATCGAGGGCGCGGTGTCCAGGTCTCCAGATCTCGCTTCGATCTTGCCGCTGTGTCAGGTCTGCGAGGAAGCATTTTCTTCTGGCCGACCTGATCTATCGATTTCGTGGAGGCGGCTCCAACTAGGGAGACCGCCCAGATGACTCTAAGAGAAAAGGAGACTGTCCTCTTCAGCAATCTGGGTTGCTAGAGTTTACCAGCTCACCACGGCTCGAGCGTCAGTCACAATAATTTTCTTGGACCATTCCTTCCATATCCATTCACCCGAGTCCGTCCATCGATTAATCATTTTCGTGGCTCGGCTTTGCCATTTTAGACGGAGAAGACGCTACACAGAGGCCAGGCACAAAGGCGAGCCACGGAGGCCAGCCAGCCAGCCAGCCACTGCCAGCGGTGCGGGCGTTTGCGTGTCTCCACGACCGGTCGCCGATGGCTGACTTCATGAGCAAATGAATGTATGTACGTATGTGTATGTATGGATGGATACGAGGCGGTGAGCTCGGTGCGGCAAGAAGGCCGAGCCACGCTGCGCCCCCATATGCAGCCAGCCATTCATGTCACTGTCAGGCACAGTCAGTCGCATGGGCGTCTAGAGCCTCCCTCAATTAATCTCCAGACTGCTTTTGCTTGCGGTGCTTCAGCGCGCGCGTTGCGTTGTTTCTCTCTCTCTCTCTCTTCCTCCATCTCATTCCCCACGTCGCCAACTTGCCCGTCTCCCGGCCTCCTTCCATGCCAAGCGACCTGACCTAAGGCTGGCTGCTGCTGGCTGCTGCTCGTACCGTCTGGCGCGGTCACAATCCTTCCTGCTGCACCAGGGCGACGCGACGGCGCCACGAGTTCGCTTCTCAGGCGCGCGCATCAGCATCTTGGCCTGTCGCGCCGCGCTGAAAGGAGTCGCGGAGCACGATTGGCCGGTGTTGCTCGAAGAAGAAGAAGAAGAAGAGAAAGAAGAAGAAAAAGACGAAGAAGAAGAATTTTTACTGCAGCAGGCAGCGCCGAGTCCAAGAGCAAGAACAGCATCGTGGTGCGAAGAGTTGGCCAAAGCGGGGCGGTAATACAAGCGGACGCGATCATGAATTGCGGTGTCCTACGAGGGTAAGGTGGCTCGACCGACCGATCATTCTTGACGTCAAGATCGATCGCATCGCAGTCGAGGTCGCGCAAGATGCCCTCCTCAAGTGATCGATCGGGCAGGCCGGACAACGCCCCGGCAACAACTTGCGCCGCCCCCGCGCCACAGGTCTCTGACGGCGCGGCCGCAGGGAGTGAGCATGGTGAGCGGCGAGTAGCAAGTTGGATGGCGTGGCGTACGTTGGCGCCGCAGCCCTCCTGCACCATTGACTGCTAGCGGAGCCTGGCGTGCTCACATGCTTACTTGCTCGCTTGCTCGCCGCAGCCGGGAAACTTGAAGAGGGTGGTTGCTTCTCATCTGAGGCTGGTCACGAATCGAACCGGATGCGCGGCGGCGAAGCGAGGCGCGGCAGGGCGGGGAAACACCGCAGTTTGCATTGCATTGAGACAGTGCAAGATCCGCGCATCGTCGATTGGGAAGGAAGCCGGATAAGAAAATCTGGTAAAGGAATGGAAGGAAGGCAAGGAAGGCAGGCAGGCGGCACGGGCAAGCTCGGACCGAGGTCAGGACGCAGATTCTGGAAAGCCGAGCAGATTTGCTGGGCCAGCTGTCGCGCAGTACAGACTCCCTCCCGCTCACCAGCTCAGGCTCCGGCGCCGCCTGGCCCGCCTCCTGGCTGCTTGCCTGCCTGGATGGCCTGGCTGGTCTGCGCGAGATTGTTCGCCTTTCTCTCATGTCTGGTCGTTTTGAGATGCATGCTCTATTTTATTCGCCGAGCTGTCAGTTCGGTGATGCACGTGCGCGTATCCATCCTTTGAATTGAGAAAAGAAGCCAAGACAGCGTCCATCGAAGTAGGGATCTGTCTAGGGCTGGCCCGGTTCACGGAGTGCCGAGGCCATCTTGATCGCGGCGCAGCTCTGCCCTGCTCTACTCAGCAGCTGGTTGTGAGTGGCCCAGGCTCGAGCGGCGCATCGTCTTCGCATTTCTTTTCTTTTTCTTTTTTCTTTTTCTTTTTTCTTTTTCTTTTTTCTTTTCTTCTTTCGCTTTTTGCCCCGGCCCCACCTACGTCCCACACTAGTCTTGCTTTGCCCCACAGCGCTTTTCCATGGCTTTGACTCGGTACTATCACCAGCGCAGTGTACGAAGCCATCCACAGCTATCCCATAGCGACTTGCTAGGCTTCCTTCCCCAGCGTGATCTTCCGAGAAAGCGGGAGGAAATTGCGGGGAACATGAAAAAGAGCGACGCGACGCGATGCGCTGCCTTGCTTTGCTGCGCAAGAGGAGAGAGGGAAGGAGATAGAGAGGACAGGACGGGACAACCACCTAGAGCAAAGAAAAGCAGTCAGGGCAAAGCAGAGAAGAGTAGCTAAAGCAGGACACGACGCGTTTTAGGGCCGTGTCACGGAGCGCGACAGACGCTACATGGGCGAGGCAAGCCTCGGTCCGGCCGGTCGGGTCATTGCATGGGGCACACACTTTTTCCCTCCCCTTCATCTGTGGCTGCTTCTTTTTCTTTTTCCCCTTTTTTTTCTCTCTCCCTAGCAACCAGCTGGTGTTGACCGCTCTTTTGACTGTGCAATGCCAGGCAGGCAGATGACCTTGCCGGTCGATTGGCTTGCGTTGTGTGTCGTGCCTTCGTCTTGTCCATGCCCATGCCATGAAAAGAGGTCGCTGCCTATCGCTGCTTCATCATCTTCATCATCTCCTCATCTTTTCAGTATTGCTATACATTGCATTGCATTCCACTGCATTCTGTTGCATTGCAGGGAGGGCTCTGTCTCTTTGCGCCAATGGTGCGCCAGAGCTCGGAGTCCTGGGCCTCGGAGGCCCTGTGGCCGGCCACCGGCGAGCCAGGCTGGCAGCGACAGGATCGCCGGCACGAGTTCACGGCGGTCGCTGCGGTATACGCGCATGGGCGTCTACGATTGCAGCGGTGGCGGCACCGATGGCCAGCTTCGCCTCGACGGCCCTCGTCGCACATTTGCTCGCGCGCTGCACCTGGCATGGCTACTGGCTAGCCCTGGTAGCTGGCTGCACTGGTCCCCGTCTCCACGGCTCGGCTCGCGGGCCCGGGCGGGAGGCGAACGCGGCAAGCGACGCAGGGCTTCTCGAGGCGCCCACGGTCGCGACTCCACCTCGCGAAGCGGTCGTCCGGCCGGTCTCCGGCCGGAGTGCGGGCTTCCGCGGGAGCGCATTCTAGGAAAAGCGACGGCAGGCGATGAACGTGGCGCCGCCGTCCATGCCTGCACCCCTTCCTGCTCGCTCGCTTGGCGGCCATGCTCCTATGCAGTGCGTTCGTTCGCTCTCTCGTCGCGGTCTTTTTCCCGCGACTGCGCTGGAGAATCCAGCTGGCGACCGCCTCGCGGTCCCGTGCGCCTATCGCGAGTCGACGTCGACGGTGAGCGAAGCTCTTGCGTTCGCGCGTATGCGTGGGTGCATGTATGGCCGGCATCTGCGGCTGCTTGCTCTTTTTCCAGTTGTCTTTCTTTTTTCTTTTCCTTTCCTTTTTCTTTTTCTTTTTCTTTTTCTTTTTCTTTTCTTTTCAAATCCTGGGTCTCACTCTGTCTCTGTGTCTGACTTGCCGTCTTCGATCGATCGTGCGCTCGAAGCTCAAGCCGAGTCCACGCGCCTCGCGGGGCCAGTGCAGCAGCTAGGCGGGCGCGCGGCGAGGTCGAGACGGACGAAGCCAAGCCCTCCGGGACCGCCCGAGCGGCCCCGCTGTCGAACGCGAGTCGCGAGACAACCAGCCAGGCAGAGAAAAAAACTCATCCGCGGAAGCAGCGATGCAACGCAATGCCATGCAATGCCATGCCATGCCATGCGATGCAGAACAAAGCAAAGCAAAGCAAAGCAAAGCAAAGCAAAGCAAAGCAAAGTAACCCAAAGCAGGAGCTCGCTGCGCCGTCGCACATTGCCATGGTTGGTGGCGGAGCGAGGCGAGGCAATGCGAGGCGCGTCGTCGGCGCCAAGACGATCGGAGGTCGCGGCGGCTTTCGAGCGTGCCGGGACGGACGTACGCGCCGCAGAGGCCGCTCCTGCCGGTGAACCTCTCGTTCGATCGATCGATCGATCAATCATTCGTACCTGCGGCACGGAGGGAGCGAGCGAAGGAAGGCGAGGGGCGCGAAGAGCCTCCTCGAAGGGGCTCCGGCGCAGCTGGCTGGCTGGCCGCCGCGAGCTCGCTGCGAGTGCCGTGCTTTGCCCTGCATCCAGCAGGTAGACGAAGCCGCCGCGGCGTGCGAGAGAACGCGCGGATGATTGGATGCAAGGATGCGTGGACGCGAGGACGCTCGGCGTGGATCGATGGACGGACGGGTGGGCGCGGGGGCGGGGAGGCTGGCTGGCTGGCTGGCTGGCTGTGCTGGCTGGCTGGCTGTGTTGGCTGCAGCTGTAGCTGCAGCTGGTGTCCCGAAGCCGCCGCAGCCAGGAACTTGAAGGAGCGAGCCGCCGCGGCGCTGTGGCTGGCTGTGGCTGCTTCCTGACCAGACCGATGCTGGACTCACGGCGCGGTGCACATCTCCTCGCTTGCGTGCGTGCGTGCGTGCGTGCGTGCGTGCGTGCGTGGGATGGATGCTTGGGCTCCGTCGGAGCGACCGGCCGCCGCAAGCTGCTGCTGCTGCTGCTGCGTTTTCGTGTTTGTCTCTTTGAAAAAGCAAAGCATCGCGGATTTGAATCGATTCGAATTTTCAAAACTGGACGGCGTCGCGCCTCGAGGCCGGAGCCCCAAGGCGGCGGCGAGGCCAGGCGCGGCTGCGCGGCCGGGGCTGCGCGGACGCGCGGAGGACGGCCTGGCGCGGGAGGAGACGGGCGGGAGCGAGGGCGGGCTGCCCGCCTCCTCCGGCTCGCTCGTCGTCTTCCTTGCTCGTTCAAAAGCCCGCCGGGAGGAAAGACACTGCCTAAAAGGAGGGAGTCGGCCCTTCCTCCGGGCTGGCTGGCTGGCTAGCTAGCTAGCTGGCGCCACTCCGCCGCGGTCGGCGGGGCGGGTCGCGACGCTGCTGCGGGAACGCAGCCAGGGTTGAGCGGTGGCGCGAGGTGGGGTGGGAGAGCGAGCGCTGGGGGCTCGAGAGGGGCGAGGCCTGCTCGATCGACCCTATTTTCGTTTCTCGATCGACCCTGTTTTCATTTCTGATCTTCCTTTCTTTCCTTTTTTCCTTCTTTCCTTCTTTCTTTTTTTCCCAATACTTTTGTTTCCCATTTTCAAAAGTTTTCCATTTTTATTTTAATGGATTTTGTTTCCAATTCAAAACTTTCTTTCTTTTCTGGTTTCAAAGTCATTTCCATCACAAACCAACTCCTCCCTCCCTCCCTCCCTCCCTC